>JAJOZX010001238.1:710000-963779 GCA_023014485.1 Bathynomus jamesi | reverse complement strand
CGGCATGTTCCTCATATAGTAATTTAAAAGGAGTCATTAGGACAAGATCGATTAATAATTATTACATAACTATTATTATCACATACGCATTACAATGATTACCAAATCGTTACAAACAAGTGTAAAACTGTTTTGGGTTACAAACAACAAAATGTCATTTCACCTATATATTTATATACGCAATAATGACATGAACAAGAAAAAAAGGTTAAACTAAAGACGCAAATCGGTCATTCAGGTTGAATTTTTAACTCTTTTACAAAAAAAAAGGTTGAATCAAATTCTCTGAACAACAAAAAAAGGTTGAATTCAATTGACTGCATTGAAAACTTCGACTTAAAAACTAACTTTGACTTGAACTCTCTAACTTCAAATAAAACTGACTTCGAATATAAATCTCTGACTTGAACTCTATCAAGTATTTCTATAAAAATCTCTGGGGCGGTTGGCCGTTTTGGCGCAACCTTCTGACTTGACCTCTTATCAAGTATTCTGAAACTATCTGACTTGAACTCTTATCAAGTAGTATCTTGAAACTGAAAATGGGCTGTCTAACTTGAACCTGCTTCAAGTAAAGATTAACTAAAAATGGAAAATGACTGCATTTGATCTTTATCAAGTGGAGACGATTAACCTCTGTTTTGGTTGACCCTCTTGGTGCAACCTATTGACTTGAAGAACTGACTTCAAAAATGACTTCAAAAATGACTTCAAAAATGACTTCAAAAATGACTTCAAAAATGACTTCAAAAATGACTTAAAAAATCTCTCTAATCTGTAAACTCTCTGTAAACTCTCTCTAAACTCTCTCTCTCTTAATTTGCAAGTCAATTCAATTCCGTAATTGAAAAAAATTTGCAAACAAAAAAATAAAAAAAATGTAAACAACATTTCACTCGAATGTACACGAAGGTACGATACTATTACGTTTGATACATAAAATAATTATACTATACTGATAAATTGACAATTGACTTCTCTTACAATTGACTTCTCTTACAATTTGACTTCTCTTACAATTGACTTCTCTTACAATTGACTTCTCTTACAATTGACTTCTCTTACAATTGACTTCTCTTACAATTGACTTCTCTTACAATTGACTTCTCTTACAATTGACTTCTCTTACAATTGACTTCTCTTACAATTGACTTCTCTTACAATTGACTTCTCTTACAATTGACTTCTCTTACAATTGACTTCTCTTACAATTGACTTCTCTTACAATTGACTTCTCTTACAATTGACTTCTTTACAATTGACTTCTCTTACAATTGACTTCTCTTACAATTGACTTCTCTTACAATTGACTCTCTTACAATTGACTTCTCTTACAATTGACTTCTCTTACAATTGACTTCTCTTACAATTGACTTCTCTTACAATTGACTTCTCTTACAATTGACTTCTCTTACAATTGACTTCTCTTACAATTGACTTCTCTTACAATGACTTCTCTTACAATTGACTTCTCTTACAAATTGACTTCTCTTACAATTGACTTCTCTTACAATTGACTTTCTTACAATTGACTTCTCTTACAATTGACTTCTCTTACAATTGACTTCTCTTACAATTGACTTCTCTTACAATTGACTTCTCTTACAATTGACTTCTCTTACAATTGACTTCTCTTACAATTGACTTCTCTTACAATTGACTTCTCTTACAATTGACTTCTCTTACAATTGACTTCTCTTACAATTGACTTCTCTACAATTGACTTCTCTTACAATTGACTTCTCTTACAATTGACTTCTCTTACAATTGACTTCTCTTACAATTGACTTCTCTTACAATTGACTTCTCTTACAATTGACTTCTCTTACAATTGACTTCTCTTACAATTGATTCTCTTACAATTGACTTCTCTTACAATTGACTTCTCTTACAATTGACTTCTCTTACAACAATTGACTTCTCTTACAATTGACTTCTCTTACAATTGACTTCTCTTACAATTGACTTCTCTTACATTGACTTCTCTTACAATTGACTTCTCTTACAATTGACTTCTCTTACAATTGACTTCTCTTACAATGGACTTCTCTACAATGACTTCTCTTACAATTGACTTCTCTTACAATTGACTTCTCTTACAATTGACTTCTCTTACAATTGACTTCTCTTACAATTGACTTCTCTTACATTGACTTCTCTTACAATTGACTTCTCTTACAATTGACTTCTCTTACAATTGACTTCTCTTACAATTGACTTCTCTTACAAGACTTCTCTTACAATTGACTTCTCTTACATTGACTTCTCTTACAATTGACTTCTCTTACAATTGACTTCTCTTACAATTGACTTCTCTTACAATTGACTTCTCTTACAATTGACTTCTCTTACAATTGACTTCTCTTACAATTGACTTCTCTTACAATTGACTTCTCTTACAATTGACTTCTCTTACAATTGACTTCTCTTACAATTGACTTCTCTTACAATTGACTTCTCTTACAATTGACTAAAATATAAAATGTAAAAAACATTTCACTCTAATGTACGCGAAGGTACATAAAATAAAATTATTCTATATTGAATGTAACATTGAAAATAACTGAAATTCTCTCTCTGAAATTAACTTTGTTACAATTAACTCTGTGTTACAATTAACTCTGTGTTACAATTAACTCTGTGTTACAATTAACTGTTTCACTAAAAAAAAGTGTATCACTGGTGTCTGAAGTGTTCACTGTGTTTTGTGTTAAATTCTGGCTCAATACTAAATATTAATTGTTAATAATAATGACTTTTTCAAATGTTTATAAATTTCTTAAAAAAACAAAATGTACTTAACCACATTTCTACGGGCGAAATCCTCAGAGACGTGTCCTGAAGACGTCTTGTTGGCTAAAATCTTCTGGTTAAACATCTTCTGGTTAAACATCTTCTGGTTAAACATCTTCTGGGTAAAAATCTTCTGGGTAAAAATCTTCTGGGTAAAAATCTTCTGGATAAAAATCTTCTTGGGTAAACATCTTGTTAAAATCTTCTTCTTAGTAGGGTCGCCAATTTTTGTTTATCCTGGTGCAGGGTAATTTCTATCTTGGCCAAAGAGTGGCCTCTTCTTAAAATCTTCTTTTAAAATAATCTTCTTTTAATCCTGGCAGGGATAGCCCAGCTGTTAACCCCCCCCCTTTATGGCCCTTTGTCGGTTCGGATTCGAAGGGGGTTCTTAATTAGGGAGGCTGCAACGGATGCTTCTTCTTTATACTTTTCTATAATTCTTTTCGGTCGCCTTAGGGGGTCGACACTCTGTTAATTCTTTTCTTTTTATAATTATCGACTTTTCTGACTAAGTCTGAAGCGAGCACGGCTCGAAGGAAAAAGATAAAAACTTCTTAAAGTGTAGTTTACTTCTTAAAAATTACAGGTACTTCTCTGAATTTACAGGGGTAGAGGTTCGACCTCTTTCGACCATGGCTCAGGCCGGAATCTAAAAATACTTAAGTTAAGGAGGCAAGGGGCCTCCGCCCCCCTCCTAATGAGGTGCTAATATCAAGTACAAATGATGAAGATTAATCTAGACGTGTTAATCTTAAGATGTCTAATCTTGAAGTGTCGTAAATGAAGATGGTACATACATAATATAATCTAATGTTTGGGGGAGACAATCGAAGGTCAAGTTTCCCACCTTTTTAAACACATGATTTCAACTAAAAAGAATAAAAAATATAAAAATAAAAAAGACAGTAGTATCGCTGATTTGACATTTATAGAGGCGATATTATTTCGTATTAGCACATCAGCACAATTTTGAGTACATGCCTGAGTACGTATTAGTTTTGGTTTATTACAATTATGATTACAATTATGGATTACAACTACCAATTAATTCATATTCACTTTTTAATTACAATTTCATTAAAGTACATTCTTACATTATAAATTAAATCATTACATTTAATTAGTTTCACTGAAGTGCATTACAAGTTATTGTTCATTACAGTTTCATTAAAGTACATTACATCAATTACATTATATTAAAGGATTACATTTAATTACAATTTTAGCAAATTGTTAATTGACGTATCTACTACTGAAATAATATGCTATAATGTTATACATTTGAATCAAAGCGAAAGGAGACCTTTTTTATCTTAGAAGCGTTCAAATTATGCTGGGATGAGTGGAATTTCTGATAATACTTACTAAGCGTTTATGAATATCTTGCGAGGGTTGAACGCACTTTTAAAAAATAATACGAGAACGTATTTTTGCGTTTTAGAACGAAGGCAAAGGTTTTGCATTTCATGACTGACACGAGTACAGATGATTATTTACTAAGATTTATATTGGATAATTGGTCAAGATAAGATATGAATGTAAGAATTATATTTATACTACATAACATATAAATAATGACTTCTAGAGGGTGTACAGTTTTTATTATGATGATATATAAATTTTCATACATTGAATACTAGATATGATGAAGGGAAATTAATGACGGGAAAATGTGACGTCATAGTGTATAAGTCATTATTACAAATCGAAATTTTACCCAAAACTCGCTTAGGCGATTTTGGTTTCTTATGTAAAAATGAACATTCAACATAAAACTATACGAACATAAGTTCTGCATGAAGACAATGAATCCATATAACGATGGTGTAGGAATTGTTCATTGTTCACTTTTTACATGTGTATATATATTGTGTATATATATATGTGTATATATATATGTGTATATATATGTGTATATATATATATGTGTATATTATGTGTGCATATCTATTTGTGCATATATATGTATGCATATATATGTATGCATATATATGTATGCATATATATGTATGTATATATATATATGTATATATATGTATATATGTATGTATGTATATGTATGTATGTATATGTATGTGTATGTATGTATGTATAATGTATGTATGTATGTGTAGTGTATGTTGTATGTATGTGTATGTATGTATGTATATGTATGTATGTATATATTATTATATGTATATATATTTTTTTTTTTTTTTTTTTTTTAGTTCAGGAAGAACCGATTCGCCTCTATTTAAAGGGCATATCTCAGCGGAAAAACAAAGAAAAAGTGAGGGAAAGACAGAGGAAAAAGAAAGGGTGGAGGGGACAGTCGAAGTGGAAAAAGACCAAGGACTGCAGGGTCGAGCCCCATCATCCTTGGGTGCTAGGGCCGGGAGGGCGCACTTGAAACCTCCAGGAACAAGCACGTACAAACGAGCACAAAGAGCACTCAAGAGCACGAGCTTAGAACCCCCTTGCGGGGATATGTATATATATATTATATATATATATGTATATATGTATGTATATATATGTATGTATATATATGATATATATGTATATATATATATATATATATATATATATATATATATATATATATATATAAATGAAAAAGATTCTCTTAAACATAATTAAGGTCTAACCAGTAGTAGTCCTACTTAAAATTGAATAACCCTTAACCTAGTGGCTATAACCAGGGTTGTGGAGTCGGTCCAAAATTTTCCGACTCAGACTCCACACATTGTAAAAATTTGACTCCGACTCCACCCTGAAACGTGCGACTCCACGACTCCACGACTCCACAACCCTGGTTCTAACCATTTATTGAAATTTTGGAATGTAGGGTAATTTTAAGAATAGTTTTATTGCCTGCTACAGTGAAAGATCGTTATTATTAAAAATATAATGGTTTTATTAGTTACACATTAGTAAAGAGTGATACCTATAATTAGTGTATATAGCTTGAGGGTCATTCCATGTCAAGTCAGCCACCTAAAACACACACCCCTTTCAATTTTGCTCATACTTGGCACAATAGCAGATATACATGCCAAACTTAAATTCCCAAATTATTAGAGCTGACTGACCTTTGATTACTGAGATACAAGGTCACAAAGTTGACATTTTGACCTTTTTTGCGTTAAATGACTATTTTCAAAACTGTGTAACTAAAAAACTATTAAAGCTAGAGCATTGATTTTGGTCTCATTTTAAAGCTCTTTAGTAGCCCCTTGGTTTATTGTCTCTTGTTAAATATCTCTACTGTGAAAAATAAAAAAATCCCTTCAAAAGTTGACCTTTGACCTTGAATAAAAAAAAAATACCTTCTAAAAAATTCAATTTTTTTACATTAATACCTTGAGTCATGTACAACAAAATCCCAAGAAGCTGTAAGTGACTGATAACTAGTTCAATGTATAAAAAATAATGAATTCAAGCAACATTTTGAAAAAAGTCATTTTATACAAAAATTGTCAAAAAGTCATGACTTTGTGACCTTGTATGTCAGTAACCATTTTTGTCTAAGGTCAGCTCAACTTTCAAATACAACCCATATCTACATACTATCTGCAGCCTTCTACAAACAAGCAAATGCTTATTTTTAAATATTTGTTCTTTACCCACCTCACCTGTATGTTGTGCATGTATGTGATGGTTTTCAGTAGTTGACAAGATTCTTGTGGGCCACCCAATTTATTGTGATTTCTAGAAGAGAAAACAATTTTTAATGTATACCTAGATAGCTACCTAATTAACAAATACAAGTAACATATTAAAATGTACATACAATATGTATAGGTATAGTGCTCATTGATTTCCATTTATCACAACTTAAAATGTATGCAGTGTATATATAGTTACATGACCATTTTAATTTTGAATTCTTACCTTTCTGTGCTGTAGATCTGCCAAAGCTTTGGATGCCTTCAAAGTAACTTCTTTGCAAATCCTGTATGTTCGTCCATTAGTAGTAGATGCCTCAACTTGTGTTAGAATATCTGAATATGGTAAGATTAATTCATCTGGTCGACCAGGATACACAAATGATGGGTTTGGGCCATGAGGATGAAGGAATGTGACTTTTACTTCTCTATTCTCTGGTATCTTTTCCAGCACATATGCCACCCACCAATGGCCATCATATGCAGCAGTAACAAAACCATGTATTTTCTCCTCAGTCACAACTTCTTCCTTTTCAGTAACTTTCTCAATATTTGAATAATCTGATAATGAATAATGTTTAACCTTAAGAGAAGTCAATGAAACTGGCTGTAAATGGTGTAATTTCTGTGTACCAGCAATAGTCCTTGCAGTTGAGTGTCTTTCTTGGAGAAGTTGGCTTTCCTCTTCATGCTCTTTATTGGTTGAAAAATGACATTTTATATTTACAATATTTTCACTTGCAAATGTATATAACTGTTCTGCAGTAAGGATCTGTTCATCATAAGGTCATTGTAGACTAGCTTTTGCAGCTAATCTCTTAACTGTGCCTCCAATACCATCACAGGGTCCCTTTCCATGACTCCTTGCAAAAAAAAATTCCATTCTGCCTCAATTCCAAAATCATCTCTGTGATGGCAAAGATTCAAAAAGTTTTTGCAGTTCTTATACTGTCCTGCACACCCATCTGAAAAGTAAATTATTTTGTGGATGGAACCAATGGATGAGATATTATCTTTTAGGAATTTTATCAGATGCTTTTGAAACAAATGTACAGCAACTGTGTTATGGATGTTACACTCTGAAATAATAACAAAGCTAAGGTGAGCAATCTCATCTTCCTTTTTATAGTAAATAACAAATGGATGTAGAGTAGCCATCTCATTGTTCCAGTGAAAGCTCTGAACCTCATCTTGAAGAATAAAGGAATAATTTTCAGCAAAATCACACACAGCAAGGACCTCACCATCTTTCAAAGACATCTTTGTTTCACGGTAATAAGTTGCTTGCATCTTTGTCTTGAAGTCATGTATCTGGTATTCTTTCAGTTTGTTACAGAATTGGTCAATATATTCATCTGTATTCAGTTCTACTGATTCAAGATTTGACCGATCTGTATTGGTCCACTTTTTAAAATTTATGATATCAATGAAGTTGTTTGTAAATATGTCCAGTAGTCTGTTTTTTAAATCTGATGGATCTCCACATTGTTCACATTGTCTGAGGCAGCATTTCTGTGAGGCAGGATTGCATTCCATAAAGGCAACACAATGACGTACATTCTTAATAGGTGTGTCATCATTTGCAGTTAGTTTTTTTAATTCAGCTCCTATAAACATAAGTTTGGCATTCTGATGAATTGTACAGACACATACTGAGTGAGTTCCTGTTGCTCCAGCAATAACACACTGCTTTGGACGCAATTCTGCAAATTTACTGAATCCCACCTTAACCAAAGGATTTCTTTCTTTGAAAATATGATAGGCTTCTTTTAAATTGCAAAGTAAAAGATGCTTTTGCAAATGTATCCTTCCTCTTTCATTGTCAATGATACTACAATAGGGTCATTCCATGTCAACTCAGCCACAAAATGGCACTTTTTGCACTCACCCCTTTCAATTTTGCTCATACTTGGCACAATAGCAGATATACATGCCAAACTTAAATTCCCAAATTATTAGAGCTGACTAACCTTTGGTTACTGAGATACAAGGTCACAAAGTTGTGACATTTTGACCTTTTTTGCGTTAAATGACTATTTTCAAAACGGTGTAACTAAAAAACTATTAAAGCTAGAGCATTGATTTTGGTCTCATTTTAAAGCTCTTTCGTAGCCCCTTGTTTATTGTCTCTTGTTAAATATCTCTACTGTGAAAAATAAAAAAATCCCTTCAAAAGTTGACCTTTGACCTTGAATAAAAAAAAAATACCTTCTCCTAAAAAATTCAATTTTTTTACATTAATACCTTGAGTCATGTACAACAAAATACATACCAAGAAGCTGTAAGTGGCTGATAACTAGTTCAATGTATAAAAAATAAATGAAGTTGGCATCATTCTTCAATTTTAGATTTTTTTTGTCAGTTCATTTATTTAAAAGTTCTGTTCTGATATAGTGTCAGTGAAAACTTAGTTCAACTTAACATTATTAGTTCAAAAACCTTTTTGTGACCTGTGCCAAAAGAAGTCTTTTAAAAGACAACCAGGGTTAAACCCCTCGACAGCCCCAAATCTACTGGAGTAGTGCTGATCCAAAGGCCCAACTAGTATATAAGTACTGTCAACTTTACAGAGTTGACTTCTGACTTCAAGTTAAAGTTAATTTATTTTTACTAAATACATGTATAAAAATTTATTTAATAATTCATTAATTGTTCATTGTTTTCTTTTCAGGATTTTCTTTGTGCTTTTGTGATTTCAGAGTACAAACATGGAACATTTAAAACTGAAACAGAAGTGTGCTGATCCTTTGCTGCATCACAAAGGTCAGTGTCGAAAGAAGAGTTTGAGAATTGTACCACAGGAACTTGTAAATAAGTTTCCCGATCTGCACTTAACACTACATCACAGACTTTGTAAGCAATGTAGAGAACATCTTGAGTCCTTGCCTGAGAAAGGAATAGGCACTTTGAATTCAGACATAAATGATGATTCTTCTTGTAGTAGTGAACCACCTGAAGATCTTGAGAAAATTGAAAATGTTGACACTAGTGATGCATCAACTTCAGAGCAAAACCAAGAGATATGTACTTTGAATGCTTCTTTTGTTTCAATTGGTGAATCACCCATAAAAAAGAGAGAGCTTGTAGAGCAAAAGTCATATGAGCTAAAAAACTAAGCAAGGTGACAGAGACAGTTAAGAAGAGAATGGAAACAGTTGCAGGAAAAGAGATTTCTGACTCACAATTTAAGGAGCCATCTGGAGATGTAGACTGTTTAGAAATAATAAATCAAGTCAAGGAAAAATTCAAAAATGAAAATACTAAAAGAAGTGATAAAATAAAAATCCTCACTGTATTGCCCAAAAGTTGGAGCATTAGGAAAATTGTTTCAGAATTTAACACAACAAGGCATACAGCATCTATTGCTAAAAAAATAGTTGAAGAAAAAGGTGTCCTTTCAGACCCAAATCCAAAGGGTGGGAAAAGAATTAAGCAGGATACTATTGATGCTAGTAAAGCATTTTATCTTTCAGAAGACATCAGTAGAACAATGCCAGGAAAGAAAGACTATTGTAGTATCATTGACAATGAAAGAGGAAGGATACATTTGCAAAAGCATCTTTTACTTTGCAATTTAAAAGAAGCCTATCATATTTTCAAAGAAAGAAATCCTTTGGTTAAGGTATTCAGTAAATTTGCAGAATTGCGTCCAAAGCAGTGTGTTATTGCTGGAGCAACAGGAACTCACTCAGTATGTGTCTGTACAATTCATCAGAATGCCAAACTTATGTTTGTAGGAGCTGAATTAGAAAAACTAACTGCAAATGATGACACACCTATTAAGAATGTACGTCATTGTGTTGCCTTTATGGAATGCAATCCTGCCTCAAGAAATGCTGCCTCAGACAATGTGAACAATGTGGAGATCCATCAGATTTAAAAAACAGACTACTGGACATATTTACAAACAACTTCATTGATATCATAAATTTTAAAAAGTGGACCAATACAGATCGGTCAAATCTTGAATCAGTAGAACTGAATACAGATGAATATATTGACCAATTCTGTAACCAACTGAAAGAATACCAGATACATGACTTCAAGACAAAGATGCAAGCAACTTATTACCGTGAAACAAAGATGTCTTTGAAAGATGGTGAGGTCCTTGCTGTGTGTGATTTTGCTGAAAATTATTCCTTTATTCTTCAAGATGAGGTTCAGAGCTTTCACTGGAACAATGAGATGGCTACTCTACATCCATTTGTTATTTACTATAAAAAGGAAGATGAGATTGCTCACCTTAGCTTTGTTATTATTTCAGAGTGTAACATCCATAACACAGTTGCTGTACATTTGTTTCAAAAGCATCTGATAAAATTCCTAAAAGATAATATCTCATCCATCGGTTCCATCCACAAAATAATTTACTTTTCAGATGGGTGTGCAGTAGGGTGCATCAAACGCCCTTAGGTTCTTGGATTTTAATGTCTATTCTCTCACATGTTACACTTGTTGCTAGAAGTGTGTATGCCAAACATTAATTAAATCGGAGGTGGTCCTGGGTGGCCACCGGTCACTTTTATATTTCCGCGGCAATTTTCGGGGGCCGCGCTATGTAAAAATATCTATTTTTTTTATTTACCAACCAGTTGACTACTTACATTGTTTCTTTTAATATAGAGTTGCTAAGGGGTGATTTACATAACATTTGAGAGAATAGACATTAAAATCCAAGAACCTAAGGGCGTTTGATGCACCCTAAAGGGGTGATTTACATAAAACATGTACCATAAACGAAACTTTACTTATAGTCTAATAATATCCTTTATTGTCTTTCAGAAACAATGGAAGCTGTAACAATGGAAGCTAAGAAGACCAGATTAACAAGTGCCATTTTTGGTTTGGCAATGCTCTTACAGAAGGAGATGGTACATTGACAGGAGTCCGCCTCCCAACTTGCCGGCAGGTTCTTCGATGCGTGATGTGGCACATCCAGAAAGAAATATGTGAAGGCAAACAAACACAGCCACTCAAATGGAAATCTGCCAGCATAGTCCTTATCCAGCTGAAAACATTCTACACTAAAGCAAATATTCCTATGCTTTCAGACCATCAATGCTGCAAACTAATACTTGACCTTCTTAATGACAATAACAAATTGCATCAAATACCTGTTTCTCGCAGAGAATCTCCAAACACTTTGGCTAAGTTGCAATCCATGAATGAACGTCTTGATAAGACCTTTGGTGTATGGACAAAAGATGCAATGACAAACATTAAGAATGAGGAAGATAGAGCATTTTTAGAGTCAATGAAATCTGACAGAGTAGCCTCATTTGGTAGTGTTGACAAGAAGAAAGCTGATAAAGATCGTAGAAAAGAAAAACGCATCTTAGCGGAAGCTTCAAGACGAGAACGTCATGAATCATCCAGTGTACAAGAGATGAAAAGTTCTGTATGCTCTGATGATAGTGCCTCTGCAGATAGCTTGGAAGAAACTGAAGAAGAGGCAATTCCAGAGCTTCAAAGGAAGCGTAGTCACCACAGATCAACATATGCAGGTACGTCTGCCTTTATTCCTCATGATATTCTGAAAAGGCCTTCAGTCGTGTCTGTTGCTACTCGACTAAACATAACTCCTGTTCAACAGGCTGTGCTCACCGAAGCTGTAATTCAAGAGGCAGGAGGTGATCCACGTCGTGTGGCCAAGTCGTATTCAACTGCTGATAAGGCTCGACGATCAATAACAAGTGCTATCGCCAAAGATATTCGAGAAAATTGGATCACCCCAACAGCTGCAACACTTCACTGGGATGGCAAGCAGATGCATATGCTCACAAACAAGAATGGCAAGGAAGAAAGATTGCCAGTGTTGGTTGGGAATGCCACTGATGTAAAGCTACTGGGAGTGGCTAGATATCCTCGTGGAAGTGATATGTCATCAGGTGACATCATTGCTGAGCACACTTACACGTTTCTACATTCATGGAAGTGCAAACAGTCAGTTGTCAACTTATGTTTTGACACAACAGCATCAAACACTGGACACGTTACAGCTGCCTGTGTTACCATTCAATCAAAACTGGACCGTGCTCTTCTGTGGTGTGCATGTCGCCATCATGTTGGAGAGGTAACCCTGGATCATGTGTTTGACGCTCTCAAAATTGAGACATCAAAGTCTCCAGAAGCATCTTTGTTCCAAAGATTCCAGAAGAATTGGGAACGCATATCGCATGCAAAGGATGAAAGTTTAACCAAAATTGACATTTCAATGTACAATGACGATGCACAACAACTGCTTTTATCCTGCAAAAACAAGGTTTTAAGCACAATCCGCACAAGCGCTTCATACTGTAGGGAAGACTACAAGGAAATGGCACAACTCTGCCAGGTAGTCCTCGATGATGATGTCACAAAACAAGGAACACTCCACAGACCTGGGGCCATGCATAAAGCAAGGTGGATGTCAAAGATTCTTTATTCCATCAAAATATGCCTACTTGAAGAGCAAATTTCTGTACTACCTCGAGGAACTGTAACAACACAACATCAACAGGAAAAACTGAAGGAGTTTGTTGTTTTTGTTGTTTATATTTATTGTGATTGGTGGCTCATATGTCAGTCTGCTTCAAATGCCCCATGGTTTGATTTGTGCTTATACAAGACTCTGCTCAACTATAAAGCTGTCAACTCAATCATTTCAGTCAGCGCTGTGAAAGCCTTTGATAGACATTTGTGGTATTTAACCCCAGAACTGGTTGTTTTGGCACTGTTCAGCAATGCAGTACCTCAAAAGGAGCATCGTGCCCTTGCAGATGTGTTACTGGCTATACAACCAGATGAAATGCCAAGCACTCCAAAACACCGCTACGGTTCTGGATATGGCAAACCGTCATTTCCAAAAATTACAGAAGCGACAACCCTGGCTGATCTTGTGAATGAGGACTCGTGGTTTACAGTGAACCTTCTTCACCTGGATATGACCTTCCTAACAGAGGATGTTGACAATTGGTAGAACAATGACCACTTCAAGGCAGCCAAGTCCATTGTGGATGGGTTAAATGTTGTGAATGACCCTGCGGAGAGAGCAGTAAAGCTCACAACTGATTTTGTCTCAGCTGCAAGAGGAGAAGACCACTTCCAAAATCTTCTTCAAGTGGTTGAATGTGACCGCAAAGCGAGGCCAAATTTGCGGAAACGAGCAAAGTTGGAGTAGTGACATTGGCGTTGTGTTTTATACATTTTCAACTTTCAATCAATGTAAGTATAGTAATACCGAATATTTGTATATTAGTATTATAAGTAATACCGAATATTTGCCAAATATTCGGTGCATCACTACTAAATATATAAAAGTGGCCGGTGGCCACCCAGGACCACCTCCGATTTGATTTATGTTTTGCATACATACTTCTACTAACAAGTGTAACATTTGAGGGAATAGACATTAAAATCCAACAACCTTTTGAAAATCATGGGGCGTTTAATGCACCCTAGTGTGCAGGACAGTATAAGAACTGCAAAAACTTTTTGAATCTTTGCCATCACAGAGATGATTTTGGAATTGAGGCAGAATGGAATTTTTTTGCAAGGAGTCATGGAAAGGGACCCTGTGATGGTGTTGGAGGCACAGTTAAGAGATTAGCTGCAAAAGCTAGTCTACAACGACCTTATGATGAACAGATCCTTACTGCAGAACAGTTATATACATTTGCAAGTGAAAATATTGTAAATATAAAATGTCACTTTTCAACCAATAAAGAGCATGAAGAGGAAAGCCAACTTCTCCAAGAAAGACACTCAACTGCAAGGACTATTGCTGGTACACAGAAATTACACCATTTACAGCCAGTTTCATTGACTTCTCTTAAGGTTAAACATTATTCATTATCAGATTATTCAAATATTGAGAAAGTTATTGAAAAGGAAGAAGTTGTGACTGAGGAGAAAATACATGGTTTTGTTACTGCTGCATATGATGGCCATTGGTGGGTGGCATATGTGCTGGAAAAGATACCAGAGAATAGAGAAGTAAAAGTCACATTCCTTCATCCTCATGGCCCAAACCCATCATTTGTGTATCCTGGTCGACCAGATGAATTAATCTTACCATATTCAGATATTCTAACACAAGTTGAGGCGTTGAGGCATCTACTACTAATGGACGAACATACAGGATTTGCAAAGAAGTTACTTTGAAGGCATCCAAAGCTTTGGCAGATCTACAGCACAGAAAGGTAAGAATTCAAAATTAAAATGGTCATGTAACTATATATACACTGCATACATTTTAAGTTGTGATAAATGGAAATCAATGAGCACTATACCTATACATATTGTATGTACATTTTAATATGTTACTTGTATTTGTTAATTAGGTAGCTATCTAGGTATACATTAAAAATTGTTTTCTCTTCTAGAAATCACAATAAATTGGGTGGCCCACAAGAATCTTGTCAACTACTGAAAACCATCACACACATGCACAACATACAGGTGAGGTGGGTAAAGAACAAATATTTAAAAATAAGCATTTGCTTGTTTGTAGAAGGCTGCAGATAGTATGTAGATATGGGTTGTATTTGTAAGAGATTGAGCTGACCTTAGACAAAAATGGTTACTGACATACAAGGTCACAAAGTCATGACTTTTTGACAATTTTTGTATAAAATGACTTTTTTCAAAATGTTGCTTGAATTCATTATTTTTTATACATTGAACTAGTTATCAGCCACTTACAGCTTCTTGGGATTTTGTTGTACATGACTCAAGGTATTAATGTAAAAAAATTGAATTTTTTAGAATGTATTTTTTTTTTATTCAAGGTCAAAGGTCAACTTTTGAAGGGATTTTTTTATTTTTCACAGTAGAGATATTTAACAAGAGACAATAAACCAAGGGGCTACTAAAGAGCTTTAAAATGAGACCAAAATCAATGCTCTAGCTTTAATAGTTTTTTAGTTACACAGTTTTGAAAATAGTCATTTAACGTAAAAAAGGTCAAAATGTCACAACTTTGTGACCTTGTATCTCAGTAACCAAAGGTCAGTCAGCTCTAATAATTTGGGAATTTAAGTTTGGCATGTATATCTGCTATTGTGCCAAGTATGAGCAAAATTGAAAGGGGTGAGTGCAAGAAGTGGATACTGGTAAAATAATATTAAATTCTAACTTTTAATTTATATGGATTAATAATGTGATACCAATAATAATTACCATATTTAATGTTGTTTTTTAAAAATAATTAGGTTTATTCAGAATCTCTCTGGCTGCCAAGTCAATTTATTTAATCCCAAAATGAACCAAAAATAAGAATTTAACTTGTGAAACTGATAAAAAAATGAATCTGCTTTGATTTTGTGTCTTGTCAAAGTAATTTTGGGGAAGTTTTTGAAATAGGGTAAGGGGGTAATTTTGCTACTGGATAAAAAATTTTCATATAAATATCTATATCCTCAAAAATAATGGCCTTTGGAGGAAGATTTTTTTTGTGTGTTTGAAGAATATCTAACTGATAAAATGTAAGAGCTAATTATTATGCCAAGCCAATAATTACCATACTATAGACTAGTGGTTGGCAACTTATGACCTGCAGCAACAATTTTGCTAACCTGTGAAAGTATATAGTTGTAGTATATATTATATAGTACCCTATATATAAGATAATAAATATTATTACATGAAGTGTGTTTTCTGTTTTAATGGGACTTCTGTTGCTCCATTCTTCCACTCATTTCTTTGAAATTTAGAGTGCAGTTAGTCAAATTCACCTTCATACATGCATTCAGGCTCCAGTTAATCTCAATTGCAAATTGTTTTAATGCGACTTAAATAGGAGAAGGCCTGTTTGCACATATAGGTTAATCCAAACACTGATATTAAAGCCATACTAAGGTTTTGCATCGTTTTATATGTGGCAGGAATTTCCTTCCAAGTTTGCAGAATGAGATTATTCTTATGCTCTAGTCTCTTCATGTCAATCCACTTGTGTTGTTTTGCCATTTCTGCGTGCTGTTGAGCAAGGCTTTCTAATTCAGAATTGAGTTTGACAAATTTCTCAATCCACAGATTTGATTCCTTAAAATCTATAATTTCCATTTCTAAATCGCTGATTAAAATGCTAGGAATCACTGTCAAATTTAGTTCTTCAGCTGACACTTGATGTGGCTGAATCATAAATTTAAACATGGCACCATGCTTGTGAAAGTTGACAAAATGAGACTTGAATGCCATCAGTAGCTCTGATACAAAGCTGGCAAATCCAGGTTATCATTCAGATTCTCTTGTTGACATACAACAATGCAACAATCTGCCAATCTTAATATCTCTGATGAAGAGTGTCAATTTTGCTTCAAATGCAAACACTGCCTGCTGCAGAGTTAGAACCGTATTTCCTTGCCCTTGTAGCTTCATGTTCAACTCGTTTAAATGACCAGTAATGCCAGTGAGATAGTAAAATTTAAGTAACCAATCAGAGTCTGATAGCTCAGGGTGTTTGACTCCTTTTGAATTCAGAAATTCTTTAATCTCATTAATGCAGGTGGCAAAACGTGATAAGACTTTGCCATGAGAAAGCCAGTGAACATTGCTTTGCATTACTAGATCGGGGTACTCAGAATTTACCTCTTCCAGCAAAGACTTAAACTGGTGGTGATGTAGTGCATGTGCAAGAATAAAATTCACTATATGAACAACCAGTTCCATAACACCACCTAGTTTGGTTCCACAAGATTGTGTGCAAAGTGCTTCCTGATGTGCGATGCAATGGAACTTCAAAAGGGGGTGCTTTAGCTTTTCTGCAAAAAGAGTAAGGAACCCCTTATATTTGCTGACCATTGAAGGTGCACCATCCGTACACACCAACACAAGATTGTTACTCTCTATTTCCATCACATTCACAAAATTCATCACAGTTTCAAAGATGATGATCTCCCCTTGTTCAGTTTTTCATTGGTAATATTGCCAGCATTTCTTTGAGCACAGAGTTTCCACAAATATATCGTCCCATAATGCACAATTGATTAGCATGACATATGTTGGTTGTCTCGTTGAGGGCAAATGAAAAATATGTAGCTGTACGCAAATGTAGCATTTGTTCCTTCTTGATATGATTAGCCATTTTCAATGCTCTATCATGAATGGTTTTTGGTGATAATGGCAGAGATCTTTTATTTTTTGTAATATTTTGGTCTTATTAGGAAACTCATCAAACAGCTCTTCACCAATTTATAGCATGCAGTTTTTCACATAGCTTCCGTCAGTGAATGGCTTCCTTTCTTGAATAATGCTGAATGAGCCAGCAAAACTTGCTGAGTTTAAGCTCCCACCTGGTTTTGACCATGTCTGAAGGATACTCATTTCACTAATTTTTCACTGCAGCTCCTTGCAAGCCTTTTTTCATGCATCACCTTAAGGATATTTTGTGGTAAATGCTGCATGTTTGGTTGTAAAATGTTGCTCTAAATTTGATTTTTTTTATGATAGTTTCTCATTACAAATGAGGCAATATGGACATCCAGACCTTTCCACAAATGCATAAAGATCTGTCCACTCCCTTTTAAAGTTACGGTAGTCATTGTCTCTCTCTCTTTCTGCCACTTATCACTTAATATTCACAAATAACAATCATGCGTTCCACCAATCAGATGCTTATTGCTACTGCAGGCATTGGCTTTTGTTTTGACATATTTGGGCAATATTTCATCTGACATCGCAATATGCCAGCCCACCTGGGTGACAGATTCCTAACAATTTAGTAATCAAGTTGCTATGTAGCAAAAACTAATCAGTTGGTGTGCGCCATTATGCATACCTTACCTTACAACCTTACAAAGGTTCTGTGAGATGATTCCTCATTTCACGAAGGTCAAGCTTGTCACCCCTCATCTTTTTTTTCAGTTTTTAATAGATTTTTCAAATAAAAAAGTTGTTTATTTTTAGGGTAGAGTGCAGAAGACCAAAGAGCCATATTTGATACCTTACTGAGCCATATTTGGCTTGTGAGCCATAGGTTGCTGAGTCTAGGGTGGCAATAGCCAATAGGGGTAAAAATCCAAGTTGCCTGGAGGAGCGAGTGTGGTGGCGCGTTTGGTGCAGTTCCTGAAGAAAATCACTCAGGCAAATTTTTAGGACTTTTGATAAACATTAGGGGGTGGTACAAGAGTAACAAAGTTTCCACCATTGTCACTTATTAATTCTCTATTTTGTATACTTTGCAGGTAGATGAAAAATGGCGACTACTCTAAGAAAGAATGATGTTTTATGGCTACTGGAGACTTCTCCCAACTCATATGCCCTTACAGGAGCCAAATTGCCATCCAAGCGGCAGGTCCTGGAACGATTCTTGTTCTTTCACCAGTCCGAGTCTCACCCTGTCAGAGAAAGTAGCCAACTGGTGATGACAGAGGTCGAACAGATGTGGAAGAATGCAAGTCTTCCGACTCAAGCTACGCACCGGGCACAAGACAAGCTGGAGAACCTCCATTCTGAGTGGAGAAGCTTAAAGAAATTACGAGCGAGGCGTACCAAAACCCAGATGGACAAGGAGAAGGTCTTTCTAGAAGGTCTGAAAAGCCTGTTCAGTTGTGCTCACGGTGATGCGCTCAAAATCATCAAAAATAAAGACAAGAAGCAGTTTTTTCTTGCGCAGCGTGAGCCTGGTCATCGAGGAACTATAGGACTTGTTGATCAGAAGTATATTAGACAAGAGGAGAACAAAATGACACGGCAGCGTGAACAAGAGAAAAGGAAACGAAGGAACCTGAATGAACTCCAGAAGATGGACAGGTCCGTGGTTTTGGAGTTGAGCAGCAGTTCTACAAACGAGGATACTGACAAGGAAGATGAGGTGAATGTCGGAGCAATAGGAGGCGCATCATCTGCCACTCCCAAGAGGAAAAGATCAAGAGGGTTAAATCAGATTGTTACTCAAGAACTGGCGCAAGCGTTGGACCGCACAAAGATATCCAATCGCCGGGCAGTCCATGTTGTGGCCAATACCTTAGCAGCTGCTGGACAAAGTATGGAGCACTACGCATTGAATCGAGAGACAATCCGACTAGCTCGAATGAAATTCCGCCAAGACATCGTGGATGAGCTGAGAAGGTCCTTTTCCCCCAAGGTACCATTAACAGTTCATTGGGATGGCAAGCTCCTTCCAGACCTTACAAACAAAGAGAAGGTCGATCGCCTTCCAGTCCTGGTTTCAGGAGAAGGTGTGATGAAGCTGTTGGGGGTACCAAAGCTGCCATCATCAACAGGTCTGGCGCAGGCAACAGCAGTGCATGACATGCTGGAAGACTGGCAGTTATCTCCCGGGATCGTAGCCGTCTTTTGACACGACATCATGTAACACCGGTTGCTTGAACGGCGCTTGTCAATTCCTCAAGCAGAAGCTCAGGAAGAAACTTCTCAATCTTGCTTGTCGTCACCACATTGCGGAAATAGTTCTCGAAAAAGTTTTCGAAGCCTTAGTAGCATGCTCTTTGGGACCAAAGATCAAGCTCTTTCAAAGATTGGTGGAGGTGTGGCCAAAGATTGTAAAGGATTCATTTCTTTCTGCTGAGGGAGACCGTGAGGTGGCAGATCGGATGCACGCATTCAAGGAGAAAGTTGCAGAGTTTGTGCACGAACAGTTGAGATCTCAGCAGCCTCGTGATGATTACCGTGAATTCCTGGAACTCGTACTGCTATTTCTCGGAATAAATCTACCACGGGGAAATCATATTCAAACTCCGGGTGCCCTCCACAGGGCACGGTGGATGGCAAAATGCATCTATGCATTTAAGATCTTCTTGTACTGTCACCAGTTGCGGAACTTGGGGAAACTCACGGACCAGGAGCTCCAGGGTGTTACTGACTTCTGCCTCTTTGTTGCAGAGATTTACGTTAAAGTTTGGTTCAATGCCCCGGTAGCCAGATATGCTACGTGGTTGGACTTGGAGCTGATACAAAAGCTGGTGCAGTACAGACAAGTTAACCGACGCGTGGCAGAGGCCGCTTTGAAAGGGATCACTAGCCATCTTTGGTACTTAAGTGAAAAGTTGGTTGCTTTGGCCTTTTTTGATGAATATCTCAGCAGCGCGGTGAAAAGAGGCATGGTTGAGGCGCTCAAAAATGAAGAAAGGAAGAGTCCTTCACCTCATGTGACAATTGATGTGGGAGATGCTGAACATCTTTCTTTGGCAGCCTTTGTCACGAAGAACACACTGGCCTTCTTCCACCTGCTCCAGCTTCCCACATCCTTCCTCTTCAAGGATCCGGAGCAGTGGGAAGATGAAGATTTTCAACAAGTGAAACAGCGCGTCTCTGCCATCAGTGTTGTCAATGATCCCGCAGAAAGAGGAGTTGCCCTAATGAAAGATTTTAACGCTGTGCTGACCACACAGGAGGATCAACAGCAATACGTTCTTCAGGTTGTGGAGCAGCACCGGAAGATGTTCCCTGATGCCAATAAATCCACGTTCATTCGAAGCCAGAAAAATTAGGCATAATTGTAATCTATCAGATCACTACAAGCTATTGCAGTCCTATTTGAGGTGGTTTGAGTCTTATCAGAATCGTTCTTTTCAGTTTTTTGTTTTGTATAACTTTGAAGCTCACTCGAACACTCGTTTCCAATAGCCTAGAGCACAAAGTTCTTTGTGTCTTGTACACAAAGTTCTTTGTAGTGATCTATCAGATCACTACAAGCTATTGCAGTCCTATTTGAGGTGGTTTGAGTCTTATCAGAATCGTTCTTTTCAGTTTTTTGTTTTGTATAACTTTGAAGCTCACTCGAACACTCGTTTCCAATAGCCTAGAGCACAAAGTTCTTTGTGTCTTGTACCACCACTTAAAATAAGATTAGGAACTTGAAATTTGGCAGAATTTGTTTTTTCAATAAACTGAATAAAATGAGCACCCGCACATTTTAAATTTTGCGACTTCATTTTTTATTGCCACCCTATAATGCTGACCCTTGCTGTAGACCAGTGATGGCGAACCACTGACCCATGAGCTCTTCTTTAAATAAAATATGACTAATTTTTAATATTTTCTGTCAATTTTGGGTGTAACCAGAGAACAACAATCAATAGAGAGTAGAGAATCTTATTCTTGCAGAATGGAACTCTCTACCAAATTCTTTTGCATCACTGCAAAAGCTAGCATTAGCTCTGCTAACAATGTTTGGTTCATCTTATGTGAACAGTTGTTTTCCTCCATGAATTTCATCAAATCCACCACTAAGAATCGCCTTGGCACAGATATGAGTGCTGCATGTGTGAGACTAAAGACAGCTAAATATAAACCTTGGATCAAAACATTAGCAGCTAAAATCCAACAAGAAGTAAATAAATTATTGTGACCCAATTTCATTTTTAAAAAAATCAAAAGTAACAAAAATGACCCACCAGCAAAAAAGGCTTGCCACCAACTGCTATAGACTATAACTTCTTTACAGTTCAGAATCTGTGATAGATGCCATTGACCAAAAGTTTGCTTAGTATTTAGCCCTAAAGTAGTGAAGTTCATCATGATTGTTTCATTAGGTAATCTCCTAAACTTCATTGGATGTCATTATAATCATCCCTACTCATAAATGATTGCTCACAGATGATTTTCTGATATTTTTTTAAAAAATTGGAAGGTAGCAAAATTACCCCACTGGCAGGGTAATTTGACTATGCCGACTAACAATTTTCAATGGGGTGTTGTACCCCCCCATATTATTATTTAAACAAAACAGTGTGGGTTGGTGAACCCAAAGGCCTTAATGTATGAAAAATAGAGTAACATTTGGAAATCATTAATTATTCACTACTTACTGCAATATAGAGAGAACCTCATTTTGCAGCAAAAACACACCACTTGACCCTACTCAGAATTACTAATTAAAGAAGTTCTGTAAATACACCTGGTCAGTAGAGCTCATATCATAGCTAGAGTACTCCTGCATCTTGCAGATTGAGTATCAAAAAGTGTTATATACAATAATCAAAAGGGTTCTGTATTTTTCAGTTGGAAGATAATGAAATTGAAGTCAGTGAGATTATATATAACAACTATATTGGTTTAATTAGCAGACCACAATATGAAGAATACTATTACTGTACTTACACTTTAAATAAACTTTTGAAAATTACCCTCAGGGAAACTAAAACTCTTATTATTGAAGGAACTACAGGATTAACTACTTGGCTGGTAAGTTTTTAGGTAAATTTAAAATTAAAGTTTTACCAATGTTACAAAGTATTCTTTATATAAAAGAAATTATATAAAGAAAATTATGCTTAACTTACAATTTTATTAATGTAATTACCAGAGCTGGGCACTTGCGGTTTTTTTTGCGTTTTTTTGCGGTACTGCGGTACTACTACTGCACTACCAAACCGGTACCGCATAACGCAGTACCGCAAAGGATCGCTGAAAGTACAGCAGTACCGCTACCGCATTCAAATTTCCCGCGGTACTTTCTGCGGTACTGACCAACACGGTAGTACCGCAGTACCGCAAAAAAAAACGCAAGTGCCCAGCTCTGGTAATTACAGATAGTTTGGTTTCTATGGACCATAAAGGTCCCCACCCAAAGTTATATAGGGCATATTTAAAGTTCAGTTTTGATGCCCTAAAAATATTGTGAAAATTTAATGACATAATATTTTCAACAAAATTTTGTTACTTTAATGAAATCCATAATTTTGGTTTACTCGCAAATTTAATTAGAAAATGAAATAAGTTCATGTTGAAATGGGGGCATGATGCTGGTAAGGGGTTCATAATAACTAGGTACTAGTTATGGTTTTCATCTACCAGGTACTTTGTTTGTGGAATCATAGTGGCTGTTTCTAATTGCTGAAAAAGGAGATTGAGTTGCCATTGAGGAATACCCAGAGGCAGGGCATTTTTTTCCACATCTTCATTCGGGGGGCAATTCTCAAAAAGGGCACTTCAAGAGACCAGGGAAGGGGACATTGAAAGTAATTACATATATGCCTGTGACTGGTGTCACAAAGTAGCAGGTGGGAAAGCATGCCTAAAATGGTACAAAAAGATACTGTACACATGATATACAAGAACATAAGAATGGCTACTAAAAAAAATTCTTATTTCTAACCTACTGTATGGTTTAAATACTTATATTTTTATGCCCTCTTGTACTCCCATATTGTATTTATCAAAGCTAAACATTGAATTTAAATTAATTTTGTCTATTTTATTTATAAGTTTATACATTTCTGTCACATCTCTCATAACCCATCTATGTTCCAAAGAATCCATATTCAGTTGCCTAAGCCTACCTATCTTCATAAGATAAGTGATGCAATTTTCCCCAACTCAAAGGGCACTTGCTCCCTCAGTGACTTTTGAAATGGAATGACTGCTAGGGCAGGTGCCTGGGCTGGGGAGGCAATTGCACCCCAACTTTCAATGTAAGAAAAAATGCCCTGCCCAGAGGGCCCTCATATCTACACTTATTTTTTGTTAATTTCAGCACCACACACTGCTTTATGATTTGTGTGGCCATAGCCTCTCTGCTTCTTTTAATGATTTTTAATACTCTGCTTATATGGTGGGAGGATTTAAGAGAAGTACAACTCCTTTACCCAATTTATTCAGAAAATACAAAATGATCCTTAGTGTTAATTACATAAGCAAGAAAGTATTTACAAGTAACAAAAAGGAACAAGAACTCTCTTATTAGTCATACACAAATGTGCATTCCAGAACCAACTATGCACTTAGACAAAAATGTTACTATAAACTTCCCCAAAAAACTATTAGTATTTTAATATAAAAATGTCAGCATGAAAAAAACTTCACAGAATTATTGGCCATTACCAGACAAAAACTAAATTTCTAAAATAAAAGTGATTTGCATAAAACAAATGCAAAACAAAGAATATTAGTTACAAGGGCAATCTCAAAGAGTGGTCACCCAAATTATATAAACCTTGATAAGTCCATGATGTGTCATTTTATACTCAAAACACATTATCATTCATATCACAATCATTAAAGATATTCTTTGCCCAGTCAGTATAAAAGCAATGTTCATGACAAAGAAAAGTGTTAACTCTGGCTTCAGCATTTGTACAGGTGTTGGGAGGGAAAAAGCTTTGTTCAAATTCACTTCAATAAGCAAGCATCCCAGCCAACACAAATCCCTGATAAAGAAAAAACCTAACATATACAGGGCTATTTAAAATGATTCATCCGATTTCAACTGAGAATACTTCCGTACCTATCAACCGTGCATCAACTGGGCATACACCACATGAAAGAGGAAATCTCCGAGTTTTACAAGATCACCGCAAGAGGGCTCCAAAGTCACGCCGTGGCCTAGCCTAGCAACAAACAGTCAGTGTGAAAATGGCATCCGCACAGCAGAAGGCATTTTGTGTGTTGCAGTTTTCGAACTGTAAATCGGTAGTCACAGTGTAGTGTGAGTTTCGTCGACGTTACAGAACAGATCCACCGGGTGCTCAGAGCATCCATCGGTGGTATCGGCAGTTTGAGGAAACATTCGCATTGTTACTGCCGTAGAGTCAGTGACAATGGACATGCTGGAGCGAGTATGGGAGGAATTCGACTATCGTGTCGACGTTGCTCGTGTAACTAGGGGAAGTCACATAGAGCATTTATGAGGTGAGAGACAAAATTTGGACAGTTTTTCTTTTGGTTGATGTATCACAAATCACACTGTATTTGTAACATTAAAAAATATTCTCATTTGAAATCAGGTGAATCATTTTGAATAGCCCTGTATTTGGGGAATTTAGGATGGAGTGAAAAATTCAAAAGTGCCAGGATCAAAATTGAGGAGGTCTAGATAGTTGTCTTTTGTCCAGGCTTAAACTTTAAAACCAATTTTGGGTGGCTGCATACAAAACTGTGACTGCTACTGGCCAATTTATACAAATCATATAATTGTGTGACCAAAATTTGAACCCAGTGACCTATCTTGGGTTCTAGACATGATAGAAAGACAATTTAAAAACTGTTTGATATATTTTTACCTCTGAAGCAGATTAAAACATTTGCAGAAGGCTGCAGGGTCAATAATGCATCAAAAAATCCATATTTCATCATTTTTTTATCCCTTTTTCTCCAAATATTGTTTTTTATTTGAAATTATATTTTATATTTTTCTTTTCAGGTTGAATTTATAGAATTGATAAATACACGTATTTTGACAACCTTATTGCCAAAAAATACTCCATAGTAGGATGTTAAGATGCAGTGACAGTTAAAATTCTTGATGGAGGTCACAAATTTTCAAGCGCAGACTCATTCCCCAATGGAAAGCTTCCTCTTGGTGAAGATGTCATCCAATGTGTAATGGCAGAAGAGAACAAGCAGCTGATACAGTTGCACTAAGTCTGATTGAACACTGGATTTGGTGCAATGTCTATCCAATTTCACGCCCCAGTGTCACCAGCAAGATTCAGGATCTAGTCAAAGAATTTTCGAGGTAAGACTCAAATTTTCAGTCCCTTATAAAAAGATTTAAAATATGTCATACTTTTGTAAATTTTGTAGTTATATTTATTTGTTTGTGACAGTAATTTTATTAACATAATCATGTGATTCAGTGATTTGCAAATCATAAGAATGATCAGTAATAAATTCTGTTTTGACTAGAACTTAACTTAGGGTTTATAATTGAAATTTGCATTCACAACATTAAAGTTTTGGTAATTTTGTCGGTATGATAGATATCCAAAAAAGAAATGTGGTGACAAGTTCTGGAGTGATCTTTCTTTCTTCATTGAAAAAACTTCCAAGTTGTTTGACATCTTCTGTGAGGACTCAAATCAGAGAAGAGATTTGGAACATTTGTATCAACTCAGAATGAGAGAAGAAGACTATGCTTTCTATGAGGACCAGAAAACAGACCTGTAGAATAAGATGATGCGTTGGTTTTAAGGGATGTCTTACATCGGCAGACATCAGATACAGCAGGAGCAAGCAAAAGAAAAGAATCTGTGAGTTTGATCTATATAAATTAAAAACTTTTGATTAATGGCCACCAAAAATCTGGGTTTCTTGAAATGATTGCTACAAATTATAAAATTTTATTTTTGCATCTTTGGTAAACTATTTTGTATCATAATCATATTGTATTTTATTATCCCAGGGAAGAGCTCAGAAGAGTTTTTCAACTTGTTCCATGAAGCTCAGCGGCAATACATGACAGTGATCTCGACAGTCTCTCAAGTCAGGGCAGCTTGGAATCACATGATGAAACAGCTGGTGTCCGTGAACAACATAGGAAGAGTCATACTGTATAGTTTAAAATATGAGTATGCTTTGAACACACTTGTTGCTTTGTTGACAATACTTTTGAAAAAAATATTTATAATCCATGTAACATTGCTAATAGTTAGAGTCCAAATCTTGGACACTGCTGTCCAATGAACATCTTGTTAGAATATTAACTTGATATAAAATAAATGTCTTTTACCAGGTATCAAGTAAGTGACAGCCGGAGCAGCAGTTGCATCAGCAGTTTTAGAGGATTATGGAATTATCACTACAACTGATAAGATGAATGTAATTGACAGATAACAGTCCAGTTATCTCGTACATTCATATCTGATTCAAATCAAGTACAGTATTTCACAAAAAGGCATACGTTTCAAACGTGTTAAAATTTAAATATTGTTAGTCAAAACCTATGGAGCTTGCTTAAATAACTGTCTTTAAAATTGAGTAAATTTGCACTATGAACTTTGCAGGAACAAGCTG
Source organism: Bathynomus jamesi (assembly GCA_023014485.1). Lineage (NCBI taxonomy): Eukaryota > Metazoa > Arthropoda > Malacostraca > Isopoda > Cirolanidae > Bathynomus > Bathynomus jamesi. The sequence goes on along the minus strand of JAJOZX010001238.1, from coordinate 936,666 downwards.
AAAGAGAATGTGAAAAATATCGTAAAGCCATAAGAAAAGAGGAGGATAAATTGTTTGAATTGGTGGATGCTATTTATGTGGATGGTTGCAAAGATGCAACAATGGTGACAGTGGATGGAAGTGAATTATGGAAAAAACTATGTGCTTACAATGTGGTATCGTATGTGATACCTTTACTTCATACTTAAATATAAATTATTAATCAATTGAATTAAATATCTATACAAAATTGCCTCGTGATTGGCGACATAGCCTAATGGGAATGAAATGATTGCCATACATACATAGAACCCGTATGTAGGCGTCGGGCCTGCATAACAACAGAAACCAAATTATGATCGCGTTATCAAAATTTTCCATTGCTAACTCGTGTAAATTACATCAAGGCAAGGATGAACAACATTTTCCAAATCAGCAATTTATACTAAAATACAAAGATATATTATAGTGGCGCTGGCTCGGAGCTCTTTGTTACAGCAAACCCTTTAAACAGGGAAGATGTGCTTCGCCTTTCCTAAAGTTCTGAGTGAATTCCTTATAATATAAAACCTAATAACTATAAAAAGGATAGGCCTATTCCTTCAGGGGTTTAATTAGTGATTGCCTATATTAGTAACAGTGTCAACTCGCAGTGTAGGCTCCATCCTGACAGCCCTACATTGAAGAAGACCATCACGCCCTACATCAAAGAAGACCGTCATTAGAGAGTCGAAGCAAACTAAGGCCCAGCGAAAATAAGGTGGGAAAAATTTCTTTCGTTCACATATTGGCATCTAAAATCCTGAGGCTAGAATTACCGAAAACAATTAAATAAACAAAGAGGTCCTTTCAAGACCTACACATACATAACTCTCTAATGAAAAAACATAGGGCTTTTGTCGGTAACTCTCCACTGAAGTCTGCTGAAAATTTCCAATGGATGAGGGTATCAGGCAATCAACCCATAGCCCTATATAGTTTTTTTTTCACAAGGTGGCCCATATATGGGGAACTGACCCCTCTAAAATTTACACTGACACACACAGTGGCTAGGCTTAGCTCATTAGGCCTAACCCCAATTTCAACCATAACCCCACTATAGTTTTTTCATATGGTGGCCTATGTAACTGGGGAACCGATCCCTTTACCTTTACACTAACCGTAAACAAAGGCTTGTTCATTTAACAGGCGTAACTCATTTTAAGTCCTATAAAAAAAATAGGCAAATTTCAACTTAAGCCTATTTAATAGGCCCACAACATTAAGCCTATTAATAGGTCCTACTCTTTAACTCAAAACAAAGCCTTGTTCATTTAACAGGCGTAACTCATTTTAGGTCCTAAAAAATAGGCCAATTTCAACCTAAGCCTATTTAGTAGACCCAAATCACTTTACCTTAACTAATAGGCCTAACATACTCATACACTAAAGGCCTACTTCAAACATCAATTTGCAATTTCAATATACAAGAAGCCTACCTCACAAAGTAGGCCCTACTCTTTACATTCAAGGCCTATCCTAACTAAAAACACTAAATTTATAATTCAACCTATGATGTAGGTTATAAAATTTATTTCAGCAATTTAACTTACTCGAACTCATTAACATTACAAAATTCGACTCAGAATTGTAACATCACAAAATTCGACTCAGAATTGTAACATCACAAAATTCGACTCAGAATTGTGACATCACAAAATTCGACTCAATTGTGACATCACAAAATTCGACTCAGAATTGTGACATCTCAGAATTGTGACATCACAAAATTGGACTCAGAATTGTGACATCACAAAATTGGACTCAGAATTGTGACATCACAAAATTGGACTCAGAATTGTGACATCACAAAATTGGACTCAGAATTGTGACATCACAAAATTGGACTCAGAATTGTGACATCACAAAATTGGACTCAGAATTGTGACATCACAAAATTGGACTCAGAATTGTGACATCACAAAATTGGACTCAGAATTGTGACATCACAAAATTGGACTCAGAATTGTGACATCACAAAATTGGACTCAGAATTGTGACATCACAAAATTGGACTCAGAATTGTGACATCACAAAATTGGACTCAGAATTGTGACATCACAAAATTGGACTCAGAATTGTGACATCACAAAATTGGACTCAGAATTGTGACATCACAAAATTGGACTCAGAATTGTGACATCACAAAATTGGACTCAGAATTGTGACATCACAAAATTGGACTCAGAATTGTGACATCACAAAATTGGACTCAGAATTGTGACATCACAAAATTGGACTCAGAATTGTGACATCACAAAATTGGACTCAGAATTGTGACATCACAAAATTGGACTCAGAATTGTGACATCACAAAATTGGACTCAGAATTGTGACATCACAAAATTGGACTCAGAATTGTGACATCACAAAATTGGACTCAGAATTGTGACATCACAAAATTGGACTCAGAATTGTGACATCACAAAATTGGACTCAGAATTGTGACATCACAAAATTGGACTCAGAATTGTGACATCACAAAATTGGACTCAGAATTGTGACATCACAAAATTGGACTCAGAATTGTGACATCACAAAATTGGACTCAGAATTGTGACATCACAAAATTGGACTCAGAATTGTGACATCACAAAATTGGACTCAGAATTGTGACATCACAAAATTGGACTCAGAATTGTGACATCACAAAATTGGACTCAGAATTGTGACATCACAAAATTGGACTCAGAATTGTGACATCACAAAATTGGACTCAGAATTGTGACATCACAAAATTGGACTCAGAATTGTGACATCACAAAATTGGACTCAGAATTGTGACATCACAAAATTGGACTCAGAATTGTGACATCACAAAATTGGACTCAGAATTGTGACATCACAAAATTGGACTCAGAATTGTGACATCACAAAATTGGACTCAGAATTGTGCAGGGTTGGCAGAAAACCCACTTTTTTTGAAAAGGCCCACCCCAGGTGGGTTTTTTCAGGTTTTTTACCTAAAACCCGAAAACCCCCGGGGAAAATTGGGTTTTTTCATATGTCCATTTTTTTGTCATCTTCTGGCTTTAATATCATATATGGTAGTTCATATTAGACCTACCTATTCTTATTTTTATAATAATACTGTACTGTACCGTACACTATTAATATAACATTTGTCTTGTTTTTAGCAAAAAGGTTGCCTTCCAGGCAATTAAGCATAAAAAGTTATTATTTTCTCAGATTGAGCTTCACAACAAAATTTGGAAAACATGGACCAATTTGAACTAAATTTGGTGTGGTAAATTATCCTATTTGTTAGGCTATACTTCCTATGGAAGACAGGCCCCTGTGTTTTCTGCTGGAAGTAGATGAATTACAGCTCCCAAAGGGAACTTAATTCAGCTAGTTATATCTATTTAATTCATATTACTGAATATTTTTTCTCTTATTTCACAGTTAAATAAAACAAACTGGCAACAGCATATTTATCTTTACTGCTAGCCTACAGAATTAGTCTGTTTGAAGTTATAACTGCATTAAATAATGCCAAAGACCTTTGGATCAGGAAGAAAATCAGGGCATGAATGGAGTGAAGTCAATATTATTGATGGGACTAGTAAAGTTAGATGCAAACATTGCAATAATGAAATAAGTAATAAAATAGAGCGAATAAAAATGCATTTAATGAAATGTTTGAAACACATGGAATCAAGAAACAAGACTGACAATACTGCCAGTGCATCATCTTCATACTGCCATGACATAGACCTCTCAGATGATCCAGACTCATCCTCACCACCACTGACACAATTACAGATGAAAAAAAGAAAAATTCAAAAGAAAGTAAGCGATTTTGGCATGACAACAACAACTTTGCAGAAAAATGTCATTGATAACAAAATAGCCAAATTCTTTTATGCAAATAATATTCCATTTCTATGTGCAGAGTCTAAGTATTTTATTGAAATGATAGACTCTAAGACCAGGCTACACTCCACCTTCCCGTCGAAATTTGTCTGGTCCACTTTTAAATACAATCCATGAAGAAGTTGATTTATCCACAAATTACTAAGCTGCCCACCAAGTTCAGCCTCGATTGAAAGAGTGTACTCCACATTTGGCCTTGTCTGGACCAAATTACACAATAGATTAGGCCTTGAAAAAACTGTAAACCTTGTAAAAAATTAACAGGCAATTGAGGATGACTGACCCATCTGATTGGAAAAGTGATGAAGAATAGTTAGTCATTCAGTAGATGTATATTCAAATTTCAAACAATATATAGTTTCATTTGTTCAACTTACTGTACACAATTACAATGTTCAATATAACCACATATAATAAGTCAATATTTTTCTGTGTATATATACCAGTATGTATTTCATGCTGGAAATTTTGGAAAACATTTATTTATTTTTGTATGGATTTATCTAGTAAACTTTTGAACTTTGACTTTTACATTACATGGGAGGGAGAAGAAAAGTCTGATGCCCATGAAACTCCCCTCCCTATGAAAAGCAAAAGTTGGGGATGCTGAGATGCTTGGACACTTAAAACTTATTAGGATTGTTTAACCTCCTTCGCAACATGCTATATATAGAGTTACATGACAGAGGAGGGGACCGACAGCTTAACATGGGTTCTGAACCATGGGTTGCTGACTGACTTCCACCCACCACAATCGTTTTTTTCAAGTGGGCTTTTTTGAAAAAACCCGGGTGGGTTTTTTCGGGCTGGGCCCACTAGTGCCAACCCTGGAATTGTGACATCACAAAGACAAAGCAATTGCATGAATTCAAACCTACACCCACCTAACACGCTATTCTAAGTCCGATTTCACATAGAGGCGTAACCTATTCTGTCCTATTTCACATATAGGCATAAAACAGACAAGGCTTGATATAGAAGGGTCTCAAATGTAACATTTGAGGATCTTTACTCAGCCAAATTGGTTAACCTAACAAAACCCAAAAATAAAACCCTATAACAAAATACACATTTACACGCGTACGTACGGTACAGTATATAAATATATACATACGACTCCAAACATCCAATTCTTCTTTTAAAGGAGAATCACTCAACAGATTTCGTTAACAGACATACATTACTTGCAAACAGATTGGATTCCTTCAAAACCCCAAACCTTCCAGACCTACCTGTAGGATACACAACATTTACTCAATTATAACTACTGGTATTGACTTTACTGGAGTGGTGAATCCAAGTTTTGAAGACCAACTGGATTCAGAGGAATGCCACACACACACACACACACACACACACACACACACACACACACACACACACACACACACACAGTACTCTTTCCATGTGTCTCAAACATAACAACCTGTCTGAACGTAACCAAGGATCGGAGAGTAAAAGCTTTTCTTACTGCGCTCTGGTTCTGTGCACATAATTTTGTGCCAAAAATTATATGGTTAGACAATGACACATACAAACAAACTACTCTACTCTAAAGGGTTTTATGGTTACCTGGCCATAGCCCAACAAATTCATCAAAAGGGCTGATGGCCTACCTTGGCCATAGCCCAACAAATTCATCAAAGAGCCTTGGCCATAGCCCAACAGATCATCAAAGAGCCTTGGCCTACCTTGGCCATAGCCCAACAGATCATCAAGGGGCTGATGGCCTACCCTTGGCCATAGCCCAACAGATCATCAAGGGGCTGATGGCCTACCCTTGGCCATAGCCCAACATATTCATCAAGGGGCTGATGGCCTACCCTTGGCCATAGCCCAACATATTCATCAAGGGGCTGATGGCCTACCCTTGGCCATAGCCCAACATATTCATCAAGGGGCTGATGGCCTCCCTTGGCCATAGCCCAACATATTCATCAAGGGGCTGATGGCCTCCCTTGGCCATAGCCCAACATATTCATCAAGGGGCTGATGGCCTCCCTTGGCCATAGCCCAACATATTCATCAAGGGGCTGATGGCCTCCCTTGGCCATAGCCCAACATATTCATCAAGGGGCTGATGGCCTCCCTTGGCCATAGCCCAACATATTCATCAAGGGGCTGATGGCCTCCCTTGGCCATAGCCCAACATATTCAACAAGGGGCTGATGGCCTCCCTTGGCCATAGCCCAACCGATTCAACAAGGGGCTGATGGCCTCCCTTGGCCATAGCCCAACCGATTCAACAAGGGGCTGATGGCCTCCCTTGGCCAGAGACCAAACAACACAAAAAACGTACACGATTCAAAGCCCCAAGCCCTCCAGATCTACCTGTGGAGGAGTAACATTTACTCCACTAAAACTACGGGTATTAACGTCTGAAGTGGTAGGAGGTTTGAATACAGTACAAACTCTTTTAACCAAACAACACAATATGGAAGTACAGTATATTTCAATTAACTCACCAACGTAGAAGTCACTTTAAAACATAAATCATTAACAAAACAAAACTTGACAAAACTCCAAAACCACGTCAGTAAACCAGCATTTATAAAATTTAAACAGATAACACTGGTATGCATATGAAATTTTTGTCTTCTGTGAGGGTTTTTTCAACTCATATTATATAATTCGACCATGCTGAATTCGAAAATGACATTGGTTTTCCTCAATCAGGTCAGGTTTTTTCTCTATTGGCCATTTATTATAAGTCCAATTTTATCCCCAAATTTATTGATTTTTTTTAGCTTAAACACTGTAGATACGAGTAATATTATAAGAACACTCGTGAAAAATGAAAACATTGTGTGAATAAATACTTTTATTCATACAATGAATATGGAAAAAAGTTTGAGGAAGGAATGAAGTTTTTTTGGCTTTCCGTCTGTGTTTTTCTTCAGGCATGTCTCACTTCAAACACCAGCAATAGTCCGCCAGCATATTGATATCCCAGTTTCCCTGGTACCTCTCTTCCATTATTTTGATATCTTGGTGAAATCTTTCACCCTGTTCCTCACTATAATCCCCACAATTTTCAGGAAAATAGTCCAAGTGGGACCACAAAAAGTGCATTTTTATGGACATGTGCAACCCATGAGCTTTGAAAGCTTCCATCAAGTTTTCGACAATGGACTCATATTCTGGACTTCTATGCTTGCCAAGAAAATCAGTGACAACTGATTTGAATGCCTGCCAGGCATTCTTCTCAGTTGGAGTCATTGCGTTTTCGAACTGAGTATCCTTGATCAAAGTTCGAATTTGAGGACCATCAAAAACACCAGCATTTAGTTTAGCATCAGATATATGAGGAAATTTACTCTCAAGATATCGGAATGCTGAACCCTCCTTATTCATTGATTTGATGAAATTTTTCATCAAGCCCAGCTTAATATGAAGTGGTGGGAGCAAAATTTTTGTTGGTGGTACAAGGGGCACTGAAACGACATTATGCGACCCAGGTTCAAAATTCTCTCTGGATGCCGATTCACGCTGTGCATAGTGCTTCTCATCCACTCGGCTATCCCATTTGCAGAGGAAACATGGGTATTTCGTGTATCCCCCTTGCATTCCCAATACAAATGCCACGATCTGAAAAAAAAAGAAAATATTTAAAGAATTTAGAGAATTTGTTCTATCAGATAAAAAAAATCTATGCATTGGACTGTATCACTTCTGTGGGGAAGTTAAGTGTTCTTATACGCTCTCAAATAACCTTTGGAAAAACAACAATAGTCAATAGCAATAGTTTACTTATGATATTAGTATTACCTTCAAATCTCCACAGATCCTCCAGTTATGTTGGTCATATACGAGAGCATCCAGTAAAATTTTCATGTTATCGTAGCTCTCAGTAAGTTGTACGGAATGTGCTACAGGGACTGATGCAACCCTATTCCCAATGTTGAGAAGTACTGCTTTCAAACTTCATTTAGACGAGTCTATAAATAGCCTCCATTCTGATGCATTATATGGCAGGCCCAAGGATTCGATTAGCCCCTCAACATTGCAGCAGTACACTAAGGAAGAGGTATTTTCGTGCACTGCAAAAAACTTGCGGAATTCTTCCTCTCATTTCCTATACCAGGAGAATGTTGTTCCCGGAGCCAGCAACTTGTCCTCTCGAAGTCGTGAGCCCAAGATCTCGGCAGCTAATTTGGAAAGTCCTAAATCCCTGGTAAGATCATTAAGTTTGGCCTGGTTGAGAGGCCTCGGCTCATTTGAAGCGGTATTTTGAGGTATATACGACTGGGACTGGTCATTGGCATTGGTCATTGATTCATCATCAGAATCATCGAAGTCCAGGGTTTGAGGTGGGTCGGGTATTGGAATTCTAGGACCATGGGGTACAGGTCTCATAGCAGAAGGAATGTCAGGGTATACAACAATGTGTTTATTCTTCTTGTTAACTCCTGAAAATAGAAACACAGAAACATGGATATAAAACTTGCATATGAAATAGAAGAAGCATTCAGACAGTGGCGGCTCGTGAGGGAAGGCTGCGGTCTGTAAGATATGAAATAGGTCGATGGAGTAGGTATATTTTCTTTCTTTTTCATTCATATTGTCCCTTCGGGGACAATATGAATGAAAAAGAAAATATACAATCATTGTATATGTAAATGTAACTTGTATAACAATATGTATGTGTAAATGTATTTTCTATAACAATATGTATATGTAAATGTATGATTACCATTATGGTGAATATTATGCTATATATGGTGAATATTACATTATGGTGAATATTATGTCAAGTTTCATATGAGGATTTCAAAATATTTAAGAAAAATAAATTTATAAGCCCACCTTGGAGGTTTGTCATGCAGAAATAGCAATCTGTCACGTGATCCTTTCCTTCTCTCCAAATCATGGGAATTCCAAAAGGCAAAGATTTCGCTCTGCCTTTGCTCCATCTTCTCAAATTTTCAATGCACGTCTTGCAGCACATATGAGGGGCGAAATTTTTGTCCTGGTCCCCTAGCTTAATTCCAAAGTATGCTCTATACATTGTCTTCACAAATTTAGTGATTTCGGACTGGTTATTTGGCATGGTAACCGTCCCACATATATGTAGCAGAATCTATTGGGATCATTTTTACACGCTCTATTCATTATGAAATATTTTATCTACAGGGTGGGCGGAAAGTAGCTCCCTAATTTAAATTACATATAAATTATGTATAAATTGTGATTGTATAGTTATATTGTTATGGTGTGTTCTCTAAAGTGGTACAATTGTAACGGTAATCTTTTTTTCTCTAAAGTGTTCTCTTTGTATTCTCTAAAGTGGTACAATTGTAACGTTCATTTTTTTTTTTTCATTTCAGATTGAAGGGTAACATGGCTGAGCGTTTAACACAGCAGGAGCATGCCCAGTTGGCGGCACGGTACGAAGTTTGGCAATCTGTCGTTCGAGTTCAAAGATGGTGGCGGGCCATTCACGGACCACGTGCCCAAGTGGACCCGAAAACAATCAAGAACTGCCACTCGAAGCTCATGACCACGGGGTCTGTGGCAGATGTTCGAAGATGTGGTCGCCCTTCAACATCCAGGGCCCAGGAGACGGTGCAGGCAGTTCAGGAAATGTTCGCACGGAGTCCACGAAAGTCAACTCGCCAGGCAGCTCGGGAAAGTGGATTCTCCCGCTACTCAGTGCGAACTGTGCTGAAGAAGGATGGGTCGTCGTGGTCCACATCAATGGCCAGCCAGGAGCCCCGACTTGACACCGTGCGACTTCTCTCTTTGGGGGTGGGTAAAGGAAGAAGTCTACCGCACCAAACCGAGGACATTGGAAGAACTGGAGGACCGAATTTGGGAAGTCATGTCCTCCATCCCGCCGGAGTTCCTGCTAAAGTCAGTGGATGCCATTCCTGGGTGGCTCCAGAAGCTGGTGGAAAGAGTTGGAGCCCACATTGAATTTTAGAGAAAACCTACCATGTATGCCTACCTTTTCATATTATTTCTTCTGAAATAAATGGATAATATACGTATTTTTTTACCAATCCAAAATAGGGAGCTACTTTCCGCCCACCCTGTATATGCCTGAAAAGTAAAAAAAAGGTATTATACAAGTGAAACAAGTGAGAAAATCACGAAAAATTCTATTTTACTTATGAGGCCATAGCCGGATAACCTGAGCTGATTGAGAAAAGTGGATTGCAGATTCGAAATCAGCAGGAAAAACTCTATAAGAATCACTTACAAAACCCTTGACAGCAAAATTGATGCATATCAGTGTAATGAGAGCAAAATTAAAATGCTTAATAACTTTACTTTAATTGCATAAATTTCCTATACCTAAGGGGAGTCAAACTGATTAACATAACTTTAACTAAACTTGAGAAGTTGGCCTCTTGAACTTTTATATTTAAATAGGTCTTGAGTAACCTTTCTCTTCCTAAATTCCTATTTCATTATTTTCAATCCATTTCACATGGTTTAAAACACACAGTTTATCAAAAAATTTCATCTATAACATGCAAGTTTTTCTCTGGCCACCCCTAGTATATGGAAAAACTATACGCGCTTACAACATGGTATCGTATGTGATGCCTTTACTTGATAATTAAATATAAATTATTAACCAATTGAATTAAATATCTATACAAAATTGCCTTGGGATTGGTGACATAGCCTAATGGGAATGAATTGATTGCCATACATATCAGGTCATCCCATAAGTAATGTCATTTTTTAGATCGGAATTTGAAGGACAAAAAAAAACTTGACTGAAACTTTTTAAGCTAGTATACTGTATATATTTTCCATCAGAATCAGTGACACTGCCAACGTCCTACAAGCTTTTCAATGGCATGTTTATAAAATTCAGGTGGTTTTGAGGCGAAAAACATACAAAGACTGGTGTGCAGGTCATCTAAAGAAGTATACTGTTTCTCGTCAAGATACTTTTGCAGACTCCTGAAGAGATGATAATCTGAAGGCGCAAGGTATGGAGGATGTGGAAGTTTTTCCCTCCCAAGCTCCTCAATTTTTGCAGAAGTGATCCGAGCGGTATGAGGATGTGCGTTGTCATGGTGGAACACGATTCCTTTCCAATTAACCAAAGAAGGTCTCTCTCTTCTTTTAGTGCAGTGTTCAGTCAATCCAGTTGTTGACAGTAGACTTGAGTGGTGATTGTTTGGTTGTGTGGTAAGGTTTCAAAATGTATTACACCACCTTTATCCCACCAAACACTAAGCAACACCTTCCGAGGGTGAAGATTTGGTTTTGGCTGTGGTGTTGCTGGTTCTCCGGCACAAACCCACTGTCGACGGCGCTTAACATTCTGGTACAGTATCCGCTTTTCATTACCAGCCACTAAATGGCAGTGGTGGGCACGCGCAACGATTTTTGTAGCGCCGCAGCCGCAACCGCAACTCTGCTGAAATAGTTGCGCCCCACGCGCAAGCGCAACCATTTTCAAAAAGTTGCGCCGCAAGTGCAAGCGCAACCAAAAATGTTGCGCCACAACTTTTTACGGTGCAACTGCCCACCTTTGCTAAATGGTGCGAAAATGGATCTTAGAGTTCACAGGAACGAAGAGCTGTGCTAATGTTTACCCGCACCCTCAGATTGTCGACCGACAATTCATGTGGCACCCATTTTCCAAACTCAGGCACTTTCCCGAGTTGTTGCAAATGTCGATGGATGGTGGACGGGGATGAATTGAGTTTCTCGGTCAATTCTTCGACAGTTGTTGAACAGTCTTCCTCAAGTGTGGCTAACAGCAGGTCATCATCAAACTCAGCAGGGCATCCAGAGCGTGCTGCATCTGTCAAACAGCAGTCACCATTCCTAAACTTTTGAAACCATCTTTGACATTTCCTCACATGCAGAATATTGTTGCCATAAACGTCCTGAATGTTTCGCGTTGCTTCAGTAGCACTATTCCCTTTTTTGAACTCGTAAAGCATTATATGCCTGATATGCTCTTCTGATACCGCCATGTTTATGAGGGGTTCACATAAAGCAAAACACACGTCTTCACTGGTCAAGGTCTGTAAAGTATGTAGCGTCACGTCTTTATTATTCTGGATGGAACAACAAAGAGCCCAGACTCATTTTCAGGAAAGATAGGGGTTGAACTTGGTGGGAGTGTATCTCAGGGTGATGTGATTTCATTCAAGCTGATTAGGAATTCAAAATTTCCAGTTATTTCTAACGAAGTACTGGAGGACCTCAACACTGATCAGTATTATGCTTATAGAATCTGTATCGCTGTTATGCTTGGATGTGTTGATCCTGAACTTGAGCTCCTTGAAGTTGAACCGATCTGTCATTCAAGGTGGTTGACTCTGGCATGTAGAATCCTCAGATTTTATACATCTCGAAGGAAGCCTTCCAAAATTCTGGTCACCACTTGCAGAGTTTTGTATCTTGATCTATTTTCCAAGTTGGTTCCAGATCAAGGAGGAGTATCGATGCACAGATGGTGCTAAGAACTTTTATGATATGCTCCAAAGGATCCTGAAATTTCCTCACAAGGAAGCCAGGGAAATAGCCCTGAAGACCCTCTATGTATTAATTGCATGCTTGCTGATTCAGACCCATAAATCCGCAACATCGCAGTTAACAAGGTACTTTTAGTCAGAGGGAATGAATCGGTTGAAACAGTGATAGACATTGACTTCGAAGGTGGTGACCTGATAATTGATTCAGATGAAGATATTGAAGTCCCAGAGTTACAGCCTGACTTGAGAAGTTGGGTGTTGTGAGAGATGGTAGTGTCAGGAGATTCATGGTGCCTAAAATCGATAACGAAGCTCGAGGGTATCTCAAAATGATAAACTTAAATTTACCTGACATTCATGAGCCCCCTATCATAGCATCTGTAACCAATGAAGAACTCATAAACATAAGAAAGGAAGCACTGAAACTCAACCAGCCTGGTCATAATCAGGCTGTAGAGAGGCACATTAAACTTGTAACAGAGGCTTCCTCAACTGTGATAGGATTTGAACATTGTGATGACATTATTCGACAAGAGATAAAATCAAGAAAACTGATGAAAGTGTTCAATACAAAAATGCAATATTCTGAAGCTGTTTAGATGATTATTTTTTATTACTTTGTTTAATGAGTGATAAATTGAATGTGTTATATGAATGTGTAATAATGAAAATTGCAATTTTTGGCCAAAAATATAAATATGGATTTTTTGATGCATTATTGAGCCTGCAGCTCTCTGCAAATGTTTTAATCTGCTTCAGAGGTAAAAAATACATCATAAACAGTTTTTAAGTTGTCTTTCTATCATGTCCATAACCTGAGATAGGTCACTGGGTTCAAATTTTGGTTGCATGCACACACAATTTCTATAAATTGGCTGGTAGTAGTCAGTTTTGTATGCAACCACCCAAAATTGGTTTTAAAGTTTAATCCTAGACAAAAGACAACTATCTGGACTCCCTCAATTTTGATCCTGGCACTTCTGATTTTTTCATTCCACCCTATTAGGGATTATCCCCCATTTATACACAGAAATCAATGAATGCAGTGATGCCAGAAATGGGGAAAAAGTTAACAACAATAATAATAGCTAATAATTAAGGTTCTAAAATTTGGATGTGTTTTGCATTAATATTTTGCTCATAAGGCAGTTAAAAATATAATTTAGTTCATGGCCTGAGGATGTTCAAAGTCCTTTGTGATACATATTGATAACTGGTTAGGTTTTTCAGTAAGGTCTTTATAAAGGAAATCAGGCATCCAAAAGATGGTTATGATATTGACATGATAATTTTAAGAGATTCAAAGTAAGTTAGATGTTGCCTTAATAAAGGTTAGGCCATACAAAACAATAGTAAGAATAAAATTATAGGATCATCTCTCATACCATCAAGAAGTGAGATGTTCTTTTTTTCAGTTTGGGTGTGTAATGTGCTTATAATTATTACAGAGTTCAGATAATTCTTTATATTGAGGGAATTTCAAACCCGTTATCAATTAAAAAAAAAAAAAAATTTTTTTTAGTAATTCTGAAGGCCTGACTTTCCAAGAAAGGAGGGGTCCAACAGGATTACTGAGACCTCCAAGGGCCTAATGAGGGATCTGGGAGCTCTCAAAAATCCTACCTAATTATGCAACTCCTACAAAACTTGTGGTTTTAATCACGCCATCTCAATGTTACTGATAACACAGGTCAACAAAAAAACTTTTTTTTTTCGTTGCCAAGGAAATTCGTACGAATTTAGGGTATTTTGTGGTTGCTGAATTCCAAAATGAAAGTAGTTTTTCCGATTTGGCTCTAGTTCTTGAGATAATGAATACCCTCAATTAATAGGAAACGTAACCATAACGCGTGCATATGGGAAACTACCGGAACATTCTAGATGGTGAGACCAAATAAAATGCCATTATGTATTTCATGTGTTTACTTTTGTATGATTTGAGACAATTTCAATGCGATTTGTAAGTGGGCTCCGCCTGAACATTAAATTTTTTGCATTTTTACGTGTTTCAATGGGGTACCAATTATCTCATAAATTAGAGCCAATCTAACAAAACCGATGTCATATTCGGAATCAGCACCACAAAGTTACCCCAAAATCACTCTAATATGATTGGCAATAAAATGAGTGTTGACCAGTGTAATTGTTTAGCTCATGCGCCCTTTTCAATTCAGATTTCCTCTGTCGTATATGAATAGATAAAGTGACAGGTTGAAAGGTCGAGCAGGGTAGCATAAATCAAAATAATGCTGTCAATAAAGTTACCTTAATATTTATCTATTTTTAGGCGAGTCATGTTCTTGTGCAATACTGCCTTGAAAATAGTTTTCTCTTTAAATCAAGGAAGATTTTGGAACTTGGATCTGGTCTGGGATTGACAGGATTAGCTGTTATAAAGTCTTCTTACCCAAAATCCTTCACATTCACTGATCATCATCCAAAAGTACTTGAATACCTTAGGCATAATGTGAATGTAAATCTTCGTTCAAGTGACAAAGAGGTAGGTAAATAACTTTACATTTGTGTGTTTATTTTTTAAACTTACTCTCGCTGTAGTTTGTCATAATGACTTGAGAAGTTTGTTCTGCACATTAATTTCATATAAATGCAGATCAATTATAATTCAACAGATTGATAGAGAGGATGGTAGTTATGTGTCACAATGGCAAGAAACTCGAATCTGCATCAACATTTTGGACTGGGAATCTCCTACTGAGCTTCAAGACTACGACTATGTTATAGGAGCAGGTTTGTTTAAATTTCACTCCTGTCCTCGATAGGTATCGCAGCTGATTGTGAGTTTCCCTTCAAAAGTTGTTAAGGTAGAGCATCAATTTTAAGTCCTTGTAAAGGAGACTTCAGCCAGGTGAAGCAATGAAGTCAGAATGGGGCTCTTATTCATCAAAACACGTAGTGGGCTTGGGTTGACCTGTTCTTTACTAAATCTTATATATAAAGTTATTTTTTGATGCTGTATTCTTACCGACGCTTTTGTATGGGTGTGAAATATCGGCAGGACATGAAAGGGAGAAGTCGAGAATGAAGGCAGTTGAGATGGATAATGTGAGAAGTGTGTGTGATGTGTGTCGGACTGATAGAGTAAGGAGTCGTGTGATTCTGGAAAGAAGTCGGTGGAAGCTAAAATGAGGAAAGCTTGTTGAGGTGGTTTGGACATGTTGAAAGAATGGAAGATGAAGAGTTGTGACAAGAATTTATAAGAGCGTTTGTGAAGGTAGGAGGAAGAGAGGAAGGCCGAGAAGATGTATGAACATGGTGAATGGTTGTGTGAGTAAGCACGGACTTCATCTGGATGATGCGTGAAAAGTAGCTACGAGTAGGTTGGAATGGAGGTTTGTTAATGGTATATAAATTCAGGGGACTATTTTTGACAAGGACTGGAAGCGTCACCATTTATGGTGTATGAAGCGCCACAGGTTGCTGGTCCACCAGGACGTGTGTGACTGGATGTGTTTGCTTCACTTTCTGCCCTTTCTCCTCTTCACTCTTTTATATCTGGTTTGTTTCCGCCTTCTCACTTCACTTCGTTGGGAAATGAGATTTTTTGTGATATATGTATGTATAATGTATATATTCTTATTGTTTATAATAATTTTTATCATTTATCAGGGCGTAGTGACCATGTCGCAACATTGCTTCCCGCCGATCGGCGAAGTTGAGCGACATTGGGTCTGGGTTGTAGTTGGATGGGAGACTGTCCTCCGCGTCTATATTATGTACCGATCCGTCCCACGTAAAGCTTATGGGTCCCCTCTGTCAATGACCTTAGATGTTGCGAAGGAGGTTAAACAACCCCATCAAAACAAAAACAATTCCATGCCGAGTAGAATTTACTTGGTCTACTGTGAATTTTAAGGTTGATAAGAATATTTTTAATTTACAGATATTTTATATGATGCGAGATTAATTCCATACGTAGTCGCTACTTTGACCACGTGTTTGAGAACTCGCTGCTGTAAAGCAGTTTTAGCTGCTACACTCCGGAAAGAAGAAACCTTCAGTTATTTCTTGAAAGAAGCGGGTAATTTATTTTTGTATTTAAACATAAGCGTAAACCATTGATGGTCACAACCTTAAAAATTATGCTGTTTTTACCCCAATTGCTCTTTAGTTTGATTTGGATAACTCGCAAAGTGATATCGTACATACTGTACATTATCTTGGAACAACTTTCCCATTTTCATTGGGTGGCGGGCACGATGCGTGAAGTCTAACAGAACCTTTGCATCCAGATTAAGTAGCGTCCGTGGTTCGGATTCCACGTAAAGCTGTAGGTCCCCTCCATCATATGACCTTAGATGTTGCGAAGGTTAAACAATCCCATCATTACTTACCCAGGATTGAAAATGCTTAAATCGATTACATGCAAAGATGCAAAGGGTTCAAAATCAGGATTAAGTACCATCCCAACCTTTGGCACCCAGCGTCATTTTTTATGACAAAATTAGCGATATATATCTCATGGTACATTGAAACCAACGTCTCCATTTACACGCCTCTCAAACTGCTTCCATTCCTCTTTCTCGTTAACTCTTGTGCCATACTTATATCATCATTTATTCAAACATTTGCTAATCACATCCTTCCATCTTTTAAGCGGTCTTCCTATACTTCTTACACCTATGCACTCTCTAAATTATACACCTTTTTCACAATTTTGTCATTCATTCATTCTCCACATAACCATACCAAAGATAGCATAATATCTTCCATGGCATTTTCGTTCCACACCTTTCCCCAACATTCTCATTTCTGATACTGTAAATCCGTTTTACTCCAATTATATAAATTAAATTATTCATCTCAACTGCTCCAACTTTTGACCATAAACTATCATGCTAAGCAGGTGTCTCATATCCATACATCAACGTTGGCACCAATACACCTTCGTGTAAACCTCTTCCTGCATCTTCACTGAAGCACTTTCTTACCAGAACTTTTATTGTACTCAGAACTTGCTTCCCTTGCTTCACTAGTCTACTTTCAAATTCCAATATACGCCTACTACTTTTGTCAATCAAATACCTCAGATATTTAAATTCTTTCACAGCCTCTAAGTTTTCTCTATTCACCACAATATTGCATGCTGACTGTCCATTTCTTCAAGCTAACGAGGAGTAGGTCAGGTTTTTTATGAAGGAAGGAGGGGCCAAGGGCGAATGCCGCAACACCCCCAACTTCCATAGAAGAAAGCCAAAATCAAGATTCAGGATTTTCGAGATGTCTAGACACTGCGTTTGAAAGATTGGAGGTCGTAGACAGTGGGAAAGATGGATTGAGTAAGATCTACAGATCTACAGAAGCTAAGGTTAACAAAGACCCTAAGATCCACTCTAAGGTTAGCCCGAGAGAAAGGAAAGAGGAGGGGGTTAAAAGAGAAGAATAAGGGGTTAAGTAAGTAGCAAAACGTATCATTCGTGAGTTAAAATTCATTCAGAAAAAGAGAGAGAGAGAGAGAGACCCATCATCATCCGCCGGCCACTGCCGACAAGTCGGAAAAATAGTCGAAGAGAATTCTAATAGTCACAACTGCTGTAACCCTTCATCCAATGTGGAATCATTTTCATTCAAATGATGGCGGATTACGACAGTGTTGTTTTTGTTCGAGTTTGTCACATAGTCAGAAATTTATGAATGTGGTGATTTTGTTTTGTGAAAATTTTGTTCGTGTTCTGTGTTTTCTGTGTCAGTAGTAAGATTGTATTTAGTTGTCACCCAAAGGTGCAATACCTGTGGGAGTTTGTATGACTATTCCATCTCCAATTTTAATGATGCTTCTATGGACCAGATGAAGATAGTCAGCCCCCATGAGCATATGTATATCATCAACTACATCTGCATTAAGGGTTTTATCAGCTATCGTGTATTTGTTTGGAAGTTGTAGCAAAGTTTGTTTTAACCCAGCTATTTGTAATTTTTCTTGTTCTACTTTGTCGACAACAACAACCTTAAGGGTTTCAAATGTTCCATCAAGAGTTAGTTACATTTGCAGTTTTAAAACTGGCTTGTACTGGGTTTTTAGTAATAAATGATGAAATAGAGAGATCATTTCCTTGTTGCTTCTGAAGTCCCAATTTTTCTATCAGTTGTTTGGTTACAAATGTTTGTTGTGAGCAGGTATCTAAGAGACACCTAACCTGCACTATTTGTACCTTTTTGTTTTGGATTTCCAAGGTTGTGGTTGGTAAAAGAATTTTTGAATTGTGGTTAATGCTAGATGAACTGATATGCCCATTCATAGCATTTTGAGTTTGTTTCTGTTTGTTTTGGTTTGATTTGGGTGTTTCTTCATAATGTTTGTAAGTTTTTTCAATGTCTGTGTGTGTATTACACATGGGGGTAACATGGTCAAAACTATTGCAAATCTTACAATTGTATTTCAAATTTGATTTGCAGTTTAACTTATGGTGCCCTGATCCAGTGCATTTTTTGCATAAGTTTAGTTGTTCACAACGTTTTGACCTTGCTGTAAAGTCTGTGTATTTGGGACAATTTGTAGAACTATGTTCACTGCTAAAACAAAATTTGCATGGTATGGGGTTATACTCAAAAGTAGTTACATTAAAGTTTTGTAGAGTAGGGGTCTTTGAGTCTTTTTCTGTCACTTTATTTTCTGCAAATTGAGTTTTGCGGTTGTGTTTGAATGTAACTGGTAAGTGTTGAAATCTTTTGTTAGGTTTTTGGTTTTCTGCATTGTTGGTTTTTTCTTGTGCTGTGTTAAATTTTGGGAGTGTGTAACTTGATTTGTAAAGTGCAAGTACAGTTGGGAAATCTTCTCTTAGCTTATTAAGGCTAGGGTATGTGTCAGTTGTTCTCTGATGAAATATATATCTGACTTTAGAAGGGAGTTTTTCGAAAACAACAGCTTGAATGATCCAAGCTGTTTCTGTAATGTTTATATTATTGTTTTTAAGTTGTCCCATGAAACATTCAAACTCACAGTAAAAGTCAAAGAGGTCACCATAGTTGTCTTTTGGGGTTCGCATGTTCATTACTTTAAGAGCCAAATGATGTATAATTTCATCCTTATTCATGTAATTTCTGTTAAGTAATTCTATTGCCACAGAATAAGAAGTACCTATGGCTGGCAGTGATTCCACTGATCTTAAGGCAGGGCCTTTCAGATAGTTCACTAAATAACTAAATTTATCAACATCTGTAATGTAGCTTTTATTACCTATAAGGCTATGAAATTTTTCAATAAAAAATTGAAATTTGGCTCTGTCACTCTCAAAAGTGGGTACTTCAAGTGTAGGCAATTTTGATCTTAGTTCATTGCCCTCAGCCACGTTGGGAGAGCTAAGTGAAGCATTTCGGATAGCTTCTAAGAAGCTTTCATTTGTCTTGTTTTTTGAACTCAAGTTGGTTTTGAATTTCAGAAATATAGAAATTAACTTTTGTAATGTATGATAAAAAAAACCCACTCTAATAGACAGAGTTTATTTCCACAACAATTTCGATGCCCACTGGCATCCTCTTCGGGTGGATACAGAAAAACGAATGGGGGTTTTTATTATCACATTTTGACCTTCATGTAGAATTTCTTGTTTGTAACGAGTAATAGAATTTAATGTTTCAAGATCATATCTTGTAGGTTCTTTCTGTTTGTAATCATTGTACAGTTTGGTGATGACACCTTTACGTGCTGATTTTTTTCTCATTAATTTTTTGTAGTTTTGAGATGGTGCCATAGCTCCAAAGGTCTGTGTTTGTTTTCTTGGTCTGGGTTTTTTACCCTTTTGTCCAAGTCTTCCATAATTGTTGTTAGTGTTAAAGTTCTGAGTTTAATTTTATGATGTTGAAGAGTTTTAAGAGTTAAATTACTGTAATAAGTTTTTTATATAACCTGCACCACAGGTTGAATTAAAAATTTACAGTTTTTAGTTAGGATAGGCCTTGAGTGTAAAGAGTATGGCCTACTTTGAGAGGTAGGCCTATTATGTAAAGTAAAGTAAGGGCTATGGGTTGATTGCCTGAGACCTTCATCCGTTGGAAATTTCCAGCAGATTACAATGGAGAGTTAACGACAAAAGCCCTACGTTTTTTCGTTAGAGAGTTATGTATATGTAGGTCTTTAACGGACCTCTCTATGTTTATTTTCCTTCGGTATTTGCCCTGCTTAATGGTAAAGAAGCCTTACCTTATTATTTCGTTGGGCCTCGCTTCTGTTTCGATGTAGGGCCACGGTACGATCGAGTTACACGACGAGTTGCTTTGATGTAATTAATATAAGCAGTCACTACACTTAGATACCTGAAGGAATAGGCCTAGCCTTTTGTAGTTATTAGGTTTTATATTAGGAGGAATTCACTCAGAACTTATAGAAAGATAAAGTACATCTTCCTTGCTTAACCCTTTGACGACTGGTATACGTTTCTTTGAACTTAAAAGTTTAGGTGTTATTGGTATTCACAATTAGATATGTTAGTAACTATAGTCACTTAAATGACCCATTTTGGGGTTAATTTTAAATCTAAACGATAACTATATAAACATTTAGATGTATTTGTAGAAACGTTGCATCATTGTACAATTTATATTATTATTTCGCTGGGACACACATGTCCCGTGGTTCTCAAAGGGTTAAAGCATCGCTGTAACACAAGCAAGCTCCGAACGAGCCGCTATAATATAATCTTTGTCTTTTATTATTTGCTGATTTTTCAAAGTTCGTTGACTCTTCTCTCGAAGTAATTTTCACGAGTCAGCAATGAAAAATGTTGAACACGAAATAATAAATTTGTTTTTCTTGTTATGCAGTGTCGTGAATTACCTTTTTAATCATTCTTTTAATTACTTATTTACTTTACTTTCTACTCTTTGATCAATTTCTTTTCTACCATTTATCATTCTCTTTACACGCTTGCACTCGTCTTCGCTATAAATGCTTTATGAATATGGTAGCGTGGTCGTTTCGAAAGCCGTTACAACACAAAGGGGGAATGGGGTTCATTAACACTCTTTTTAATGCTTGTTAACACTTTATTTAATTCCGAAAATGGTTTAGTTAAACGGGGAACGTGAGTAGGAGATGCAATTACAATAATTTTACGTCGGAGAGGGGGATAAAATTAATTTAATTTTAAGGTTACATGGCCCCACCGAAACACCTTACGGGCCCAGCGCCGCCTGAATGACTGACTGCCTCTTTTTGGGGGTAGTCCGCTCTCTGGGCCTCTGTTCAGGATTGCCAACTCTTCCAATTTTAAACAATTTCAATCTAACATACTTTTTCGTAATTTCACAATTATTAGTAAATGATTTATATTAAACATTATAATCTTAATTAAACAAAAATTAATATTCTTAACTAGGCATTACTACACTCGCATCACCCCCTTGAAAATAAGTTTTTCACTAGGAAGACTTATTAATATCGTTTAACAAATTTAATAATTTATTCAACAAAGTTATTTATTTTGCAGTTTTTTTCTTTAACAAATTCAAAGTTGAGATAGACAAGAAATAATTAGAATAACAAATTCCACACACATATTTTGTATCATATTATAAAAATCGAAAACTTTATAATTTTCACATTTGCATAAAATAACATTTCACACTAATAATTAAATTACAACCTGTAACTAATCTATGCATGCCAAAAAACATAACGAAAAATTTTCTTACAGTGGCTACACAAATCTCAAGTTCACAATCTATTCCAGCGATTCCTCATCAAAGATCGCTTTACATTTGAAACAATTATTTGTATAGTTATACAGTTGCTATCAGGGCAACATAGAAAAAAATAAGAAACAGTTTACATAAAATACTGACCAGAGCGCACATACTATTTCACAAAAAACACAACAAATATGGGCAATAATCGCACCCTTTCACTTATAATTTCATTACATAATAATCAGTACATTAATTTGCTGGACGTTGTTTAGATCACAATCCGCACGCTGACAACGGACTACTTCAATTTTCAATCGCAGCTCTCCTGCTCACTTCGCTAGAATGCAAGGGATTGCATCAATCAACATGCAACAGGGCAGCACGCTTTAATAGTTCCGCTCTTTCTCCAAATGGCGAAAAAAAAAAAAAAAGACCCAATTCTAAAAGGATCAGGGGGGGTGGGGGAGATATACTGAAAGCGGGACCACGTGCCGGAATTGGACGGAATTTGCAATTCTAGAAGTCTACGAATCAACTCGCCTGTCTCTCCTCAACTTTTGTCTGTGAACGCTGCTCTTCCTACGTCCAGCTGAAAGATTCTTCCACTGGTAACAATCAAACGATCACTCCGCCGTAGGCCGTTTCCTAACGAACCTACTGTATGTCTGTATGGACAGTACAGTCTTAGACACCCGTTCAAGCTCTCGTGGCTTGCCTACCGCGTGCTAAAACACACATTTAGCGAAGCATTCGAGCAGCGTGACGAGCTACTGCCCGAAAAATACCAGTAGACCATCTTCGATCGAAACTTTCGTGTGCCAAGACCCTGCACATTTTAGTTTCTCTTCTATTCTCTTCCGAAACTGTCCTGCGCCAATCTGCGCATTCGGTCTCTCTCTTCTGTCTCTTCTCTTCCGAAACCATCCTGCGCCAAGTCCCTGCGCATTTGGTTTCTTTTCTCTCTCATCATTGGTGATCGATCACCTATCCGGTCGACTAAACTCAATGGGTGGAACTCGGATTCAACTTGGTTGCCTCCAAACCGAGCCTTTTGAAATTTTGAAAAAAAAAGTTTATTCGAAACGTGTTTCTCTACTGCTTATCATTTAATATCTAATTTACCGAATTTTCTCGACAGTTCACTTCGAAACAATAACTACACATTTGCTCTGGCCAAATTCACGGAAAAAAAATGACAAATCTCAAAATTTCGCAAAAATTTAATCACATCTAGCTACCAATAAGGTCACTTATGGCAGTTACATCGGAGAAGATACAAAAAAGTTAAAACGTACGAAACAAAATTGTACAGTATAAATATAAAAGCGCCCATACATAGTAACTGTTAGTATAATTTAAGAAATATTATTGTTCAAACTACCGTCAGAAATCACATCGATACTTTTAAATACAAAAAGACAAAAATGAACCCCAGAAACTTCATGTCATCACTTCTCTGACAATCATGAACCCTCTTGTCCCTTGGGGGGGAGCACACTAAGACGCCACAAAAACGTTACTGGTTATCTAGAAGGCTCCATTTCCGAGTGAACACTCGAGCCAATGTTTTAAATGCATTAGTACACCCGACTGAAGGTTTAAACAATAACAATTTTCCAAAACAGTTATTAAAAAGTTAAAACAATTTAAATATTACTACCGAAAATTATTTTAATACAGTAATTTCGACTTGAAACGCCAAATTTCATATGAATCAAACTCACAAATTACATCTAAGAGACAACTCTCTCCTCCAAGAAACCCCAGTATGGTTTGCAAATCACAAAAATCCCAGTAATTTATCGTTTCCAAGAGAATAGATAATATGCACTCACAAATACACGCAACCTACTGTAAACAAAAACAAAACATTGCATAATTGAGAGCGGTCGCTTTGTTTGTAAGCGAACCTCTATACAAATATCCCTAACCGAATGAAATTGCATTATATTCTGACAAATTTTGTAATCTTTTCTATGCAAACGCTCGAACTAAAAAAAAAAAAAAAAAAAAAAAAAAAAAAAATTCTGTAATTCAAAAAAATTATTATAATATCCAGATTTCGTAAAATATGTGTACCGTAACTCACGTAGGCCCCCAAAATAAAAATAAATTTTACTGCCGCACTTTTAGACCTATAATTAATAAATTCAATGTTTCGCGTGGAAAGAACAATTTAGAATTTAATGCATAACATTTGTGCTTATTAAAGAAAAATCATGATTATTTATGTCAAACCAATTAAAATTTTGTTAAATAACTCTGAGAATTTAATACTCAATATACATATACCGTAGTGATGGTCAATATCCGAACAATATTTAACGATAGGCCTACAAGAAATCTTTTTTTAGTACAATACAATAGCCATTTTACAAAATATCAGTCGGAATTGTCGTGAAAATGAACGAAAGGAACGGAAAAAAAATAGATAAATCAGCCTGCCAACCAAATTTTGAGTATATAAATATATATAATTATATATATAACTAATATATACGTATAAGTTAATATGTAAGTATATAATTAATGAGTATAAAAAAAAAAAAAAAAAAGAATTTATCGAAAATTTCACGACACAATTTCTCTATTTCATTTAAACCAATTTAGCTTATTTTGAAGTCTAACACAATCCTATACGGCCAGCCTATGATCTGACAACTTCCGAATTAGACCCAGTATGAATTATTATGTTTAAGATTATTTTTCGACTGTCCCTTAAAACGTAACTTCATCCTATTTAGCGCGAAGCGAAGCGAAGCAAAAAGCCCGTAAACCTACATAAACAATAAAATAAGCCTATCATTATATACAACCAATCGAAAAATAATCTTCAAAAATCTAAAATCTCTTAATGAATCCCAGAAAATTTTAAATGTTCATGAAATGTCTTACAATGCTATATATGTATATATACCTAGAAATGCGGTACAAATTTTCGCTCAAACATTTTTAAAGGACCATATAAAATGTGTATCACACTATTTAAACTAACATAATTCACCTACGTACAAATTCAGTGTAAAATGTATTTATTAATCGTTATTCTTATTATTATCACAATTATTACTAATTCGAAAAGTTTAAACACAAACAGTAAACAAAAGGTAAGCTGAAACAGGCATAACAGTGGAAGAGACGATAAAAAAGAAAAATTGAGCCCTCAGACAGCACGATAAATTTTGAAAACTGTATATCCTCTCCGACGGAATGAACGAAATTTAACGGAATAACGACTCTCGCAATATTGAGTCAGACGTAAATGTTTCTACCGACTCACTGAACCACGACTAAAAGAAATTTTGAGAGTCATTAGACTGCGAAAAGTAACGGAACCGTACGATGAAAAATGGAACAAACGAACATTTCAGAATCCAACGAACTCCCACGAAAAGAAAGAAAAAAAAATTAAATTTTTAGGCGCGAAGTTTGTAAGGGACGCTATAAGGATGTCGAAGGTGATGCGCCATTTTGAATTTACATTGACCATGAAATTTTAAGGAATGGAAATCGAAATTTGCCTGCAAACGGGGTAAACTTTGCATTTAGTTATTTTAATAATCGAAATAAAATATTCATTAATGCTATTAGCTATTATACCGGGCCGGAAGAATTTTAATCGAAATAATGGGCACGTGGGTAAGCCTCATACGAAATATGTAGGCCCGCAGATAGCCACCAAAATGTCGTGAATTACCTTTTTAATCATTCTTTTAATTACTTATTTACTTTACTTTCTACTCTTTCATCAATTTCTTTTCTACCATTTATCATTCTCTTTACACGCTTGCACTCGTCTTCGCTATAAATGCTTTATGAATATGGTAGCGTGGTCGTTTCGAAAACCGTTACAACACAAAGGGGGAAGGGGGTTCATTAACACTCTTTTGTAGTAATGCTTAGTTAAGAATATTAAATTTTGTTTAATTAAATAAGATAATGTTTAATGTAAATCATTTACTAATAATTATGAAACTAATTGTTTAAAATGGGTAGGGTTGGTAATACTGAATAGGCTTTGAGAGTGGACTACCCTATAACGGTTTTCAGTCTTGAGGCAACGCCTTACACGATAGGTTGACAAAATGTAACGTAAAATTAATTTAGTGAGTGTCCCTCTCCGACCTAAATATATTTAGTAATATTTCATACTCGCATATCCCCTAATTAACTAAACCAATTTCGAAATTAATAAAACGTAATAAGTGTTAATGAGTGTTAATATACCTTCCCCCGTTCCTCTGCTTTCTAACGGTCTTTTAGAGTCAGAACTCGGCGTCGCTACCGGAATAATTATACTGCACAGCGAAAATGAGTAACGAGAGTGTACAGTTAAATGAAATAAAGAGCAATAGAGATATAGTAAAGTAGGAAGAAGCATAAATAAATAATGAAGAAAGTAAATAATAAAGCGTTCACTACACTTTTTAACGCTTGTTAACACTTTATTTAATTCTGAAAATGGTTTAGTTAAACGGGGAACGCGAGTGGGAGATTCAATTACAATAATTTTACGTCGGAGAGGGGGACAAAACAATTAATTTAATTTTAAGTTTACATGGCCCAACCGAAACACCTTACGGGCCCAGCGCCGCCTGAATGACTGCCTCTTTTTGGGGGTAGTCCGCTCTCTGGGCCTCTGTTCAGGATTGCCAACTCTTCCAATTTTAAACAATTTCAATCTGACAAACATACTTTTTCGTAATTTCACAATTATTAGTAAATGATTTATATTAAACACTATAATCTTAAATAAAAATTAATATTCTTAACTAGGCATTACTACAGCAGGCCCGATGCCTACATATGGGTTCTATGTATGTATGGCAATTATTTTCCTCCCCAATAGGCTATGTCGCCAATCCAGAGGCAATTTTGTTGATGTTTAATTTAATTCAATTAATAATTTATATTTAATTATGAAATAAAGGTACCACGTACGATACCATATTGTAAACATGTATAGTTTTTCCATACTGGGTAGCCTAGTGGCTACTGGTGGGTGTGGTTCGGATTCCACGTTAAACTGTTGGTCTAAGGTGGAGTGACAAGCTTGACCTTCGTCAGAATGAACAATTCGGGCGGAAGCAAACCAAGGTTATTCAAATGTGTAGGAAGTCTAGTACTGTGTGCCCTCCTTAACCCTTCTGCTACGGGGGTCATAAACCGGGTCAGTTCCCCGGTACGGGGGTTTCACCGAAAAAAACGACCAAATTAAATGATTTTGGTCTCAAAATGTAGCTAAACTCTTCTATTTTCATAATCTTGAATATTAATTCAATCGAAACATTAGTATGGGCGTGAGGTGCGCGGGCGCGGATGCACCCGTAAAGCATTTTTGCGCTGTGGGACTGGTTGGTGGGGAGGGGGTTACATAGTGGTTGAACCGATGGTTATAGGTGATGTTATCAGCTGATTTCTCAATATTGTGAATGAAACGGGTCTCCGTAATGAATGGCAGCAATGTAAGATACCATTAGTCTTGGTTTTACTGATTTATAATACGATTTATACAAGGATATATATAGATTTATAAAGTACGAGGGTGGGCTGAAAAGTAATGCCTCCACTCAAATAAATTTTAAACGGGTTGAGGGATTTTATCGAAACAAAAGCAGATATGTACCTTAGCGTTTATTCTTCAAAACGATACATTTACCTTTCTATAAAATCACCCTATACCTCGATACATTTTCACCAACGATAAATGATTTTTTGAAATTCATCCCGGTAAAACTCGGAGCTTTGACTACGAAACCAAAATTTCACAGCGGCCTTAACAACTTCGTCAGACTCGTAGCGATTTCCACGGAGATGTTTAAGTTTAGGAAAAAGGTGAAAATCGCATGATGCTAAATCGACGCAATATTGTGGATGCGGCAAGACGGTGAATTGCAGATCCTCAATTGCTTCTCGCGTTTGAACACTGGTGTGAGGCCGTGCGTTGTCATGGTAAACAATGACTGCGTTTTTGTGGGTGCGAACCCTCCTGATCCGGTTTTTCAACTTCTTCAGAGTTTCAATATACTGTAACGTGGAGTTGCTTGCTGCCCCTCTTTCCATAGTCTTTGAGAACACCACCATTGATATCCCAAAAAACAGTCGTCATCACTTTTCCAGCCGATTTTTTAACTTTGAATTTTTTTGGTTGTGGTGAATTTTTGTGCCGATATTCCATGGATTGCCGTTTATTTTCAGGGTCATAATGGTGAACCCACGTCTCGTCTCCTGTCACAATACTGTGCAGAAATTCATCGTCATTTTCGAAGCGCTGCAGATTTTCTTGGCAAATGCGTAGTGTCTCAGTTTTCATCTCTGCAGTGAGCATGCGAGGCACCCATCTGGCGCAGACCTTTCAGTAACCGAGAATACTGATAATGTGTCCCACTCGCTCTTGGGAGATATTGAGCATTGTAGCAATTTCATTTTGTTTAATACGACGATTTCCACGAATCAGTTCGTCAACATAGTTCCGATGAGACTCGTCGATTGCCGTTACAACCTACAGGCCTTCCACTTCGTGGTTTGTGTCTCAGATCTTCTTGCCCTGCTTATCCTTCTTTACTCTGCCTCGTCCGACGTCGAACGGTACTCACATCAACACACCGTTTGCCGTACACAGCTTGCATTCGTCGATGAATGTCTATGGGAGCAACACACTGCAGTCAAAACTTCAATTATGGCACGTTGCTTGAAGCGAACGTCTTTACTCCTTTCCACTGTAATCGATACTGAACAAACGTGTGGAATGAGTATAGGCTATATTAAGCTATAACACAAAATTGATTTTATCTGGTTGCCTCTACACAATCTGGAATGGAGTGAGGATATCGAGTTCCAACACAAAACTGGTTTTATCTGGCTACCTCTACACAATCCAGAATTATTCAAGGGGAGGCATTACTTTTCAGCTCACCCTCGTATATTCATAGAAATAGATTCTTATTGGTGGTAAGTCTCGTACTCTTTCGTGTTATATAACAGATATATATAGGAAGAACAACACTATAAATAATGTATAAGTAAAATAAATGCTCTGGTAACTCAAGGTCTACTTGGAGGAGTAAGTCACGCCCCACCATGCAACACCATGAAACTTTAAAAAAAAGCAATTTTCGTGAGCGTTTATTTACGCTTCCCGTATTTGAAGGGTTAAAGGAGGAGGTATGCAGTTAGAGCGTTCAGAAGAGGAGTGTCCTTTATAATAACGATGAGAGAGAGAGTTGCAGGTAGTTACAAGGACAAGAAGTACCTCAAAAAGGCCTTACGGCCCATACCGAGGAGGTATCAATGCCGACGGGTGCCAAGGAAAAATTCCTACACATTGTCACAGCTAGCTTCTCGAACAGTCACCCAAGAAGAAGACAGTAACACACATCCTGAAATAGTGTGCAAGATTCGGTCTAACCTTTTCTTGAACTGATCCACAGAGGAACTGTTCACAACATCTGAAGGTAGTTTGTTCCATCTGTCACAGATCTTATAGGTAAAGTAATTCCCACACACACTAGTGGTAACCGTTTCAAATCCAACTTCCAACCACTGTTGCGAGTTGAGTTACCATTTAAACCTAACATGATTCTAAAATCGACATCGTTGAACCCATGTAAGAGCTTGAAAACCTCGATGAGTTGATCGCGCAGCCTCAAGAGTTTACAGCGAAAACAAATTCAGGGCGTGTAAGCGTCGATTGTAGCCCATATGCCTAACGGAAGGGATTAACTTTGTGGCCCTCGCCTGGACTCCCTCCAGCCTCTCAATATCTTGACTGAGGGTGGGCGACCAGAACTGCACAGCATACTCCAGGTGCGGCTGAACCAGAGAATTGTACAGAGAGAGCACAATCTCCTTGTTCCGAAATCAAAATTGCCTCCTGATATAACCCAACAGCTTCTGGGTTTTCTTTTCCACTTCTACGCACTGTTTGGTAAACTTAAGGTCGCTGCTAATTAGCACACCCAAGTCCTTTTCCAAATCAGTGGCCTCGATGTTACTCCCCAACATCGAGTAGTCCGACTTGGGATTGGTGTAGCCAATGTGCATGACCTTGCATTTACCCAAGTTAAACGGCATTTGCCATTTTTTCCGACCCCACTCCTATCCTACGTAGGTCCGCACGCAGTTGCTCGATCGCTTCGGGCGTCCCAACAATGGCCCCAAGCTTGGTGTCATCAGCGAATTTGGCGATCCTATTGACGATGCCAGCGTCGATATCAATCGCCCTACTCTTATCGTTCTCACTCCACATGACGTGGCAAAACTCGAGCAGGTTGGTGAGACACGACCTATGTTGCCTAAACTCATGTTGGGAGCCCAAGCAGCTTGTAGGAATCCAAATGGTCAACGATCCTATCCGCTATTATCCCCTCTAATAATTTACCTACGACCGAAGTGAGACTAATGTGACGATAGTTCCCTGGACTTACATGATCCACTTTCTTAAAGATAGGGGTCACGTTGGCTTCCCTCCAGGCACCTGGCCCGTCTCCAACGATTTGTTGAAGACTAGCCAGGTGGGGAGCCACCTGGTCACACACTTCCCGCAACACTTTGGGGAGGAACTGGTCCGGCTCAGGAGCCTTAAACGCGTTCAGTTTGTCTATTCTATCGGCAACGACTGTCACGGTACACCGAACACTATCCAGGCGAGCACCGTCGTGCCTGACGACTGGCTCGGGGATGACGCGGGTGTCCTCCCTGGTGAACACTTCGGCAAAGTACTCATTCAGCACATTATCGAGATCCGCAGCGCGCCGCTAGGGTCCTTGACTATCCCCTTACCTTCGCTTCTAATGGGCTTTCTACTATTAACATAACTGAAGAACTCCTTAGGGTTCCCCTTGGAGAGGCTTGCCACCCGGATTTCTTCGTTACGTTTGGCTAGCCTAACCTTCGCTTTGAGTTCCCTGCACAGGCGGACATACGCCTCAGTGATCTCATGGGAACGATTGGCCTTTGCCCTCCTATACGCAGCTTTCCTATTTCGGATAGCCGAAGCGATGTCACGACTGAACATACTTAGGCTGCGTTGAAGCAGGGGTGACCAGTTTTGAGGGTATGGCAGCAGATTGCAGCACCATAAATTGTCCCGGAATGCACTCCACAGTCCCTCAACAGCGCCGCCAGCCTCTAACCCCATCTCACCTACGCTGTCCCGGAGGCCAACAAAGTCCGCCTGCCGTAGATCGAGCTTACTGCCTCTCGAGTTACTACGCTTTACCCGAGGGACGCAGACACAGTACCTAATCAGACCGTGATCACTCCCGCCCAACGATTCGTCAACGGTGAGGCCAGTGACGAGGTTGTCTTCGGTTGTCTTCGGTTGTGAATACTAAGTCTAGGACGCTTTCGCCTCGTGTAGGCCCATTGACCCACTGAGTCAGGAAGTTCTCATCAGCAAAGTCAACTAGCCTCTTTCCTTCGGCATCAGCAGTCCTGTCTTCCCAGTTTATGCCGCGACAGTTGGTCTCCTAAAACTACACACACCCTGTACCCTAGCAGGCTACGGAAACAGCAACTGAGCGGGGGTGAAAAAACCGCGGAGCCTGTTCAACACACCTAACATAGAAGCTGTTTTTGAAAGAGAGTATATGTGACGAGAAAAGGAAAGATCGAGTTGTGTATCGTTGAAGGTAAGGGGATAGTCGTGTGGAAGATTGTGACAAGTAGACATCTACAGAAGCTAAGGCTAACAAAGACCCTAAGATCCACTCTAAGGTTAGCCCGAGAGAAAGGAAAGAGGAGGGGGTTAAAAGAGGAGAATAAGGGGTTAAGTAAGTAGCAAAACCTATCATTCGTGGGTTAACACTCATTCAGAAGAAGAGAAAGAAAGACCCCATCATCATCCGCGGGCCACTGCCGACAAGTCGGAAAAATAATCGAAGAGAATAGGAGAGGGGTTAAAGATGAAAAGAAGTAAAATAAGAACGATTACAAACCATGCAAACACAGTCTTAACTCACTGTCATACCATGCAAACGACAGACATGCAAGTAAGGAGAGGATTAAAAAAAAAAAAAAAAAGTAGGTCGAGTAACAAAAAGTGGGTTAGTTTACTTTACGAGCTACATCTACGTTCGTGTTAGTCTAATTTTTTAATTTTTTAATAATTTTATTGCTGGCATCACAAGCTGGCATTGATCGTCAACAGACTCATCCTTGAGCACCACCCCCAGAGCTCCTGTTGCTAATTGTTTTTTTTATTTTAAACACGTTAATATTTTTAAAATGCCTATCTAAATGCAAAGCTGGGCACAAACCGTTAATCCGTTAATCGGTAATTAACGAAGTTAACTTTTTCGTTAACGATTTAACTTTTAAGTTAACTTTGAAAATCATTATCGGACTAATTAACTTCCGTTACATTTAATTTCCGTTAACTCAAGTCCGTTAACCCAAAAAATTCATAAATAAACGTTTAAAAGTTTCTATTATTTTCAGTGCTGAGCAGGTGCGCAATTAATCCGCCACTGTTAATAGTGATGAACGAATTTCCATTTCCGCAGTGCAAAATCAGGCGATATATTTGTTTCCGTCGCCACAATTTGTGTCTTACCAAATATGGTAGTTATTTATGGCATTGGTTTGAGCAAAACATGGTCGACTGTAAAATCAGGCGGAAAGATTTGCCATTTGAGTTGAATGTTTCAACTTCTTTCAAGAAATATCACGAGCATTTTAAGGCACTTTCAATAATATATATGTAACAATTACAACAAATAACTACATTCGTTTCATTTGCAGTCTGTCTCTTGCGCAACATGTTTGTGCTAGTGAATATTTAAAAATAATCGTTGTCAAGTAAGTCATGTATATTTATAATATGTCTGTGAGTACCTTATTAGTAGTCTCCTTGATACATTTCAAGAACCATAAAACTGATCAGGTAAGATCACTTTTGGCAGGCATCGACAAAAGGTTTGGGCCCCTCCTGGAGGATGACGAATGCCAGCTGGCTGCTGCCTTCCATCCCAGGTTTCGCCTCATCTGGTTGGACAAGTATGACAACACCAAGGTCGCCAGGGTGAGGAAAAGCATGGAGGGTACAGTCGAGGAGGCCATGAAGCAGCAGTCCAACGAAGTGGGCAGCAACAGTGGAGGCAGCAACAACGAGGAGGAGGAGGAGGAGGAGGATGACTACTTCAGTGCTGTCATCCAGACAAAAGAGAGCAGCAGAAGCCACAGGTCACTCAAGGGCAAGGCCCAGAACTTGGTCAAGACCTGGCTGGAGACCAACTCCAAGGACTTGCTGACAGATGCTGCCTTCTTGGGTGAGCAAGTGTTGGTGGACTTGTTCATCAAGTTCAACACAGCCATCCCCTCCAGTGCTGCAGTAGAGCGTTTGTTCTCTATGGGCAAGGACATCCTGAGAGCCAAGAGATCATCCCTGTCTGATGAAAACTTAGATATGCTAATTTTCATGAAGGGCAACATGCATCTCATGGACAAAATGGAGAACGAGAAGAAGAGGGAAAATTAAATTATATATATATAGGGTGAACCAAATGTAAGTGGACAGTAAATGATAACGTTTATTTTGAGAATACATATTTAATTTTTTTGTATACTATAATACAAAATAAAATTTAAATAAATTTAGTTATAATATTTAATATAATATAACACAAACACCATAGTTATAATGAACACCATAGTTATAATATAATATAGCACAAACCGTATTCAACCTACTGTCCACCTACTTTTGGTTCACCGTGTATATTGTTTTTCATTTTTTTTATAATAAAAGTTAACGTTAACGGTTTATCGATAACTTCCGTTACATGTTTAACGGATGGTTAACGGATTAGCGGTTAACGAAGTTAACTTTTTGGTTAACGGTGCCCACCACTGTCTAAATGGTTCTTAAACATATTAACGCTGGTGGAGTTAACGACTGACGCGGGAAGATTATTCCATTTATCAATTACTTTAAACGTAAAGAAGTTTTTAGCGATATTGGTAATGAAACGTCTGCCACGCAACTTAAATCCGTTATTACGAGTATTGCTATTATCGAAAGTGAACAGTTTGTCAAAATTTACGTTATCGATGTTATTAACGATTTTGAAAACTTTAATAAGCTCCCCCCTTAATCTGGTTTCGAGTGAATGCAAGTCTCTCTAATCCTATATTCATAAGGCTTGTTGCGCAATGACGGAATTAGTTTCGTGGCACGACGCTCAACCCTTTCTAACCTATCAATATCCTCACGCAAATACGGGCACCAAAACTGAACAGCATGTTCTAAATGAGGCCTGACTAGGGACTTGTCAAGGGGCAATATAATATCCTTCGATTTAAATTCGAAATTACGCGCTATGAAGCCTAACATCCTATTACCTTTTGCGCAAGACTCCAGGCACTGGTTCCTAACTTTTAAATCCTTAGATACGCGTACGCCTAAATCTACTGCTAACTCTCTAGCATCCATCGTGTACGTGTAATTATTGTTACGAGAACCTATATGCAAAACTTTACATTTGTCTACGTTAAATTACATCTGCCACTTATCCGTCCACTCCATAATCCTATTTACATCGTCTTGGAGCCTATTTCTATCGTCCTCGTTAACAACCTTACCGCCTATTTTAGTATCGTCCGCGAATTTTGACACGTTACTAGGCAATCCTACATCTATGTCGTTAATGTAAATTACGAATAGCAATGGGCCTAACACTGAACCCTGTGGGACACCGCTATCTACATCCAACCACCCCGATTCACTACCATTAACAACGACCGTCTGTCTCCTAGCACGAAGCCATTCCTCTAACCAGTTAGCTACCTGACCACGTATACCGTGCGCTTTAACCTTCGCAATTAATCTTCTATGCGGAACTGTATCGAACGCTTTTTTAAAATCTAAATAAATAACGTCAGCCGCTCTATGCCTATCGTATTCGCGCACTATTTCGTTATAAAATTCTAACAAATTAGTTAAACAAGATCTATGGCGTCGAAACCCATGCTGACTACTATTAATCAAATCTCTACTTTCTAAGTGATCGATGATACGATACCTAACTACGGATTCCAAAAGTTTACCGACAATTGACGTTAAGCTAATGGGCCTATAATTGCTAGCTACTGTGCGGTCGCCTTTTTTAAAAATAGGCGTGACGTTAGCTAAATTGAAGTCTTCAGGAATAATCCCCGTTTCGAGTGAGTGATTAAAAATCTTCGTTAAAGGTCCTACGATAACGTCTTTCAAATCTTTCAAATGTCTGGGATAAAAAGCGTCATGGCCTGGAACCTTGCTAACTTTTAGCCTATCGATATAATGCGCAATCTCACCCTCGTAAACAGTTATTTCATCAAAAATAGTCTCGCTACTAAATGGAACGATATTATCCACGTCGGGGACATTATTTACGTCTTCTACGGTAAAAACTGTCGCAAAAAAGTTATCGAAAATACCCGCCATCGCCTGAGCATCTGAAGCCAAAGCGCCGTTAACATCCACTAGAGGGCCTATGTTATCTTTTATTGGCTTACGATTATTGACGTATTCAAAAAAACTTTTTGGGATTATGTTTACTATCCGCAGCTATAAGTATCTCTAAATTACGCTTAGCATTCCTAACAGATCTTTTAACCTGACGTCTAAGCTCGATATATCTATTAAAGTTAGCTGCTGTGCCATTTCGCTTATTAAGTCTATACGCTCGTTTATGAACTCGCCTATTTCCCTAGTCCACCACTTGGGCTTACCATGATTTCTAGCGCGCTTGGGCCTACGAGGAATAAACTCCCTTTCAATATTCATAAAACTTTCTTTAAACGCCTCCTAATGCAAATTTGTCATGTTACTCATAAATAAGTTATCCCAGATGAAGAAACAGTTTTTGAGGAATTGAAAACCACACGTTTCCTCTGTCCCAATCAGAGATAGTATAGAAAGATCAGAGGTCAGGTGTACTATAGCCGTCCGATGCGACTCATGGAGTGTGACTTGAGAGGGACGCCTTGTGAAGCGGGTGGAGAAGTGAAGGGTAGAATCATCGGCATTGGAGTGGATAGGACAGGAAGTGCGACTTAATAGATCATTGATAAATAAAAGGGAAAGAGAGAGAGACAGGACAGAACCCTGAGGAACACCTAGCTTCAGGAGAAGAACAGTGGCCGGCTGCAACTGCAGCTATAGATCGGCCAGAAAAGGAAATCAGAGATGGAAGCACAGATAGAAGGATAGATACCGAAGGAGGGCAGTTGGTATGTAGTTCTGTAGTTGTATCAACGACAACCACCTTTTACATGCATTTACTTTCAGTAATCCGTCGCACGTGTTTATAAAACTTTCCATTGTTCTCGTTAAATATGTCTCCACCCAAGTAAATTTGGAGGACCTATACTGGATTGCACTTGTCCGTCCGTTTGTCCGTCACACATTGGTGTCCCCACTATAGCTTTTGAACTGTTCAACATAAATTGATGAAACTTCCTACACGTATTGATCATTATAAGACGGTCATGAGTAAGAATCGGGTTCCTGCATCATCCATAACTTTTGAACCGTATAATATAAATTGACCCAACTTCATACAAATGTGTATCATTACAAGACGATGTGTCGCGAGCGAGAATATAGGTGGGGCGAGGCACTGATGTCGTTCCGACATAGTTCTCGTTTATTTCCTAATTCACCTAGAACTTAGAAGCACCACATCATCAGCATACATCAGATGCTACTGCTTCCACTCATTCTCTTCTAAATTCAGGTTTACTCCTCTCTAATATCTTTGCTTTCATCTCATTCACACCCTCATCCCATTACACATTAAAATGCCATGGCGACATCACACAGCCCTGTCATACTCCAACATTAATACTGAAACAGCCACTCAATTCCCCTTTAACTCTTACACAAGTACTAGTACCCACATAAAACCCTCTTACTGCATTTAACAACTTCACACCGACATAATACATTCTAAGCACTTTCCACACGCAGGTTTGTTCACTTTATCGTACGGTTTCTCCATATTCACAAATTATTATTATCACTTACTTTCTCTCTCAGCTATTTCACTGCAGACACTCACTGAACACATCATCATCATTCTTTAAAACTACCTTGTTCATCTCCAGCTTTAGGATCCATAAATTTTTTACTTTGTGTCAACACCCTCCCAAATACTTTTTTTTCCAGCGATATTTAAAAAGACGATAAATTTTATGATTCACGATAATGATTTTTTCAGTTCAAAACCGACTTGGAAAATTATGTCGACTTTAAGGGCGGGGTTTTGAACTCGTTAAAAAATTCATTGTCTTCAATCTGATATTTAACCAAAAAAAAGACGAACTACTATAGCGTTTACATTTCTTTTACTTTTAATTTCATTGTGATACAAATGCAGCGTTTTCTAATAGTTACACATCCATTATGCCACGACTTTTAATTTATCTTCCATAGCCATTCAAACAGTTTTTCCTCCTCATTTTACAATTTCACTATATCCATCCATTCCTGTTGACTCTCTCCTTCCTTCAGTTTGTATACTGCTCGATCAACTTCAACTTTGTCTTCCGTTCCTTGATATATAGTTCTACATAGTCCTGTTTTTGCATTTGTTTCTTATTCCAATGCCTCACTCACCAGCTCATTAAAATACTCTAAATTTCCCGCATATTTCCTTGCCCTTCGCAGATATATTTTTGTTTCATTTTACGTTACTTCCCAGACTGACCTTTACATTTCATCACTTCTTTCTAGAATAACTTTCCATTTTTCACGTACTGCTCATTCATTTTCTTTCGCAAGTCTTTATAAGCTTTTTTTTTACCATTTGCCTAAAATTCTTGCCTTCGTTTGTACAACTTATTACTGCTTCAACTTTCATCACTGGTAGAGTGAGTTTTCAACATCTCCCAGACAACCTCTTTCACTGCATTCTTCACTCCATCATGCAGTCTCCTTTCTTTTAACTCATTTCATACACACCCACTGACATCAGATGCTGTCATTACTAAAACATTCCTCGTTCTACATATTGATAGTGATATCAAAGAAATAATGAATCGTACACGCGGAAATGTAGGAAAGTTAAGGGTATCTCGTGTGCCGAGATGGGCTGTGACATTCATACAATTGTATTTTGTATTGTGCGTAATATACACAAATGTGGAAGTATCTTGTAATTTGTATGAAAATAGCATTGACGCTACTGATAATATGAGTATTGCTTATTTGATGGGGTTGTTTAACTTCCTTCGCAACAGCGAAAGGGACTTGCAGCTTTACGTGGGAAACGAACCACGGGTCGCTACATAATCTGGAATCAGAGGTCGGTTCCCCATTCAACTACTACCCAGACTCAATATAGCTGATTGATAGGAAGTGGTGTTATGACATTGGCCGTAAAAGAGAAAAACTTACACGCATGTACTGTACACTGGCGGGGGTTATTAATTCTGGGGTGGCAGTGTTAGCTAACTGGAGGTGCCGCAGGGTCAGTGCTTCCTTACCTAATTTCCATGTGAAAGAATTCTTAAGCTGGGGTGTACTAGTGGGCTGGAGTATGTTTCTGAATCTGTGTTCCCTCATCTAAGTAATCCAAGAGCGAAAGATGACAATGTAAATAAATATTTCTTATAAGCAAGTGTCTCAGCACAATGGCCTTGGCATTCATCGATGAAATGACTACTACATGCATATAAAAAGAAATGCATGGTGATTAGATTAAGTATAGTGTTTCATGCTATCCTTTATTTTCCACAACTCTTGCACTCAATTACTCATTACAAGAAAATGTGTACACACTGCGAATAAACTCAGAAGCCCTTATCTTTATCTTACTTTCCTACAACTATTTCAATTTTCTGTCAGCAGTGGCTGGCGTAGGAGGGGAGAAACTTGTCTGTTCTCTACTTTCCTCCTCCCCTATTCCTGTGCGAAAGCTTTTCACGTTTATAAGTGGTATGAATTCAGTATTCTCTATTTTAATCTGTTTTTTTCAGTGGATCGTACTCTTTTATTCTGTAACTACTATTTTTCTTACTTGAAAAATTACTTAACTAATAACCCCATTCAGCACACACAGCCATAATTTTATGCAGTTAGCCAAGAATATCATATTCTGCTGCTGTCCATATTAATTTGACTTAGTATTCATTTGTATGATCATCTAAATGTCGGGTGCATCACTGTTCACTGTCGCTCTAAAGATTAGATAACATTACAGTAATTTGGTTGCTGAACTTAAGTTTTGAAAGGAAAATGTAATGTCGTTGCAATGCAAATTATTGGTTCTCTCTCTCTCCAAGATAAGAGTGGCCTCAGGATGGATCATATGGAAGAGAGAAGTTACCAAGAGTCCGCATCTCAGCCAAAGGCGATGGTCAAAATTATGCTGCTTAGTTCTCAATAAATATGTTGCTGTGCTATGATTCCGACAATTCTTGTTCTTTAAGGTGCTTAACGTTTCATTTGTTTTAGTCCCATTCGAAGATAAAGCACGTGTGTGGCTTACTTAAATGGTACTGAACTGAAATAAGGATATTAGTGTAATGGTAGCTAATAATATACATTTGTTTACATGAAAATTATATTTTAAAAGTGGAACAACAAAGAATACTTTCATATTCTTCAACGTTTAGTTCTAAATGGCAGTAATGGAATGTCCTTTCCAATTACGTATAGAGATGTTCTGTGCATTACTAGCGTTTCAGATAATTATCGAAATTTAAAAAGGACATTTTGTATTCGTTTTGCGGCTGAACCAGTAATCCTTGTCGCGATAAGGGGTAGTTTCAGATAAAGAAAGTGGAGTAATTAGTTAACCATGTATAAATTACAAACACAGTTAGTAAATCGGCTCAAAATTATTAGTTAAGGAGTAAATTAATATATAAAAAAAATATATATGTATTAAGTTTATTTCTTCTTGAGACCTCCAGTATTAAATTTAAAGAATATTATGTCTCCATCTTCAACAATGTAGTTTCTTCCTCTTTGGTGGTACTTGCCCACAGCCTGAAAAGGAAGGGGAAAAGTTACAACTCTTAAGAATTTTCTCTGCTTGGCGCTTGCAAGTGTTGGTAACATCTATATTTAAATCTTGCAAAGACGAACAATAATTTTTGATACTGTGAAATAACAAATGGGTTTATTTTTCATTATTCGGAAGACTATGGAGATCGTGGCAGTGTTAACAGTGAACTGTCCCCCCCCCCCCCCCCCCTTTAATTTGGCTCTACCCAATGAACACTATAATGACGTACAGGGATATACTGGATGCTGCCGTTTTTAAGCAGCTGCTCGGTGTTTCTGCTGCACGGCCAAACTTTTACAAGCCCACAAACCTTTCCGACACACGCTAGCCTCTACCAAGTGTCCGCAAAAAGTATGATACAGTAACATCATTCCAAACTTTGTTTTAAGAAACTTACAGTTGTTCATACAATTAGTAAATACAGACTGAATAATATTCCAGTTTTGGTATGATCAGTATTTTCAGTAAGGGAAACATTACATTGTCCCTTTCAGATATTTTCAATATGTCGGGAAGGACGTTATTGTATTAACATGTTTAACTTTCTCTCGAACAGTTGGTAGAAGCTAACGTGTCGAAAAGGTTTGTGGCCTTGTGAAAGTCTGGCCGTGCAGTAGAAACTTCCCGACCAGCAATTGTCGGTCCATCCCGACATGTCTATGGTACGCCATACATCATTTTGCGTCGAACGGGTAAAGCGTGAAGCGTGAAGCGTCAGTCGATTAAAAAATTAAAAGAAAAGCACTGTTCCATGAAAAATTTGTTTTTGGCCAATTATTATTATTAAAACTTGAACCCCTTTAATAGGTTAATTTCTATAACTTACTGTGTAAGCTTTAATCATTCCCGTACCTTTACAGCCGCCTCTGATCCTTCCTCTTTGAAATCGGTGAATTTCATGACTTCAGCCATGACGAACCCTCTTTCGAAATCG
This sequence comes from Bathynomus jamesi, assembly GCA_023014485.1. Classification (NCBI taxonomy): domain Eukaryota; kingdom Metazoa; phylum Arthropoda; class Malacostraca; order Isopoda; family Cirolanidae; genus Bathynomus; species Bathynomus jamesi. The sequence continues at coordinate 895,750 of JAJOZX010001238.1, read as the reverse complement.
GTGTGAATCTTTCCTGCCGCCTGAGGAGCCTTTGAGTTCTTCTGAATCGTCCACGCTTTCACTTCATCAGGACCACAAGTGAAAAAGTACATGAGGGAGAGCGCTTTATACCCTTGGACGATGATTTTGTCTAAGGCACTGCAATGGATACAATAGAGGAAAGATGTTAGTGCATCATCATCAAGCATGTGTATTCTTATCAGATGTGTAAGGAGGGGTTGCGAGCGGCAAACGAGTCTACAGATTTATCAGTATGTGAACATCTTGGTAAAAAGTTCGCCTATAAGACCTGGTTTTTTTTTTTTTTTTTCCTTAACTAATAAAATTAACCCTTTAACGCCGGAATTGTTTGTAGGGTTAAGTTATAAATGCGTGTATTTGAAAGGTTACCAATATGTAGCGGTCGTCCTTCTAGGTTTAAGAACGAAGCTCCCAATCATTATCGTCGAAACTGTACCTTCTTGAACAAGGCCAAATGAAATTTCCTTAATTTAAAACATTAATAAAGTTCACCTTGTGCAGTTCCTTTCTTTCACGCATTTCTCCTTATCCTCAGGGCTCATGTTTACCAATTTTAATTCAAGGGCCCCGGAAAAAGGAATTAGGATCGATCCAGGATCATTTTTGTCTATCCACTCCTTGATTTTCAAGAGCCTAGAACGTGAAGATGTAGATTAGGACTATTTTTTGTTCATAAATCTCATTTAAGCAATATTACACCCTAATGCAGTGACAGACAATTGTATTTAAAAAAATAATACAATATACGAGTACAAGAAGAGATAAGGGTTAAATAATAAACTGAACAGCTGAAAGTCAGAGTGGTATCTAAGAAAAAAAAATTAACCTTGGCTTTTCACCATCCCATCAATGAATAATTATTTAAACAAAATCCATGTACACATTCCAAATATTTTCTTACCATTTATTTTTCTTCCTCATATAATCCTTCTCAGATAAATTTACTAAGTATATTATAGGCTTACTAGTTATAAGAAGATGCGTATTTAAAACTTCGATCTAGAATGAAGGAAAATATTATAATTGCAATATTATTCAGATTGAAATAGCTTTCACATGAATTTATTTATATTTCGGTGCAACAAATTAACGGGTAAAAATTTCACGCGAGACAAACCTCTCTCGTGTCCCAGTCAGCAAACCGGATGTGCCTCTTATCTTCATTTAACAAAGTCCTAATTTTACAAATGGCGTCATATTCTGGTTTTAGCTTCTTATCACCGCCTCTTTCACAAACTTTATGAAGCTTCTCATAAACTCCTTCAATATATTCAACATCCTACAATAAAAATTACTTCTAGAATTTTATTTAAACGTTACATACAAGTTTTCTTATAAAATTATAATTCATATGGCGACAACATTCCATTTCGTAAACGTTAATTTTGGGGACGCCAGTTTTTATGGATTCCTGAAAGTTGGTGACATTAAAAATAACTAACTAACCAACCAACCTAGAACGACCATTTTTATTATTTTTTTTTTAATGCAGGAAGGAAGGGCCAATGGCAAATGCCCACAAAAGCGCCCCTCCCATATAAAAAGAAGAGAGCCAAAATGAAGGTCCGGGGTTTTCGAGATGCCTCGACACACTGCGTTTGAAAGATGGATTGAGGAAGATTGTTCCAGAGTTGACTGGTTGAGTAGATGAAAGACTGAAAATACCGATTAACCCTTACATTAGATAGATGGACAGAATAGGAATGAGAATGTGCGGAAAGTCTGGTACTGCGTCCTTTCATTAAACGAGGAGGCAGGGGGAAGAGAGAGAGGGGGGGGGGGGGGATTGAGACGAACAGCCTTTGATTTCACTCGGTCAAATACAGCTGTGTGGGTTGAACCACCCAACACGTGAGAAGCATACTCCATACACGGGCGAACAAGACCCCTGTACAGAGACCAACTGAGTTGGGTGAAGAAACCGCGGAGGCGGTACGGCACACCTAACCTCTTAGCTGTTGTTTTAGAAAGAGTATGTGTGATCTTTCCAGGAAAGATCGCGAGAAGAGGAAGGATTGAGTTGTATGTTGTTGAAGGTAAGGGGAGAGTGGTGTGGAAGATTGTGACGAGTAGACAGATGGAGGAACCGAGTTTTTGAGGCATTGAAAGCCACGAGGTTTTCTCTGCCCCAACCAGATATAGCAGAAAGATCGGAGGTCAAGTGTCTCATAGCCGTCCTACGCGAATCATGAAGCGACTGCTGTGAGGGGGGACGCTTTGGAAAGCGGGTGGAATCATCGGCATAGGAGTGAATAGGACAGGAAGTGCGAATTAAAAGATTAATAAATAAAAGGAAAGAGTGGGTAACAGGACAGAATCCTGAGGAACACCACTGTTAATAGTTTTAGAACAACAACAGTGGCGCCCAAGTGCCACTCCTCTTGAGAGGCTCCAAAGGCCGAATTGGAGCGATAGGACAGGAAACAGATACAAGATTGTGATCGGAGGAGCCCAACGGAAAGAAAAGTTTCACAGAGTAAGTAGGATGAGATATAAGAAATAAATCCAGAATGTTGTGCCTATCTCCAAGGCGATCGGGGATATGAGTAGGGGTGCTGTACAATCTACTCTTGGTCATTTAGGATAGAAAAATTTTAAGTTAGTTCACCGGGGATGTCAGTGAAACGGGAGGAAAGCCAAAGCTGGTGGTGGTGAGCATTGAAATCTAAAATGGAGATTTCAGCAAAGGGAGAGCGGGAAAGAATGTATTCCACTTTGGAAGTGAGGTAGTCAAAGAATTTTGGATAGTCAGTAGAATTAGGAGAAAGGTAAACAGCGCAGATGTATTTAGTTTGAGATTGGCATGTAAGCCATAGCCAGAGGGTACAGAATTCGGAAGATTCGAGTTCGATAATAAATTAGGTCATTGCGTACACATACGCAACATCCACCTTTGGAGTGAAATTGAGTATAGGAAAAGTAAGTGTACAGAAAAGGGGTTGCTGTCAGTCGTCCCAGACACCCGAGTTTCAGTGAGGAAATGATGATGAGGTTTAGAGGAGGAGAGGTGGTGTTCAACAGATTGAAAAAAATTTGAGAAAAGGCCACGAATATTGCTCAGTTAACGTTACACTGAGCTAATCTAGTGTAACCTAACCTGGATGCAGGAGTCACCCTGATTGGCTCGAAGTATGAAATGGGTGGATCACCGAAACCTAATGTCCACAAAACTTCATTAAGTTTTTCAGTTTTACTACAACCAACCAATTTACAATTATTACAGTACCTTTAGACGTAACTCATCACTAATAATTTCTAAATCCCGAACAGGATTCACGTCTCCTTCCACATGAGTTACATCATCATCCTCAAAAGCACCTGAGAACAGACATTCAGTACTAATACAAGATATTCTTCATCATAAATTACTACTACATTCAAAATAGAGAGAAATTCCTCAGATGAATTTCTAATAATGTATGTATCAGGGTTGGCAAAAACCCAACCCAACTGGGTTTTGGGGTTTTTGTTGGGTTGAAATTTTTTTAGAAAGGTTCGATAATTATGTAGTGCCTAATATATCTATTATTTTATTAATTTATTTATCTAATCTACAATATATATTAAAAAGACATCTTTATTTCAGAGGAAGTTCAGATATAAGAAATAATAATGACAGAATTTTCTCCATTTTAATTTTAGATCTTTCCTTTATTTCTTAACAGCAGATTTCAGCTCTATTTGGACCTAACTCAAATTTAAATTTTTAAGATGCCAAAGAGTTAGAGGTGGAAGATCTAAAGCTAGCGAATGGAACGAGGTGACTTTATTAAGTGATCAGCCTACTAGAGCACTATGCAATTATTGCAAAGAAAGTATCACTCGAAAAATTGAGAAACATGATCTAGAGAAAGTTAGACCCGCACATACTGCTGAATGGGATGAAGTAGAAATGTTGAGTGACCAACCAAATAGAGTTCGGTGCAAATACTGCAGATGTGTATTTTAGGAAAAAAAAAGAGAGAGTGAAACAACATTTAGATCGATGCAATAAAAAATGGGTACAGGCTCGTGATGATGAAGCGGATGAGCTTACAAATACAGCTATATCAGCAACTCTTCCTCCTACACATAGACACGGCAGTTTTGAGAGTAGACCCTCTTCAAGCAAATCATATGAAAGCCTGGTTCATGATGACACTACAATTCACAGTAGTGAGACTTCATTCACTTCAACTGCTTCTGAATCTTCCATACCACTTTTTCATTCTACTCCAGCCAAGAAAACACAAGGTCAGATAATGCCATATGTGGTTAGAACAACTGTAGATCAAAAACAACTAGATTTGCAAATGGCCAGATTTTTCTTTTCAGCAAATATTCCATTTGTAGTTGTAGAGAATAAAGAATTTATTAAATGGGTCCAAGATTTAAGACCAGGCTATTGTCCTCCAAGCAGAAAAAAATTATCTGATGACTCGCTAATCAAAGTGAATAATGAAGTAGGTACTGGATTCAATAAAAAAAGACTGTCAATTCTACTGTAACTTTAATTCAAGATGGTTAGAGCAATGTGTCAAATGATCCAATAATTGCCCATTGTGTTCGCAATGGGTGCAAATCCTTTTTAATAACACTTCAATTTTTCATAATCTTTATTTACACATTGAAATAATTAATCAACGTGCCAAATCATTCTAATTAGCTACAATTGAACAATGTAGCAATCAGAAAAATTTAAATTATTTTAAAATAAACATCTCAAAACAAAAACCCCAAAACCCACTGAAAATTCCAGTGGGTTTTAGGTTGGGTTTTTGGGTGCCAACCTGGTATGTACGCAGTTAGATGAGCAGGTTCAGAGCAGATACCAATTCTCTCCTCCATCATTAAGATGAAAGGAATACTAAGAGATAAATCCCTTCTCTCAGAAATAAGTTTATAAAGTTACATCCTTCTGCCATCACAGAAAGATGCAACTTGATAAACTCACAGTTATGAAAAAGTTTTTAGTACATAACTCAAATTAATTATTTTTTAAATTTTGACAAATTTAATTTTAACTGATACTAATCCAATTTTCTGATATTTGACTGATACCAATCCAATTCTAACTGATACTAAATACAACCTCAAAAGACCCAGTTTAAACCATGATGCTCTACCAATGCAAGTATTTAAAAGAGGAATAGTCAAAACAAATTAATGAATCACAATTTATATTTAATGTTCTCCATAACAGCACAGGTCATGTGACAGAGGGGACCTAGAACTCTATGTGATACAAACTACGAGTCACTGTAGCATATGAATGCGGAGGAGTCACTCATCCAACTACTGGGCCCGCCCAATGTCGCTTAACCGCCGATCTAACGGGAAGCGGTGTTGTGACGTAGATACAACTTAGCGTTTACGCCACTTAACGAGAAACTACATTAAACTTTGTAAATTCTTGGTCAGCACAACATTGTATTTAAGAAGGTCAAACGCGTACACTGATATAATAACGTGGAATAAATAAGGATATGCTGTGAAAAAGGTGTACAATAGGGAGGTGCATAGGTGAGAAGTAGAGGAAGACCACAGAGAAGAATGTAATTAGCAGATGTGTGTGAATAAACATAAGAGTTGATATAAATGTAGTGCGAGAGTTAAACAGAAAGAGAGGAATAGAGATTTGTGAGATATGTAAAAGAAGACTGATCTTGCCTGACCTACCACCACTCGGGAGGTATTCCCCTAACCTTGACATAAAAGGTAATGCTGAATTCCTGAAGTAGGGGATGGTACCTTATTCTCAGTGGTGATCCCAATTCATCCTTGCGTAAATAATTTTAGGGTTTTCAGTGCTGAATTAAAGCATCATGCCCATCCCATAAAAATGGGGTTTCGGATAATGTACTGTATTTATGGATGAATACAAATAGCTAGTTTATAATCATACAACCAAAATCTCATTTCCCAACAAATTGGGGTGAGAAGGCAGAAACTAACCATCTGTAACTCATTTCCCCACCTTGTTGTGGGGGTTCTGAGGGTAACTTGAGCCTGAGCATCAACGGGGTGAGTAGCCAGCTCATCCCGAGCCAGGTGCCAGAAGCAAGCTCAGAGCTTCACAACCCAGTCTAACACTGAGGCCACTGAATTCCATTAAGCTTCTAATTCAATCCCAAATCCTTTAAAGCTGCCTGTAAACTTTTTAAAGTTGGATTTGTCTATTTTTAAACACTCTATAGTACCTTCAGCAAGAGGAGAAATATTTTTGAGAACTTCGGATTTAAACCCTGTATACTTAAGAAAATCTTTTGACTTGCTACTTACGAGTAAGATGAAATAGAGCATCACAAGCCTTTATATGAGAGAGAAAGGCATTTCCCAATCCTTGGCCTTCCGAAGCTCCTTTTACTAAGCCTGCAATGTCTGTCACATTTAAGAATGCTGGGACTTTGCTGTAAAACACAAATAATCACCATGATAAAAACAAAATTTAAAAGTACAGCACACACTTTGGGAATATTCAAATTGGCCTTTATTTCCAATCAATAATAATTGTGTAAATAATACTGGTAGAACTGTACTCTAAGAAAAAATTTACATTTAATATAAAAATAAAATTTAAAGGAACCATCTTTCTTACCTTACAGGTTTATGATATTCTACCAAATAGTCATATCTTGCATCTGGGACAGGTACTCTACCTGTTAACAGAATAAATAAATAAGTAAAAAGGTTAGCCTTTCTCCTTATTCTATTAATCCTTTCATGCCTGTATATTATAAAAGGTTACATTAACTTTGCAAGGGTTTTTAGTCCTTGTACAACATTTATCACCACAAAACCAACCACTATTTGGTGTATTTTTCTGCAATAATGATAACCAAATCAGCCTTTTCGTGTTATCTGGCCTCCTAGTAATTAATTTTAGTAAGTGGAAATTGTCCAAAATCTAATTCAGAATTCAGGCATGAAAGGGTTCAAAGTTATGTAATAATGCCTTGTGTACTGTTGCTACTTGTATTGCTAAAGATTTCCAAATATGATAGAACAAGTATTAACTCTAATGTGTTCATTGGTTAAATTTTTTGATTAATATTAAAAACTACACAACTATTATGGGTTGAAATCTAGAACTTACTTTCATTAGGATCAATTGTACAAAAGGGGAAATTTTCAGCCTGGGCTTCTGACTTTGTCAAAACATTAAAAAATGTGGATTTACCCACATTGGGTAATCCAACGATTCCAACTTTAAGATTGGTGCCAACTCTTCCAATCAAGGGCTTTGGCTCTGGAGGAGCTTCCTTTTTAGGAGGCATGAGTTACAATTCTGAAGAATAAAAGGTATTTATGTTAAATAAATATCTAACTGGAATATTGCCCAATAACCTTCTCATCTATAAAAAAAGGTATTAAAGCCTAGGTTACATACTCCTAAAATGAAGAACTGAAAAATGCTACAAAATTATAGGTTACTCAGGTACCAATGACTTTAAACTGATGCCATACAACCTAAATGAACTGGAAACTTAAGTACATTTGTTATTGAGAAAAATATCTAAGTGGTAAGGCATCTATAAAACTTAATACTGGAGATCTTAATATATATAATAAAAAAGTCTAAACCTACAACTAAGGTTAAGACTTGGTACCGTACCCTAGCAAAAGGTGGGCAGACAGGGGAACCAAGTGCCAAATTGGCAAGAGCTATACCATACAGCAATGCAAAGAATTTACTCTCATAAATGTTTGCACAAGCCACCCTGAAACATCATACTAAACTGAATGATATAGTAAGCATAATAACTGATAAGTCATGAAATTGCCATCCACTTTATCATCCAATAGACAAAGAGACATGATCTTGGTGATGATCCCTTCTGTCAAACCTACCCTACCACCTTTGAAGAACAGGTCATTGCCACCAGTGTGGACAATGATCACAGTCCTCCAACATGCCGCATGCAGCTTCTCTAACTCCTCCCTTAAGTGCACCTTACCCTCCTCCTGTCCTGGTTTGCAGAAGCAAAGTACTTCTCCTGGCCCCTGATCTGTGAGTCTCCAATCAAAATGGTGTCTTCTTCCTTCGTGCACAGGAGACTAAAGCAGTTGGAGGTCCTGACAGCAGCAACTGGGGTCTCGGATTTTGGCTTCGCAGCCTTCTTGCCTGATACGGTACCTTTCGATACCCACTGCCACCCATAGACTCAGTCACACTTAAGCACCCGACCCACCCTGACCAGCAGCTACATCCTTCTGTTTCTTTGGGCCATCAGCAGGCCCCTTCCAACCCTTTTTCTTTATCAGCCCTGTCTTTGCACACTATCTTCCCTCCACCTTGCACCGCAGTTCTGTGCATTCACATGGGTCACTGGTGATTCCTGACACTGATTTTGTACTCTGGTCCCCAGTTGCACCTCCACCCTTTCTCTGCAGTCTCGAGCTCTGTCCAGTCCACTGCTGGACCGCCCTTCCAGTGCAGTTATCCTATCAATGAGCTCTGGGGTGGAGGGCACAGCCACATCAGTGACCACCGCACCTCCAAAAGCCAATCTGGATGACTCGAGCCACCAGACCCTCTCCTCTAGTTTCTTGTAAAACTGCATGAGCTCGCAAAAGTGGCACATGCTGGAGTGGTTAATCTCGAAGCAAGCAGCTTCTTTGAAGTTCATCATCCACTGGTTTACTCCACACCTTGCACACTCAGCCTTCAGTTTCTGCAGTCCAGTCATTGTAACTTATTTTGGTTCTAATTCCGAATACACTGAATAAGATAAGGCATTCTAGCAATGAAAACTTTCAAAAACATTCTGACCAGTACATAAAAAAAGGAGGGTGGGTGGGTGAATTATTCCCGCGCAAGCCACATCTGCCTACCTGCAAGTGACATTCACCCCATTGAGAAGACTACACCTCTCTCTGCTGCCGCACTGACCAAACATCTCCCCAGGGCCAGACAGTCCCTAACATGTTTCAGCTACCAACTGCCAAACACTCGCGATGCAGGCATCATGGATTTCCCACCAGGAGCGACAGTGAGATGCAGCCCCTTACTAAGTCTTACTAGTCACTCACAAGTGGCCAGACTCTTAGAATCCAGTGTTCAAGGGATATCCCACCAAACCCAGCAGCTACGCCCAAGACTTTCCACTGGCCTGGCAGCCAGCTGGGCAGTAAAGCTCTCTCACCTAAAAGCAGTACAGCCAAGCATCATCAATTGGTCACCAAAGAATAGTCACAGGGGACTGGGTCAGGCCATTATGCGTAAGGAATGGGCTTAACAGGGCACTAGCCACACTCCATTCATCGCACCCCTATGCCTGGGACCCATCCATCCCAGTCTCTCACTACCTATGAGTGTTAAATGGTGTTATTTATAGAGATTCCAAAGCCTCTCTTCCCATGCATGAGATAGCAGTAGGGTTCTAAGAGTAAAAGTAGAGAGAAAGACTTAATACTAAAAGAAAAGTTTTTTTTTTCAGTCAGAGGAGAGCATGGGATGGGATGGGGTCCTAGTAACCCACGGGATGGGACTGTGCAAAATACTTCACCCACCCTCCCGAAAGAGAGAGAGAACCTAAAGGAACTGGCAGCCAGTTCCTCTAGAATCCCATGGTCGGTTACAAGGAAAAGAAGTACCTCAAAAGGCCTTGCGGCCCATACCGAGGAGGTAACAATAGCAATGGGTGCCAGGGAAAATTTTGTACACACACAAATAGTGTGCAAAATTTGGTCTAACCTTTTCTTGAACTGATCCACAAAGGAACTGTTCACAACTTCCGAAGGTAACCTGTTCCATGTGTTACAGATCTTATACATAAAGTAATTCCCACACACACTAGTCCTAAACCGTTTCAAATCAAACATCCAACCATTGTTGCGAGTTGGGTTATCATTTAAACTAAACATACTTCTAAAATCGACATCGTTGAACCCGCGTAAGAGCTTGAAAACCTTGATCAGTTGACTGCGCAGCCTTCGAGTTTCAAGCGAAAACAAGTTCAGGGCGCGTAACCGTCGATTGTAGCCCATATGCCTAACGGAAGGGATTAACTTTGTGGCCCTCGCCTGCACTCGCTCCAGCCTCTCAATATTTTTCCTGAGGGTGGGCGACCAGAACTGCACAGCATACTCCAGGTGCGGCTGAACAAGGGAATTGTACAGTGAGAGCACAATCTCCTTGTTCCAAAACTGAAATTGCCTCCTGATATAACCCAATAGTTTCTGGGCTTTCTTTTCCACCTCTACACACTGTTTCGTAAACTTAAGGTCGCTGCTAATTAGCACACCCAAGTCCTTTTCTAAATCAGTCACCTCGATATTACTACCCAACATCGAGTAGTCCGACTTGGGATTGGCATAGCCAATGTGCATCACTTTGCATTTACCCAAGTTAAACGGCATTTGCCATTTTTCGGACCACTCTCCTATCCTACCTAGGTCTGCACGCAGTTCCTCGATCGCTTCGGGCGTCCCAACATTGGCCCCAAGCTTGGTGTCATCAGCAAATTTGGCGATCCGACTGCTTTTGGTCCACTCTGGGAGGTTCCTGTTATTAAAAGTTTATTTTTCTTTCAACTATCCTAGCAGTAGTAGAAAACTGGATAGAAAAGTAGAAGGCTCTCTCCCAACCCTCCGCTCCCTCCCTCCCTGCCAGAGGCAGGTACGGAAAAAGGTTGAAGAAAATACCTTGACCCTGGAAAAGTAGCCAAGGAAATTTTACAGGAAAGTGGAGAATATATAAATAGCTCTATATTTAGCTTGCTCACAGAGAGACTGTGCAAGCGAACTCCTGCAGAGTTTTCTTGTTTTAATCTTAAACTGTGAGTATTCAGTACTTTGTCTAGCCTATTTTTAAACACATTTACACTTTGACTGGAAACAACCTCTGAGGGAAGTTGGTTCCAGATATTAACTATTTTATATGAAAAGAAATTTCCGCAGACAGAGGTCCTAAATGTCTTTAGTTCCAGTTTAAACCCATTATTTCTTGTCAGATTGGCATTAAGTGAGAATAAGTTTCTGTAATCTACCCTGTCTATTCCTTTGAGCATCTTGAAGACTTGAATAAGCTGACCCCGCAGCCTCCTCGTCTCTAAGCTAAACAGATTTAGGCGCTCCAATCTCCGTTGGTAGCTTTGCATTCTCAGTGAAGGGATCAATTTTGTAGCCTTTGCTTGTACTCTTTCTAACCTTTCTATATCCTTCCTGAGGGATGGAGACCAAAACTGCGCACAGTATTCCAGTTGAGGTCTGACTAGAGAATTATAGACACACATTACAGTCTCCTCGTTCCGAAACTGGAACTGTCTTTTAATATAACCTAATAATTTTAAGGACCTCTTTTCGACTTCTGCACAGTGCTTCGACAGTTTCAGATCGTTGGTGATATAGACTCCCAAGTCTTTCTCTAGATCGGTCTCAGTCAAGTTCCTTCCCAAGAGAGAGTAATCGGTCTTTGGGTATTTATAACCTATGTGCATTACCTTACATTTGTCCAAGTTGAATGGCATCTGCCAAGTAGCAGACCATTCGCCCAACCTGTCAAGATCATTCTGAAGCGTTCTTACGCCCTCCTCAGTACCTACACTACTTCCTAATTTCGTATTGAAACGGGGGCGCGATGCCAGTAAGCGTATCTGTGTAAAGATGCGTTTGCATTACTCACCTACCGGATACTCTGTTAGTGGGGTCATGGCAGCTGCGGCTGGTTGCGGAGATGGGAGATTTAGCTGCCAGTGAGAACCACCCAGAGGGCCTTAATAAAAATCCTTTGACTTCAGCACCACCTGCACTGCCAAGAATGAGAGAAATGAGGTGAGCAAGTTACCAATTTTAGTGTGGTTGAGATTATGTCAGATAGGCAGCTCCTACCAATCTGAAACTGGGTTCTCACCTTTAAGATCTCTGGACTGGCTAGTCTGCCTCTTTTAACGACTTACTCTTCGGCTTATGGGGGGAGGATTTAAGAAAAGTAAAATGTCCTTTGCTTAATTTAATCAACAAAACAACAATAACACTTACAAGGTTAACTGCATTAGCAGGCAAGTTTTTTCAGGTAACTAAAGAAAATCTGAACAATTTTATTGATCATACACCAATGTGTATTCAGAATCAACTAAGCACTTGGAAAAAAATTATTACTACAAAACAAAAGAAACAAACATCATTAGTCCCATACCACACTAAAAATGTCAACATAAAATAAAACCATTAAATTATTGGTCATCACCAGCCCATTACCACACAAAGGAGACAAGACTTACAGAAAAAAAATAACTTGCATAACTAATGCAAAAAAAACAAAGAATATTAGTTACTAGGGCAAGGTCAATGAGTGTTACCCAAATTGTATAAACCTGATAAGTCCCAGATGTGTCATTTTAAACTCCACTTCATCTCACAATCATTAAAGGTCCATCGGATAACCTTACACCACAATTGGAACTGGCATCAGTTGTGGTGGACATCTGTCCAGTGATTCCTTTGAGAGACGGAGAACAACTCCCAAAAGAAGGAGGGGCATTGTCACTGGAAGATGTCATAACCTTACAAAAACTTGACCCTCACCTATGTCGCCTTAAAAAGGGGATTAAGCAACAATGGCCAGCAAAGCAATATACTGGAAACCTACAACCATATAAACGAGATTATCAGCAATTGGTAGTTATTGATGACATCATTTACCATAGGGGAAGAGACCACCACTTGCGTTGTGTTGTTGCCAAAGGTGTTGCTATAGATTGGGCTGTCATTTTTCACAAGGAGTTTGCTCACTTAGGGCAAAATAAATTGCTTGCCCTATTATTGGAACATTTTTGGTACCCGCAGCTGCATCGCATAGTGACTGAGATAGTCACCTCTTGTGTGGAGTGTCAGAGAGCAAAGATTACCAATATTCTCCACACACCACCTGTGTTTAAGATTGTAACCCAACATCCTTTTGAGTTGATTGCAGCAGATCTTATCTCCTACCCTATCTCTCAAAAGGGGAATGTTTGTGCATTGGTGGTGGTTGACCATTTCTCTAAGTGGTTGTCCGTGGTCCCACTACCCAATAAACGGGCCTCTACTGTAGCACAAGCATTCAAAACTCGAGTATATCCATTTCTGCCCAGGCTGCCTGAAAAGCTACTCAGTGATAATGGGCCTGAGTTCACAGCCCAGGAATTTGAAGATACCTTGCTTGAACTGGATATACTCCATGTAAGGACTTCTCCCTATTGCCCCACATCCAATGGGGCTGTGGAGCGAGTAAACAGGACACTAACCCAATATTTGCGGATGAGTTTGAACCAGGTTGAGACCTGGGATGACCATTTGCCCAGGGTAGTATCCATTTACAACAATACCAAGCATCAGGAGACTGGTATTTCCCCAGTAGCCTGTCTCTTATCCCAGACTCACATCTTCCCTCAGGGCCCTAGGATAGACCACCATCAGCTTCAATATCAGGATGAAGGCCACCCACGGTTTGAACCCTATCACTTAAACCAGCTGGTGGGGCTGAAAATACACTATCCTGGCAACCTGAGCATCAATAAATTCAAACCTCAGTATGCTGGACCATACTGTATAATTAAAGTGAACCCAAATGAAATTACTTATCAAGTTCAGTCAATGAACCCTCAGGAACCCACTATTTATAAAGTTCACCACAAACATCTGAAAAAGTGGAATGTGGCTCCACCATATCTTCAACAGAACCGCTACTACCAAAGGCTTTTGGGAGATGCCCATTATGAGGTTGAATTCCTACCACAACCTACACCTGTAGAGATGAGTAAGGGTCCATCTCTAATTGAAGAACCAAGCCATGATGAGCCATTCTTTAAGGGTTTTCGCTTCAACCCATTACCTGTGGAGCGTCTGAGAAAAATTCAGCAGACTCTAGATCAGACTCTCCACAACCTGTATTAGTTGGAAGAGAGATTTCATGAACAGCCACCTCCCAGCAGAAATTCTTTGAGACTAGATAAGACAAGTGGGGAGGATAAAGTTAATGGGGACATAGAGAATGGATGCCTAGTAGCAATCTCATCCTTTGATTCAGGGCAGGAACTACCTTCCTCTGAATTGGAGCCAGTGAAACAAAGTCCCCTAATGCCTTTTCGATTTATTGCTACCAATAATCAATCATATTTAGCTGTTGTGGAACCTGAAACAGACTTTGCAGCGACACTTGTAGGTTTGTCAGACAGGATCTATGTCGCCTAAATCCATGTTGAGAATAAAAAATTAGATTGTTAGATTCAAGGTGATACACAATACGTTTTGTAATGATGGATTCCAACAGTTTGCCAACAACTGATGTTAAACTGATTGGGCGATAATTACAAGGATTTTCCCTATCACCCTTTTTAAAGAGAGGTGTTACATTTGCTAACTTCCAGTCGGTTGGAACTTTCCCTAACTCGATTGATTGTTTGAATATGGTTACTAAGTCATCAACAACATTGTGGCTAACCTCTTTTAATACCCTTGGAAGAAATGTCAGGACCAGGTGATTTGTATTTATTCATCTTATCAATTAATTGCTGTACCTCATTTCTCGTAAAGCTTATGGTCTCTACAGGATTGTCACCATCATATGTAATCCGAGGACTTGGCACTTCTATTGTGTCTTCCTCCGTGAAGACCTCGTTTAACGTATTAGCTATATCTTTATCACCGAATTTCAGTACGCCATTTCTATCTTTTAAGAGAGAGAGAGAGAGAGAGAGAGAGAGAGAAAGGAAAAGAAGTACCTCAAAAGGCCTTGCGGCCCATACCGAGGAGGTACCAACGGCAACGGGTGCCAGGGAAAATTTTGTGAAAGTTTATTTTTCTTTCAACTATCCTAGCAGTAGTAGAAAACTGGATAGAAAAGTAGAAGGCTCTCTCCCCACCCTCCGCTCCCTCCCTGCCAGAGGCAGGTACGGAAAAAGGTTGAAGAAAATACCTTGACCCTGGAAAAGTAGCCAAGGAAATTTTACAGGAAAGTGGAGAATATATAAATAGCTCTATATTTAGCTTGCTCACAGAGACCGAGCAAGCGAACTCCTGCAGAGTTTTCTGAGGTTTTAATCTTAAACTATGAGTGTGTTCAGTACTTTGTCTAGCCTATTTTTAAACAGATTTACACTTTGACTGGAAACAACCTCTGAGGGAAGTTGGTTCCAGATATTAACTTTTATAGGAAAAGAAATTTCCGCAGACTGAGGTCCTAAATGTCTTTACACACTCAAATAGTGTGCAAGATTTCGTCTAACCTTTTCTTGAACTGATCCACAGAGGAACTGTTCACAACTTCCGAAGGTAACCTGTTCCATGTGTCACAGATCTTAACATAAAGTAATTCCCACACACACTAGTCCTAAACCGTTTCAAATCCAACTTCCAACCATTGTTGCGAG
Source organism: Bathynomus jamesi (assembly GCA_023014485.1). Classification (NCBI taxonomy): domain Eukaryota; kingdom Metazoa; phylum Arthropoda; class Malacostraca; order Isopoda; family Cirolanidae; genus Bathynomus; species Bathynomus jamesi. The sequence goes on along the minus strand of JAJOZX010001238.1, from coordinate 880,397 downwards.
TTGGGTTATCATTTAAACTAAACATACTTCTAAAATCGACATCGTTGAACCCTCGTAAGAGCTTGAAAACCTCGATCAGTTGACCGCGCAGCCTCCGAGTTTCAAGCGAAAACAAGTTCAGGGCGCGTAACCGTCGATTGTAGCCCATATGCCTAACGGAAGGGATTAACTTTGTGGCCCTCGCCTGCACTCGCTCCAGCCTCTCAATATCTTTCCTGAGGGTGGGCGACCAGAACTGCACAGCATACTCCAGGTACGGCCGAACAAGGGAATTGTACAGTGAGAGCACAATCTCCTTGTTCCGAAACTGAAATTGCCTCCTGATATAACCCAATAGTTTCTGGGCTTTCTTTTCCACCTCTACACACTGTTTCGTAAACTTAAGGTCGCTGCTAATTAGCACACCCAAGTCCTTTTCTAAATCAGTCACCTCGATATTACTGCCCAACATCGAGTAGTCCGACTTGGGATTGGCGTAGCCAATGTGCATCACTTTGCATTTACCCAAGTTAAACGGCATTTGCCATTTTTGGACCACTCTCCTATCCTACCTAGGTCCGCACGCAGTTCCTCGATCGCTTCGGGCGTCCCAACATTGGCCCCAAGCTTGGTGTCATCAGCGAATTTGGCGATCCGACTGACGATGCCACCGTCGATATCATTTATGTAAATGGTAAACAACAGTGGCCCCAAAACGGAACCCTGAGGAACCCCACTAGTGACCGAGGCCCAACCCGAACTAGCCCCTTTAATTACCACCCTCTGCCGCCTATTCCTCAGCCAGTTTTCAATCCACCTACCTATTTCCCCACCGACACCCAGCGCGCGCACTTTCGCCATTAGCCGGTGGTGAGGTACCTTATCAAAGGCTTTCTGAAAGTCGAGATAAAGTATATCAATCGCCCTACTCTTATCGTACTCACTCAACATGACGTGGAAAAACTCGAGCAAGTTGGTGAGACACGACCTATGCCGTCTAAACCCATGTTGGGAGTCCCCAAGCAGCTTGTAGGAATCCAAATGGTCAACGATTCTATCAGCTATTATCCTTTCTAATAATTTACCTGCAACTGAAGTGAGACTAATAGGACGATAGTTCCCTGGACTTTCGTGATCCCCTTTCTTAAAGATAGGGGTCACGTTGGCTCCCTCCAGTCACCAGGCACCTGGCCCATCACCAACGATTTGTTGAAGACTGTAGCCAGGTGGGGAGCCACCTGGTCGCGCACTTCTCGCAAAACACTGGGGAGAAACTGGTCTGGCCCAGGAGCCTTAAACGCGCTCAGTTTGTCTATTCTATGAGCAACGACTGTCGCGGTACATCTAACACTATCCAGGCCAGCACCTTCGTGCCTCACAGCTGGCTCGGGGATGACGCGGGTATCCTCCCTGGTGAACACTCCCGCAAAGTACTCATTAAGCACATTAGCGATGTCCGCGTCGGAGGTCCGCAGAACGCCGCTTCCGTCCTTTAAAGGACCTATCATGCTTCTAATGGGCTTTCTACTATTAACATAACTGAAGAACTCCTTAGGGTTCCCCTTGCAGAGGCTTGCCACCCGTAGTTCTTCGTTACGTTTCGCTAGCCTAACCTTCGCCTTCACTTCCCTACACAGGCGGACATACGCTTCAGTGTTCTCGTGGGAACGATTGGCCTTCGCCCTCCTATACGCTACTTTCCTATTTCGGATAGCCGAAGCGATGCCACGATTGAACCACTTAGGCTGCGTTGAAGCAGGGGTGACGGTTTTGAGGGTATGGCAGCAGACTGCAGCACCATAAACTCATCCCGGAATGCACTCCACACTCCCTCAACATCGCCGCCAACCTCTAACCCCATCTCTGCTACGCTATCCCTGAGGCTAACAAAGTTCGCCCGCCGGAGATCGAGCTTACTGCCTCTCGAGTTACTACGCTTCACCCGAGGGACGCACACACGGAACCTAATAAGACCGTGATCACTCCCGCCCAACGATTCGTCAACGGTGAGGCCAGTGACGAGGTTGTCTTCGGTCGTGAATACTAAGTCTAGAACGCTTTCGCCTCGTGTAGGCTCGTTGACCCACTGAGTGAGGAAGTTCTCATCAGCAAAGTCAACTAGCCTCCTCCCTTCAGCATCGGCAGTCCTGTTTTCCCACTTTATGCCGCGACAGTTGAAGTCTCCTAAAACTACACACACCCTATCCCCTAGCAGGCTACTGAGTTCGGTGTACAGGGCTGTATCGTCCTCGAGGAGGAGATGCGGAGGTCTGTACACCAAGATTAACCTATAGTTCGTCCTCCCACGTTCAGATGACGCCAAGCAGCTCCCGTTCCGACCGGAACTGGCAGTCAACCGGACTCAACGTGTCTCTGACGTATATTAGTACCCCACCCCCCTCCCCACGGGTGCGGTCTTTGCGAAACATTCTATACCCGGGAATTTCGAACTCCCCAACGTAGTCCCTACGATCAGTATGAATCCAGGACTGGAGAGAGAGAGAGAGAGAGAGAGAGAGAGAGAGAGAGAGAGAGAGAGAGAGAGAGAGAGAGAGAGAGTTACAAGGAGTTACAAGGAAAAGAAGTACCTCAAAAGGCCTTGCGGCCCATACCGAGGAGGTACCAATGGCAACGGGTGCCAGGGAAAATTTTGTCTTTCAACTATGCTAGCAGTAGTAGAAAACTGGATAGAAAAGTAGAAGGCTCTCTCCCCACCCTCCGCTCCCTCCCTGCCAGAGGCAGGTACGGAAAAAGGTTGAAGAAAATACCTTGACCCTGGAAAAGTAGCCAAGGAAATTTTACAGGAAAGTGGAGAATATATAAATAGCTCTATATTTAGCTTGCTCACAGAGACACCGAGCAAGCGAACTCCTGCAGAGTTTTCTGAGGTTTTAATCTTAAACTATGAGTGTGTTCTGTACTTTGTCTAGCCTATTTTTAAACAGATTTACACTTTGACTGGAAACATCCTCTGAGGGAAGTTGGTTCCAGATATAACTATTTTACAGGAAAAGAAATTTCCGCAGACTGAGGTCCTAAATGTCTTTACACACTCAAATAGTGTGCAAGATTTCGTCTAACCTTTTCTTGAACTGATCCACAGAGGAACTGTTCACAACTTCCGAAGGTAACCTGTTCCATGTGTCACAGATCTTATACGTAACGTAATTCCCACACACACTAGTCCTAAACCGTTTCAAATCCAACTTCCAACCATTGTTGCGAGTTGGGTTATCATTTAAACTAAACATACTTCTAAAATCGACATCGTTGAACCCTCGTAAGAGAGAGAGAGAGAAGAGAGAGAGAGAGAGAAGAGAGAGAGAGAGAGAGAGAGAGAGAGAGAGAGAGAGAGAGAGAGAAGGAAAAGAAGTACCTCAAAAGGCCTTGCGGCCCATACCGAGGAGGTACCAATGGCAACGGGTGCCAGGGAAAATTTTGTCTTTCAACTATGCTAGCAGTAGTAGAAAACTGGATAGAAAAGTAGAAGGCTCTCTCCCCACCCTCCGCTCCCTCCCTGCCAGAGGCAGGTACGGAAAAAGGTTGAAGAAAATACCTTGACTCTGGAAAAGTAGCCAAGGAAATTTTACAGGAAAGTGGAGAATATCTAAATAGCTCTATATTTAGCTTGCTCACAGAGACACCGAGCAAGCGAACTCCTGCAGAGTTTTCTGAGGTTTTAATCTTAAACTATGAGTGTGTTCTGTACTTTGTCTAGCCTATTTTTAAACAGATTTACACTTTGACTGGAAACATCCTCTGAGGGAAGTTGGTTCCAGATATCAACTATTTTACAGGAAAAGAAATTTCCGCAGACTGAGGTCCTAAATGTCTTTACACACTCAAATAGTGTGCAAGATTTCGTCTAACCTTTTCTTGAACTGATCCACAGAGGAACTGTTCACAACTTCCGAAGGTAACCTGTTCCATGTGTCACAGATCTTATACGTAACGTAATTCCCACACACACTAGTCCTAAACCGTTTCAAATCCAACTTCCAACCATTGTTGCGAGTTGGGTTATCATTTAAACTAAACATACTTCTAAAATCGACATCGTTGAACCCTCGTAAGAGCTTGAAAACCTCGATCAGTTGACCGCGCAGCCTCCGAGTTTCAAGCGAAAACAAGTTCAGGGCGCGTAACCGTCGATTGTAGCCCATATGCCTAACGGAAGGGATTAACTTTGTGGCCCTCGCCTGCACTCGCTCCAGCCTCTCAATATCTTTCCTGAGGGTGGGCGACCAGAACTGCACAGCATACTCCAGGTACGGCCGAACAAGGGAATTGTACAGTGAGAGCACAATCTCCTTGTTCCGAAACTGAAATTGCCTCCTGATATAACCCAATAGTTTCTGGGCTTTCTTTTCCACCTCTACACACTGTTTCGTAAACTTAAGGTCGCTGCTAATTAGCACACCCAAGTCCTTTTCTAAATCAGTCACCTCGATATTACTGCCCAACATCGAGTAGTCCGACTTGGGATTGGCGTAGCCAATGTGCATCACTTTGCATTTACCCAAGTTAAACGGCATTTGCCATTTTTCGGACCACTCTCCTATCCTACCTAGGTCCGCACGCAGTTCCTCGATCGCTTCGGGCGTCCCAACATTGGCCCCAAGCTTGGTGTCATCAGCGAATTTGGCGATCCGACTGACGATGCCACCGTCGATATCATTTATGTAAATGGTAAACAACAGCGGCCCCAAAACGGAACCCTGAGGAACCCCACTAGTGACCGAGGCCCAACCCGAGAGTTACAAGGAGTTACAAGGAAAAGAAGTACCTCAAAAGGCCTTGCGGCCCATACCGAGGAGGTACCAATGGCAACGGGTGCCACGGAAAATTTTCTACACACTCAAGAGTGTGCAAAATTTGGTCTAACCCTTTTCTTGAACTGATCCACAGAGGAACTGTTCACAACTTCCGAAGGTAACCTGTTCCATGTGTCACAGATCTTATACGTAACGTAATTCCCACACACACTAGTCCTAAACCGTTTCAAATCCAACTTCCAACCATTGTTGCGAGTTGGGTTATCATTTAAACTAAACATACTTCTAAAATCGACATCGTTGAACCCTCGTAAGAGCTTGAAAACCTCGATCAGTTGACCGCGCAGCCTCCGAGTTTCAAGCGAAAACAAGTTCAGGGCGCGTAACCGTCGATTGTAGCCCATATGCCTAACGGAAGGGATCAACTTTGTGGCCCTCGCCTGCACTCGCTCCAGCCTCTCAATATCTTTCCTGAGGGTGGGCGACCAGAACTGCACAGCATACTCCAGGTACGGCCGAACAAGGGAATTGTACAGTGAGAGCACAATCTCCTTGTTCCGAAACTGAAATTGCCTCCTGATATAACCCAATAGTTTCTGGGCTTTCTTTTCCACCTCTACACACTGTTTCGTAAACTTAAGGTCGCTGCTAATTAGCACACCCAAGTCCTTTTCTAAATCAGTCACCTCGATATTACTGCCCAACATCGAGTAGTCCGACTTGGGATTGGCGTAGCCAATGTGCATCACTTTGCATTTACCCAAGTTAAACGGCATTTGCCATTTTTCGCACCACTCTCCTATCCTACCTAGGTCCGCACGCAGTTCCTCGATCGCTTCGGGCGTCCCAACATTGGCCCCAAGCTTGGTGTCATCAGCGAATTTGGCGATCCGACTGACGATGCCACCGTCGATATCATTTATGTAAATGGTAACAACAGTGGCCCCAAAACCGAACCCTGAGGAACCCCACTAGTGACCGAGGCCCAACCCGAACTAGCCCCTTTAATTACCACCCTCTGCCGCCTATTCCTCAGCCAGTTTTCAATCCACCTACCTATTTCCCCACCGATACCCAGCGCGCGCACTTTCGCCATTAGCCGGCGGTGAGGTACCTTATCAAAGGCTTTCTGAAAGTCGAGATAAAGTATATCAATCGCCCTACTCTTATCGTACTCACTCAACATGACGTGGAAAAACTCGAGCAAGTTGGTGAGACACGACCTATGCCGTCTAAACCCATGTTGGGAGTCCCCAAGCAGCTTGTAGGAATCCAAATGGTCAACGATTCTATCAGCTATTATCCTTTCTAATAATTTACCTACAACTGAAGTGAGACTAATAGGACGATAGTTCCCTGGACTTTCGTGATCCCCTTTCTTAAAGAGAGAGAGAGAGAGAGAGAGAGAGAGAGAGAGAGAGAGAGAGAGAGAGAGAGAGAGAGAGAGGAGAGAGAGAGAGAGAGAGAGTTACAAGGAGTTACAAGGAAAAGAAGTACCTCAAAAGGCCTTGCGGCCCATACCGAGGAGGTACCAATGGCAACGGGTGCCAGGGAAAATTTTGTCTTTCAACTATGCTAGCAGTAGTAGAAAACTGGATAGAAAAGTAGAAGGCTCTCTCCCCACCCTCCGCTCCCTCCCTGCCAGAGGCAGGTACGGAAAAAGGTTGAAGAAAATACCTTGACCCTGAAAAGTAGCCAAGGAAATTTTACAGGAAAGTGGAGAATATAAATAGCTCTATATTTAGCTTGCTCACAGAGACACCGAGCAAGCGAACTCCTGCAGAGTTTTCTGAGGTTTTAATCTTAAACTATGAGTGTGTTCTGTACTTTGTCTAGCCTATTTTTAAACAGATTTACACTTTGACTGGAAACATCCTCTGAGGGAAGTTGGTTCCAGATATCAACTATTTTACAGGAAAAGAAATTTCCGCAGACTGAGGTCCTAAATGTCTTACACACTCAAATAGTGTGCAAGATTTCGTCTAACCTTTTCTTGAACTGATCACAGAGGAACTGTTCACAAACTTCCGAAGGTAACCTGTTCCATGTGTCACAGATCTTATACGTAACGTAATTCCCACACACACTAGTCCTAAACCGTTTCAAATCCAACTTCCAACCATTGTTGCGAGTTGGGTTATCATTTAAACTAAACATACTTCTAAAATCGACATCGTTGAACCCTCGTAAGAGCTTGAAAACCTCGATCAGTTGACCGCGCAGCCTCCGAGTTTCAAGCGAAAACAAGTTCAGGGCGCGTAACCGTCGATTGTAGCCCATATGCCTAACGGAAGGGATTAACTTTGTGGCCCTCGCCTGCACTCGCTCCAGCCTCTCAATATCTTTCCTGAGGGTGGGCGACCAGAACTGCACAGCATACTCCAGGTACGGCCGAACAAGGGAATTGTACAGTGAGAGCACAATCTCCTTGTTCCGAAACTGAAATTGCCTCCTGATATAACCCAATAGTTTCTGGGCTTTCTTTTCCACCTCTACACACTGTTTCGTAAACTTAAGGTCGCTGCTAATTAGCACACCCAAGTCCTTTTCTAAATCAGTCACCTCGATATTACTGCCCAACATCGAGTAGTCCGACTTGGGATTGGCGTAGCCAATGTGCATCACTTTGCATTTACCCAAGTTAAACGGCATTTGCCATTTTTCGGACCACTCTCCTATCCTACCTAGGTCCGCACGCAGTTCCTCGATCGCTTCGGGCGTCCCAACATTGGCCCCAAGCTTGGTGTCATCAGCGAATTTGGCGATCCGACTGACGATGCCACCGTCGATATCATTTATGTAAATGGTAAACAACAGTGGCCCCAAAACGGAACCCTGAGGAACCCCACTAGTGACCGAGGCCCAACCGAGAGAGAGAGAGAGAGAGAGAGAGAGAGAGAGAGAGAGTTACAAGGAGTTACAAGGAAAAGAAGTACCTCAAAAGGCCTTGCGGCCCATACCGAGGAGGTACCAATGGCAACGGGTGCCAGGGAAAATTTGTAAAAGTTTATTTTCTTTCAACTATCCTAGCAGTAGTAGAAAACTGGATAGAAAAGTAGAAGGCTCTCTCCCCACCCTCCGCTCCCTCCCTGCCAGAGGCAGGTACGGAAAAAGGTTGAAGAAAATACCTTGACCCTGGAAAAGTAGCCAAGGAAATTTTACAGGAAAGTGGAGAATATATAAATAGCTCTATATTTAGCTTGCTCACAGAGACCGAGAAAGTGAACTCCTGCAGAGTTTTCTGAGGTTTTAATCTTAAACTATGAGTGTGTTCAGTACTTTGTCTAGCCTATTTTTAAACAGATTTACACTTTGACTGGAAAACCTCTGAGGGAAGTTGGTTCCAGATATAACTATTTTAGGAAAAGAAATTTCCGCAGACTGAGGTCCTAAATGTCTTTACACACTCAAATAGTGTGCAAGATTTCGTCTAACCTTTTCTTGAACTGATCCACAGAGGAACTGTTCACAACTTCCGAAGGTAACCTGTTCCATGTGTCACAGATCTTATACGTAACGTAATTCCCACACACACTAGTCCTAAACCGTTTCAAATCCAACTTCCAACCATTGTTGCGAGTTGGGTTATCATTTAAACTAAACATACTTCTAAAATCGACATCGTTGAACCCTCGTAGAGAGAGAGAGAGAGAAGAGAGAGAGAGAGAGAAGAGAGAGAGAGAGAGAGAGAAGAGAGAGAGAGAGAGAGAGAGAGAGAAGAGAGGAGAGAGAGAGAGAGAGACAAGGAAAAGAAGTACCTCAAAAGGCCTTGCGGCCCATACCGAGGAGGTACCAATGGCAACGGGTGCCAGGGAAAATTTTGTCTTTCAAACTATGCTAGCAGTAGTAGAAAACTGGATAGAAAAGTAGAAGGCTCTCTCCCCACCCTCCGCTCCCTCCCTGCCAGAGGCAGGTACGGAAAAAGGTTGAAGAAAATACCTTGACCCTGGAAAAGTAGCCAAGGAAATTTTACAGGAAAGTGGAGAATATATAAATAGCTCTATATTTAGCTTGCTCACAGAGACACCGAGCAAGCGAACTCCTGCAGAGTTTTCTGAGGTTTTAATCTTAAACTATGAGTGTGTTCTGTACTTTGTCTAGCCTATTTTTAAACAGATTTACACTTTGACTGGAAACATCCTCTGAGGGAAGTTGGTTCCAGATATCAACTATTTTACAGGAAAAGAAATTTCCGCAGACTGAGGTCCTAAATGTCTTTACACACTCAAATAGTGTGCAAGATTTCGTCTAACCTTTTCTTGAACTGATCCACAGAGGAACTGTTCACAACTTCCGAAGGTAACCTGTTCCATGTGTCACAGATCTTATACGTAACGTAATTCCCACACACACTAGTCCTAAACCGTTTCAAATCCAACTTCCAACCATTGTTGCGAGTTGGGTTATCATTTAAACTAAACATACTTCTAAAATCGACATCGTTGAACCCTCGTAAGAGCTTGAAAACCTCGATCAGTTGACCGCGCAGCCTCCGAGTTTCAAGCGAAAACAAGTTCAGGGCGCGTAACCGTCGATTGTAGCCCATATGCCTAACGGAAGGGATAACTTTGTGGCCCTCGCCTGCACTCGCTCCAGCCTCTCAATATCTTTCCTGAGGGTGGGCGACCAGAACTGCACAGCATACTCCAGGTACGGCCGAACAAGGGAATTGTACAGTGAGAGCACAATCTCCTTGTTCCGAAACTGAAATTGCCTCCTGATATAACCCAATAGTTTCTGGGCTTTCTTTTCCACCTCTACACACTGTTTCGTAAACTTAAGGTCGCTGCTAATTAGCACACCCAAGTCCTTTTCTAAATCAGTCACCTCGATATTACTGCCCAACATCGAGTAGTCCGACTTGGGATTGGCGTAGCCAATGTGCATCACTTTGCATTTACCCAAGTTAAACGGCATTTGCCATTTTTCGGACCACTCTCCTATCCTACCTAGGTCCGCACGCAGTTCCTCGATCGCTTCGGGCGTCCCAACATTGGCCCCAAGCTTGGTGTCATCAGCGAATTTGGCGATCCGACTGACGATGCCACCGTCGATATCATTTATGTAAATGGTAAACAACAGTGGCCCCAAAACGGAACCCTGAGGAACCCCACTAGTGACCGAGGCCCAACCCGAACTAGCCCCTTTAATTACCACCCTCTGCCGCCTATTCCTCAGCCAGTTTTCAATCCACCTACCTATTTCCCCACCGATACCCAGCGCGCGCACTTTCGCCATTAGCCGGCGGTGAGGTACCTTATCAAAGGCTTTCTGAAAGTCGAGATAAAGTATATCAATCGCCCTACTCTTATCGTACTCACTCAACATGACGTGGAAAAACTCGAGCAAGTTGGTGAGACACGACCTATGCCGTCTAAACCCATGTTGGGAGTCCCCAAGCAGCTTGTAGGAATCCAAATGGTCAACGATTCTATCAGCTATTATCCTTTCTAATAATTTACCTACAACTGAAGTGAGACTAATAGGACGATAGTTCCCTGGACTTTCGTGATCCCCTTTCTTAAAGATAGGGGTCACGTTGGCCTCCCTCCAGTCACCAGGCACCTGGCCCATCTCCAACGATTTGTTGAAGACTGTAGCCAGGTGGGGAGCCACCTGGTCGCGCACTTCTCGCAAAACACTGGGGAGAAACTGGTCTGGCCCAGGAGCCTTAAACGCGCTCAGTTTGTCTATTCTATGAGCAACGACTGTCGCGGTACATCTAACACTATCCAGGCCAGCACCTTCGTGCCTCACAGCTGGCTCGGGGATGACGCGGGTATCCTCCCTGGTGAACACTCCCGCAAAGTACTCATTAAGCACATTAGCGATGTCCGCGTCGGAGGTCCGCAGAACGCCGCTTCCGTCCTTTAAAGGACCTATCATGCTTCTAATGGGCTTTCTACTATTAACATAACTGAAGAACTCCTTAGGGTTCCCCTTGCAGAGGCTTGCCACCCGTAGTTCTTCGTTACGTTTCGCTAGCCTAACCTTCGCCTTCACTTCCCTACACAGGCGGACATACGCTTCAGTGTTCTCGTGGAACGATTGGCCTTCGCCCTCCTATACGCTACTTTCCTATTTCGGATAGCCGAAGCGATGCCACGATTGAACCACTTAGGCTGCGTTGAAGCAGGGGTGACTGGTTTTGAGGGTATGGCAGCAGACTGCAGCACCATAAACCATCCCGGAATGCACTCCACACTCCCTCAACATCGCCGCCAACCTCTAACCCCTCTCTGCTACGCTATCCCTGAGGCTAACAAAGTTCGCCCGCCGGAGATCGAGCTTACTGCCTCTCGAGTTACTACGCTTCACCCGAGGGACGCACACACGGAACCTAATAAGACCGTGATCACTCCCGCCCAACGATTCGTCAATGGTGAGGCCAGTGACGAGGTTGTCTCGGTCGTGAATACTAAGTCTAGAACGCTTTCGCCTCGTGTAGGCTCGTTGACCCACTGAGTGAGGAAGTTCTCATCAGCAAAGTCAACTAGCCTCCTCCCTTCAGCATCGGCAGTCCTGTTTTCCCACTTTATGCCGCGACAGTTGAAGTCTCCTAAAACTACACACACCCTATCCCCTAGCAGCTACTGAGTTCGGTGTACAGGGCTGTATCGTCCTCGAGGAGGAGATGCAGAGGTCTGTACACCAAGATTACCTATAGTTCGTCCATCCCACGTTCAGATTGACGCCACAGCTCCCGTTCCGACCGGAACTGGCAGTCAACCGGACTCAATGTGTGTCTGACGTATATTAGTACCCCACCCCCCTGCCCACGGGTGCGGTCTTTGCGAAACATTCTATACCCGGGAATTTCGAACTCCCCAATGTAGTCCCTACGATCAGTATGAATCCAGGACTTAGAGAGAGAGAGAGAGAGAGAGAGAGAGAGAGAGAGAGAGAGAGAGAGAGAGAGAGAGAGAGAGAGAGAGAGAGAGAGAGAGAGAGAGAGAGTTACAAGGAGGAGTTACAAGGAAAAGAAGTACCTCAAAAGGCCTTGCGGCCCATACCGAGGAGGTACCAATGGCAACGGGTGCCACGGAAAATTTTGTCTTTCAAACTATGCTAGCAGTAGTAGAAAACTGGATAGAAAAGTAGAAGGCTCTCTCCCCACCCTCCGCTCCCTCCCTGCCAGAGGCAGGTACGGAAAAAGGTTGAAGAAAATACCTTGACCCTGGAAAAGTAGCCAAGGAAATTTTACAGGAAAGTGGAGAATATATAAATAGCTCTATATTTAGCTTGCTCACAGAGACACCGAGCAAGCGAACTCCTGCAGAGTTTTCTGAGGTTTTAATCTTAAACTATGAGTGTGTTCTGTACTTTGTCTAGCCTATTTTAAAACAGATTTACACTTTGACTGGAAACATCCTCTGAGGGAAGTTGGTTCCAGATATCAACTATTTTACAGGAAAAGAAATTTCCGCAGACTGAGGTCCTAATGTCTTTACACACTCAAATAGTGTGCAAGATTTCGTCTAACCTTTTCTTGAACTGATCCACAGAGGAACTGTTCACAACTTCCGAAGGTAACCTGTTCCATGTGTCACAGATCTTATACGTAACGTAATTCCCACACACACTAGTCCTAACCGTTTCAAATCCAACTTCCAACCATTGTTGCGAGTTGGGTTATCATTTAAACTAAACATACTTCTAAAATCGACATCGTTGAACCCTCGTAAGAGCTTGAAAACCTCGATCAGTTGACCGCGCAGCCTCCGAGTTTCAAGCGAAAACAAGTTCAGGGCGCGTAACCGTCGATTGTAGCCCATATGCCTAACGGAAGGGATCAAATTTGTGGCCCTCGCCTGCACTCGCTCCAGCCTCTCAATATCTTTCCTGAGGGGGGCGACCAGAACTGCACAGCATACTCCAGGTACGGCCGAACAAGGGAATTGTACAGTGAGAGCACAATCTCCTTGTTCCGAAACTGAAATTGCCTCCTGATATAACCCAATAGTTTCTGGGCTTTCTTTTCCATCTCTACACACTGTTTCGTAAACTTAAGGTCGCTGCTAATTAGCACACCAAGTCCTTTTCTAAATCAGTCACCTCGATATTACTGCCCAACATCGAGTAGTCCGACTTGGGATTGGCGTAGCCAATGTGCATCACTTTGCATTTACCCAAGTTAAACGGCATTTGCCATTTTCGGACCACTCTCCTATCCTACCTAGGTCCGCACGCAGTTCCTCGATCGCTTCGGGCGTCCCAACATTGGCCCCAAGCTTGGTGTCATCAGCGAATTTGGCGATCGACTGACGATGCCACCGTCGATATCATTTATGTAAATGGTAAACAACAGTGGCCCCAAAACGGAACCCTGAGGAACCCCACTAGTGACCGAGGCCCAACCCGAACTAGCCCTTTAATTACCACCCTCTGCCGCCTATTCCTAGCCAGTTTTCAATCCACCTACCTATTTCCCCACCGATACCCAGCGCGCGCACTTTCGCCATTAGCCGGCGGTGAGGTACCTTATCAAAGGCTTTCTGAAAGTCGAGATAAAGTATATCAATCGCCCTACTCTTATCGTACTCACTCAACATGACGTGGAAAAACTCGAGCAAGTTGGTGAGACACGACCTATGCCGTCTAAACCATGTTGGGAGTCCCCAAGCAGCTTGTAGGAATCCAAATGGTCAACGATTCTATCAGCTATTATCCTTTCTAATAATTTACCTACAACTGAAGTGAGACTAATAGGACGATAGTTCCCTGGACTTTCGTGATCCCCTTTCTTAAAGATAGGGGTCACGTTGGCCTCTCTCCAGTCACCAGGCACCTGGCCCATCTCCAACGATTTGTTGAAGACTGTAGCCAGGTGGGGAGCCACCTGGTCGCGCACTTCTCGCAAAACACTGGGGAGAAACTGGTCTGGCCCAGGAGCCTTAAACGCGCTCAGTTTGTCTATTCTATGAGCAACGACTGTCGCGGTACATCTAACACTATCCAGGTCAGCACCTTCGTGCCTCACAGCTGGCTCGGGGATGACGCGGGTATCCTCCCTGGTGAACACTCCCGCAAAGTACTCATTAAGCACCTTAGCGATGTCCGCGTCGGAGGTCCGCAGAGAGAGAGAGAGAGAGAGAGAGAGAGAGAGAGAGAGAGAGAGAGAGAGAGTTACAAGGAGTTACAAGGAAAAGAAGTACCTCAAAAGGCCTTGCGGCCCATACCGAGGAGGTACCAATGGCAACGGGTGCCAGGGAAAATTTGTAAAAGTTTATTTTTCTTTCAACTATCCTAGCAGAAGTAGAAAACTGGATAGAAAAGTAGAAGGCTCTCTCCCCACCCTCCGCTCCCTCCCTGCCAGAGGCAGGTACGGAAAAAGGTTGAAGAAAATACCTTGACCCTGGAAAAGTAGCCAAGGAAATTTTACAGGAAAGTGGAGAATATATAAATAGCTCTATATTTAGCTTGCTCACAGAGACCGAGAAAGTGAACTCCTGCAGAGTTTTCTGAGGTTTTAATCTTAAACTATGAGTGTGTTCAGTACTTTGTCTAGCCTATTTTTAAACAGATTTACACTTTGACTGGAAACAACCTCTGAGGGAAGTTGGTTCCAGATATTAACTATTTTATAGGAAAAGAAATTTCCGCAGACTGAGGTCCTAAATGTCTTTACACACTCAAATAGTGTGCAAGATTTCGTCTAACCTTTTCTTGAACTGATCCACAGAGGAACTGTTCACAACTTCCGAAGGTAACCTGTTCCATGTGTCACAGATCTTATACGTAACGTAATTCCCACACACACTAGTCCTAAACCGTTTCAAATCCAACTTCCAACCATTGTTGCGAGTTGGGTTATCATTTAAACTAAACATACTTCTAAAATCGACATCGTTGAACCCTCGTAAGTTACAAGGAGTTACAAGGAAAAGAAGTACCTCAAAAGGCCTTGCGGCCCATACCGAGGAGGTACCAATGGCAACGGGTGCCAGGGAAAATTTTGTGAAAGTTTATTTTTCTTTCAACTATCCTAGCAGTAGTAGAAAACTGGATAGAAAAGTAGAAGGCTCTCTCCCCACCCTCCGCTCCCTCCCTGCCAGAGGCAGGTACGGAAAAAGGTTGAAGAAAATACCTTGACCCTGGAAAAGTAGCCAAGGAAATTTTACAGGAAAGTGGAGAATATATAAATAGCTCTATATTTAGCTTGCTCACAGAGACCGAGCAAGCGAACTCCTGCAGAGTTTTCTGAGGTTTTAATCTTAAACTATCAACGTGTTAAAGTAATTCCTACATATACTAGTCATTTCTAATCCAACTTCTAACCATTGTTGCGAGTTGGGTTATCATTTGAACTAAACATGCTTCTAAAATCGACATCTTTGAACCCGCATCACGTAAGCGTCGATTGTAGCCCATATGCCTAACGAAAGGGATTAACTTTGTGGCATTTTCGCCAGTTTCCAATCCACCTACCTACTTCCCCACCAATACCCAGCGCGCGCACTTCGGCCATTAGCCGGCGGTGAGGTACCTTATCAAAGGCCTTCTAATCAATCGCCCTACTCTATCATACTCACTCAACATGACGTAGAAAAACTCGAGCATGATGGTGAGACACGACCTATGCCGTCTAAACCCATGAGAGAGAGAGAGAGAGAGAGAGAGAGAGAGAGAGAGAGAGAGAGAGAGAGAGAGAGAGAAGAGAAGGAAAAGAAGTACCTCAAAAGGCCTTGCGGCCCATACCGAGGAGGTACCAATGGCAACGGGTGCCAGGGAAAATTTTGTCTTTCAACTATGCTAGCAGTAGTAGAAAACTGGATAGAAAAGTAGAAGGCTCTCTCCCCACCCTCCGCTCCCTCCCTGCCAGAGGCAGGTACGGAAAAAGGTTGAAGAAAATACCTTGACTCTGGAAAAGTAGCCAAGGAAATTTTACAGGAAAGTGGAGAATATCTAAATAGCTCTATATTTAGCTTGCTCACAGAGACACCGAGCAAGCGAACTCCTGCAGAGTTTTCTGAGGTTTTAATCTTAAACTATGAGTGTGTTCTGTACTTTGTCTAGCCTATTTTTAAACAGATTTACACTTTGACTGGAAACATCCTCTGAGGGAAGTTGGTTCCAGATATCAACTATTTTACAGGAAAAGAAATTTCCGCAGACTGAGGTCCTAAATGTCTTTACACACTCAAATAGTGTGCAAGATTTCGTCTAACCTTTCTTGAACTGATCCACAGAGGAACTGTTCACAACTTCCGAAGGTAACCTGTTCCATGTGTCACAGATCTTATACGTAACGTAATTCCCACACACACTAGTCCTAAACCGTTTCAAATCCAACTTCCAACCATTGTTGCGAGTTGGGTTATCATTTAAACTAAACATACTTCTAAAATCGACATCGTTGAACCCTCGTAAGAGCTTGAAAACCTCGATCAGTTGACCGCGCAGCCTCCGAGTTTCAAGCGAAAACAAGTTCAGGGCGCGTAACCGTCGATTGTAGCCCATATGCCTAACAGAAGGGATTAACTTTGTGGCCCTCGCCTGCACTCGCTCCAGCCTCTCAATATCTTTCCTGAGGGTGGGCGACCAGAACTGCACAGCATACTCCAGGTACGGCCGAACAAGGGAATTGTACAGTGAGAGCACAATCTCCTTGTTCCGAAACTGAAATTGCCTCCTGATATAACCCAATAGTTTCTGGGCTTTCTTTTCCACCTCTACACACTGTTTCGTAAACTTAAGGTCGCTGCTAATTAGCACACCCAAGTCCTTTTCTAAATCAGTCACCTCGATATTACTGCCCAACATCGAGTAGTCCGACTTGGGATTGGCGTAGCCAATGTGCATCACCTTGCATTTACCCAAGTTAAACGGCATTTGCCATTTTTCGGACCACTCTCCTATCCTACCTAGGTCCGCACGCAGTTCCTCGATCGCTTCGGGCGTCCCAACATTGGCCCCAAGCTTGGTGTCATCAGCGAATTTGGCGATCCGACTGACGATGCCACCGTCGATATCATTTATGTAAATGGTAAACAACAGTGGCCCCAAAACGGAACCCTGAGGAACCCCACTAGTGACCGAGGCCCAACCCGAACTAGCCCCTTTAATTACCACCCTCTGCCGCCTATTCCTCAGCCAGTTTTCAATCCACCTACCTATTTCCCCACCGATACCCAGCGCGCGCACTTTCGCCATTAGCCGGCGGTGAGGTACCTTATCAAAGGCTTTCTGAAAGTCGAGATAAAGTATATCAATCGCCCTACTCTTATCGTACTCACTCAACATGACGTGGAAAAACTCGAGCAAGTTGGTGAGACACGACCTATGCCGTCTAAACCCATGTTGGGAGTCCCCAAGCAGCTTGTAGGAATCCAAATGGTCAACGATTCTATCAGCTATTATCCTTTCTAATAATTTACCTACAACTGAAGTGAGACTAATAGGACGATAGTTCCCTGGACTTTCGTGATCCCCTTTCTTAAAGATAGGGGTCACGTTGGCCTCCCTCCAGTCACCAGGCACCTGGCCCATCACCAACGATTTGTTGAAGACTGTAGCCAGGTGGGGAGAGAGAGAGAGAGAGAGAGAGAGAGAGAGAGAGAGAGAGAGAGAGAGAGAGAGAGAGAGAGAGAGAGAGAGAGAGAGAGAGAGAGAGAGAGAGAGAGAAGGAAAAGAAGTACCTCAAAAGGCCTTGCGGCCCATACTGAGGAGGTACCAATGGCAACGGGTGCCAGGGAAAATTTTGTACACACTCAAATAGTGTGCAAGATTTGGTCTAACCTTTTCTTGAACTGATCCACAGAGGAACTGTTCACAACTTCCGAAGGTAACCTGTTCCATGTGTCACAGATCTTATACGTAAAGTAATTCCCACACACACTAGTCCTAAACCTTTTCAAATCCAACTTCCAACCATTGTTGCGAGTTGGGTTATCATTTAAACTAAACATACTTCTAAAATCGACATCGTTCAACCTGCGTAAGAGCTTGAAAACCTCGATCAGTTGACCGCACAGCCTCCGAGTTTCAAGCAAAAACAAGTTCAGGGCGCGTAACCGTCGATTGTAGCTCATATGCCTAACGGAAGGGATTAACTTTGTGGCCCTCGCCTGCACTCGCTCCAGCCTCTCAATATCTTTCCTGAGGGTGGGCGACCAGAACTGCACAGCATACTCCAGGTGCAGCCAAACAAGGGAATTGTACAGTGAGAGCACAATCTCCTTGTTCCGAAACTGAAATTGCCTCCTAATATAACCCAATAGTTTCTGGGCTTTCTTTTCCACCTCTACACACTGTTTCGTAAACTTAAGGTCGCTGCTAATTAGCACACCCAAGTCCTTTTCTAAATCAGTCACCTCAATATTACTACCCAACATCGAGTAGTCCGACTTGGGATTGGCGTAGCCAATGTGCATCACTTTGCATTTACTCAAGTTAAATGGCATTTGCCATTTTTTGGACCACTCTCCTATCCTACCTAGGTCCGCATGCAGTTCCTCAATCGCTTCGGGCGTCCCAACATTGGCCCCAAGCTTGGTGTCATCAGCGAATTTGGCGATCCGACTGACGATGCCACCGTCTATATCATTTATGTAAATGATAAACAGTGGCCCCAAAATGGAACCCTGAGGAACCCCACTAGTGACCGAGGCCCAACCCGAACTAGCCCCTTTAATTACCACCCTCTGCCACCTATTCCTCAGCCAGTTTTCAATCCACCTACCTATTTCCCCACCGATACCCAGCGCGCGCACTTTCGCCATTAGCTGGCAGTGAGGTACCTTATCAAAGGCTTTCTGAAAGTTGAGATAAAGTATATCAATCGTCCTACTCTTATCGTACTCACTCAACATGACGTGGAAAAACTCGAGCAAGTTGGTGAGACACGACCTATGCCGTCTAAACCCATGTTGGGAGTCCCCAAGCAGCTTGTAGGAATCCAAATGGTCAACGATCCTATCAGCTATTATCCCTTCTAATAATTTACCTACAACTGAAGTGAGACTAATGGGATGATAGTTCCCTGGACTTTCGTGATCCCCTTTCTTAAAAATAGGGGTCACGTTGGCTTCCCTCCAGTCACCAGGCACCTGGCCCATCTCCAACGATTTGTTGAAGACTGTAGCCAGGTGGGGAGCCACCTGGTCGCGCACTTCTCGCAACACTCTGGGGAGAAACTGGTCTGGCCCAGGAGCCTTAAACACGCTCAGTTTGTCTATTCTATCGGCAACGACTGTCGCGGTACATCTAACACTATCCAGGCCAGCACCTTCTTGCCTCATGCCTGCCTCGGGGATGACGCGGGTGTCCTCCCTGGTGAACACTCCTGCAAAGTACTCATTAAGCACATTAGTGATGTCCGCAGAATGCCACTTCAGTCCTTTAACAGACCTATCATGCTTCTAATGGGTTTTCTACTATTAACATAACTGAAGAACTCCTTAGGGTTCCCCTTGCAGAGGCTTGCCACCCATAGTTCTTTGTTACGTTTCGCTAGCCTAACCTTCGCCTTCACTTCCCTACACAGGCGGACATATGCTTCAGTGTTCTCATGAGAACAATTGGCCTTCACCCTCCTATACGCTACTTTCCTATTTCGGATAGCCGAAGCAATGTCACGACTGAACCACTTAGGCTGCGTTGAAGCAGGGGGGGCATTCCAGGACAAATCACCCAAAAATTAATGAAAATTGACATATGGGTTCTTTCCAGGTGCTGATTTCACAGGTTCAGATAAAAAAGTTCTATGACCCATAGTTTTTGAGATATGGGCCCCCACTTTACCACCTAACTTTAATGGGCAATAACTCCCAAATATCTTGTTGTAAGACCTATAAAACTATACATTTTTAGAATCAGCATGAAGAGATCTATTAAATGATACCACATTCAAATGTGTCAAACAATAGTGAAAATTTTCCCTCCACTTTTTTATTTTTATTTTTGACTCCCAGCCCCCCTAGAGGGAAATCCAAAAATTTTTTTTTCATTCATTAAACTTCCATTAATTGTTAAAAGATACAAACAATAAAAAACATGGGTATCAAGTTGCAAGATATTTTAAAAATTATCGAAAAAATATGTACATTGAGGGGTTCCAGCACAGGTGAATCAGTGCTTAACACCCGACCATCTCAGATCTTGCTTATTTTTGGTGTATAAGGTAAGTTTGTGCAAGAAAGCCAGCTGTGAAAGTTTCAGCTTTCTACGACCATTACTTCACGAGTTATGAAGGTCAGAAAAATCAAGGTTAAGGTCAAAATAGCTCAAGGTCGGCATCTTTGGATGCACCTCACACATTCACTAATTATCGTAACCATATGAAACTATATGTTTTTGGACTCAGAATGAGCTGTAGAATCCAAAAATGCAACGAAAACAGCAATAGGAGAACAAATAAAATGTTCACCCCTTTTTCAAGGAACGAATTGACCTTTGACCTTGAAGTTCACACATTTTGGGGAAACATTTCTTTACACAAAATGAAGTTCCACCATTGCACTTTTAATATAAACAATAAAAATGTATCTTATTCACCATCTATACTGTCTTAAAGAATTTTTCAAATTGGCTATTTTTCAAATTTCTGGCAAAATCGCCATATGTATATACATATATGTACTGTACTGTTAAATAATATATTTTGTGAACATAAATTAATTACTTATTTTATGCCTTTCTTACAGATAAACAAGATGGGTAGAAAAGTTTGTGCTGATCCTCTTAGAAAACATAAGAAGAAGATCGAAAAAGCACTTGTGCCAGTCCGTAATACACTGCAAGGAATTCACGGATTAATATATGAAGATTACATTTGTAAAAATTGTGTTAATGATATCAATAAAATCAAAGCTGAAGACCAAAAAGTCTCTGATATTGTCTCAGATTTGAACTCAGACACTGATGCCACTGACACAGAAAAACGTTCCTCTGCCTATGGGTGTACGTACTACTGAAATAATGTTTGAAGATTTCCAAGGAGATTTAGACACAATTCTTCCAATGCTGAATGTGACACCAGTGAAGACAAGTAAGTTTAAGTATTTTTAAAGTGTTAATTTATGTAGATATTATAGCAACAAAACATCAATATATATAACTACATGTATGAACATTACAACCTTTATATACTTGACAAATTCAGATGTATGCATATCAATTTATATAATGAAGATCAATACAGTTATGATTATATATACAGTATTTACCAAATTCATATGTAATGTACATGTACATCTATAGGCCTACAGTTGATTAAAAAAAGTTATAACAATTTATTTTATTTGTTTTTCAGAGGGTCTGTCACGAAAAGGGAGATCTTCAAAGGCTGAAACAAAATTTGAAATGGCATCAACATCCCTGAAGAGAAAGCTAGAAACTTCATATGAGACAAGTTTTAAACAAGAAAGTGAAGAAAAGCAATCTAAAATGGATGACAATAATTTGTGAGTACTGTATATATATCTGTAGTACCTTCATTAAAGTATACTAAGCCTATATAGATCATATGTTTGCATATAAATTTACTCAAACATGTATATCATTTTCGCAGGCATGCAGGAGTGATGCAAGCACTCAAGAATGCCTTCAGTGAGATGACTGACTACAAGAGGAAGATTCAAATACTAACACACACACCATACACCATTCACAGAACAGCATCTTTCTTCAATGCATCTACAAGAATGGTTTCAACCAGCCGCAAAATAAAGAAAACATGGCATATTACCAGAAGTTCCACATATTAGCAAAGGTCAGGTTATAACAAAGAAAGAGAAGGAAGCAGTGTGCACTTTCTATGAATCAGATGAAATAAGCAGAATATGTCCAGGCAAGAAGGATTGTCTATCAATTAGGAATCATGAAGGAGAGAAGCAACTACAGCAGAAACGATTGGTGCTTGGTAATTTACGTGAGGTTTTCGCTGTTTTCAAGGCAAATGACACTAATCCAAAAATAGGTTTCTCATCATTTACTGCATTGAGACCCAAGTGGTGTCTCTTGGCAGGAGCTGGAGGAACACACACTGTGTGTGTCTGTACCTACCACCAAAATCCCAAACTTCAGCTATCAGCTTTGGGGGAAAAACAACTATCATATAAAGACCTCATTCTCTATGCAGTTTGTGACAGTGAAAAGGAAGAGTGTATGCTACAAAAATGTGCATTGTGTCCAGGAGAAGAAGGTGTTATTGCATTCCTTGAAGGATTGGAATCTGTTCAGGATGCAGTCGGCACCATAATTACATACAAGCAGTGGACTTCCACGGATCGGACAACCCTTATTAACATCGGTGAATCCCTTGAAAACTTCATTAAGTCTTTGGCAACTAGAATTTGTGCACTAACAAGACACACTTATGTGGCTGATGCACAAGCAAGTTTCCTAAAAAAACTGAAAGCTAATCTGATGGTCACTGAAGGTATTCTCCTAGGAGACTTCTCTGAAAACTACTCATTTATTGTACAAGATGCTGCACAAGGTTACCATTGGGAAAATAGTCAGGCAACAGTTCATCCATTTGTGTTCTACTATAAAGTAAATGAAAATGATGTTGAAATTAAAGTTAAAAGTTATTGTTTCATTTCTGATGACATGAAACATAGTACAAACCTTGTCTTTGCGTTCTTAAAGCAACTGATCCCCATGATAAAAGAAGAGAGCTCAGGCCTGCGGAAGATTCATTACTTTACTGATGGTTGCGGAGGGCAGTATAAGAATAAATATAACTTCACCAATTTGTGTCACCACAAAGAGGACTTTGGACTGGATGCTGAATGGCACTTTTTTGCAACTTCACATGGCAAAAGTGCTTGTGATGGAGTCGGAGGCACAGCAAAAAGAATGACGGCTCGTGCCAGTCTTCAACGTACATTTAAAGACCAAATTCTGACACCACTTGACATGATGAAATTTCTGGATGAGAAAGATACCAGCACAAAATTTGTATTCTTATCGAAACAAAATGTCCAGCAGACAACTGAATTCCTGGAAAATAGATATAAAAATTCTGTAACCATCCCAGGTACTCATAGATTTCATAGGTTTGTGCCTATTAGTCATACCCAGTTGGAGGTTGGTGAGATTTCCTCAGGTCCTACAAAAATTATGACAGTTGTGCATCCATCGTTTAAAGATAATTTACATGAGCAAAAGCACATTTCAACTGAAGATATACAAGTTGGGGTATATGTAGCTTGTAACTATGATAATAAAATTTGGTTTGGATTAGTGGTTGAAGTATCAGAAGAATTTAGTGATTACAGGAATACCCCGCTTTACGAAATTGTATTTGCGCTAAATAAAAAATTAAATGAAGAAATATAAAAGACAAAAATAAAATGCGTACATCGCGCATACCACAATCTAATATTCTGCATTACAGCAGTGCTTAGTTAGCTCGATTTTAAGACAAAAATAATATGCTTACGTCGCGCATACCATACTGTACTGTACTCTATTACGTATTCTGCATTACAGCAGTGCCAAGTTAGCTCACTTTTAGCTCACTTTGCACTGTGGCAACGCAGCTGTTGTCAGTTTATATGTGCGCTTTGACAAGAGAGTTTGTGCTTTATTCACTCTCGCGCACGCTAAGTGTTTCACTGATATTCTTTTCATACATTGCAATTACAGTACCCATCATCAATTATGCCAAAACGAAAGAGTGATAGTAAAGACTGTGACGTTAATCAGAAGAAATGAATCCAAAAGCATGTCTACTGACGCATCTATTAATGAAAACTAAATTTGCATATGTAATGTTTTGTACTATTTCTTTGTTCATTGCTTACATTTTTATTGTATTTCTTTGTTCATTACTTTCGTTTGTATTATTTCTTTGTTCATTGCTTTCATTTCTATGTTAATAAACATTTTTTTCTGCAAAATTTGCTGTTTTATAACCTTTTTTTTTTTCGATTTTTTAAGAAAAAAACATAACCCAAAATATAACATTATATGTATGGGAAATAATGCTCTGCTTTACGAACACCTGCTTTACGAATGGGCGCTAGGAACGGAATAATTCGTAAAGTGGGGTATTCCTGTATAAGGTCAATTTTATGTCTCCACATGGAAGACGTTCTAAACATAGTTTCCCTTCTCGTCCTGACTCATGTTGGATGTTATCATCTGATATTATCCAGACAATGACTGCTCCATCATTGACAGCAGGTTCAAGAATAATTCAGTATGCCTTTGATGATCATGAGATGCTAACAGCTGAGGGTAATCATGCAGACCTGTTTGCCACAGTTTCCTGTTCTTGAGTCGAAAGTGTACAGAGCTCTAGTTTAATATGTATCTATAGAATACAGGTCTACATAATATGATACTCCTTTTTTATATGACACTCCTATATATATATGTTTGTATTATTAACCTCTTAAGCGCTCCTGCCCTCATATGGCACCACTGAATTTTATCCCTGAAACGTTTCTGATGACATATGCCATTTTTTTAATTTCACGCTAAATTATATTGTTATTGATGGCTTATGCCTTTCATTTGCGTGATTTAGCAAATTGCGACATTTGGCAACCCTGTGGGTATGAATACCTGTGTCTTCCTATAATTACGTTAGTAACTCAGCAACATTTGTGTGGGGTGGTGCGTGTATCTCTATTTTGCTGATTCCCTTCGAAATGAATGCTTCAAAAAGGATTCGTAGTGATAAATATATTAGTGAAATTCTTGATGCAGTTGGATCGGATTTTAGTGAAATAACTAGTGAAAGTGATTCATCATCCGATTCATCATATAATAGCGATAATGACGATAATAGTGTAAGTGATGATGATGTTGTTGCCCTTCCATCTGATTGGGCCAGCACACTAATTCATCCTCTGTTAGGTAAAGGCTATTGTCTTTATACAGATAATTTTTATACTAGTCCTACTTTGGCAGATGCTTTGACTCAAAGTCAGACCGATATTGTTGGCACAGTGAGACTAAATCGTAAAGATCTCCCAAAATCAGTGAAAGAAGCAAAACTAAAAAAAGGGGAAACAGTGGCAGCCTATCGTAACAAATTGCTCGTCTTGAAATGGAAGGACAAGAAAGATGTGACTGTTTTGAGCAGTATCCACGATCACTCGATGGAAACTACTGTTTCCAGATGTGGAAAAGACCAAACAAAACCAAAGGCTGTTGTAAATTATAATTGCCATATGGGAGGTGTGGACCTATCAGACAATCTACTTTGCCATTTTACTACAGCTCGTAATAGAATGAAGAAATTCTATAGAAAAATTTTCAGACACCTTTTAGACGTGGCAGTCCTGAACTCTTTTATTACTTATAAGAAACTTGGAGGAAAAAAGAAAAGGATTGATTACATTATTACACTCAGCAAAAACTTGATAGGGAAATATGCAGCTGCTATACCAGTGCCTAGCACATCTGGAGGGAGGCCTGCACGCCTTACTGCACAGCCTTCAAGATTCATCAGACGCCATTTTCCTGCTTCCTGCCCACCACAAGCAGGTAGACAAAAAGGTCTAAGAAGATGTGCCCAGTGCAGTAAAGAAAAAAAAAAAAAAAAACTTCCTATATGTGCGACAAATGTGGAGTGGCACTATGTGTAGTGCCCTGTTTTGCGGTTTGGCACTCAAAATAAAAAGGTAAGCAATTATATTTTCATCTTTAAATAACCATTTATGCATATTTTACCCTTTAATATACTAAAAACCCCAAAAAATAAAAAATAATAATTTTGACAAAAAAGTGACGTTTTGGAGTACGTCATGGCACAAGTAAGTGCCGCTTAACAGGCTAATAAAAGTAATTATAAAAAAAAGTAAAATATTTCTAAGGATGGAAAGGTGTGGTTGTAGGGGTGGAGGAGACCACAATAAAATAGAGATCTATATCATAGTTATACCTATGTACCTAGCTTATATCTAAGTGATTTTGTATCACGTTTCTAATAATATTTATTTTTGCTTAAGTAGTTTAAATAATGAATATCTCTAGATTTGAACAGTACATATATGCATATACGGTACATATGGCGATTTTGCCAGAAATTTGAAAAATAGCCAATTTGAAAAATTCTTTAAGACAGTATAGTATAGTTGGTGAATAAGATACATTTTTATTGTTTATATTAAAAGTGCAATGATGGAACTTCATTTTGTGTAAAGAAATGTTTCCCCAAAATGTGTGAACTTCAAGGTCAAAAGGTCAATTCGTTCCTTGAAAAAGGGGTGAACATTTTTATTTGTTCTCCTTCCTATTGCTGATTTCGTTGCGTTTTTGGATTCTACAGCTCATTCTGAGTCCAAAAACATATAGTTTCATATGGTTACGATAATTAGCGAATGTGTGAGGTGCATCCAAAGATGCCGACCTTGAGCTATTTTGACCTTAACCTTGATTTTTCTGACCTTCATAACTCGTGAAGTAATGGTCGTAGAAAGCTGAAACTTTCACAGCTGGCTTTCTTGCACAAACTTACCTTATACACCAAAAATAAGCAAGATCTGAGATGGTCGGGTGTCAAAATGAAAATTTTTTGCTTCACCTGTGCTGGAACCCTCCCATTGACATTTGTACATTGAAATTTTGACATTTTACGCAGACTAAAATAGAGAACTACAAATGATATATTTACATCCTATGTATAACTCATATTTGTGCACTCTCTCTCTCAAATGTTTGTTAATTATGCTTATTTTTATTACAGATGTGCTTATTTTGAGTCAAATCATATCTTATTTTTGACTTTGATTTACAATTGTGTATTTTTAGTAATGAAAAATGGTTAGATACTGTGATGATCCTTTACAAAAACATAAGAAAAATATACACAAGGATATAAGAACCATATCAGCCAATCACTTTATGATCCATGTAAATGGAAACTACAAAGGAATACTGTACTATGTAGCAACTGTAGAAAATTATTGACACAGAGACCAGAGTTGCTATCAACATCACAAAGTGAAGAGTCTGATCACAATCAGTCTTCTGAGAATGTTATTTCAGAAAGTGATGAATATGATCCAAGTAAATCAAATAATGGCCAAAGAAGAGGTTTCTGAAGTTCTAGAAAGTCTTGCTGTGACTCCAGTGAAGAAGCATAAGTATTTAATGATAGGTACTTTTTATATTTATAATTTTTTTATTTATATTATTTATTTATAATGCACTTACTTTCAAGACAGTTTTTCAGCAGTTGCTGAAAAACTTAATGAAATTAATATGTTGACATACTAAATTTATTACTTATGAAATTAATATGTTGACATATTAATTATTATTGTCCATACATATCAAATGGAGTCAAATATTTATTAATTCAAAAATTTCAGATGGTTTGGGTTCCTCAAGAAAGGAAGCAAAAGCTATTCAAACAATAGAAAAAATATGTCGTTCTTTAAAACAAAAGCTAGAAACAAGTTTAGAAATTGAGATCCCAAGCCCATCAAAAGCTACAAAGTTGGATCATGAAACTCAAAGGCATGAATTTTAAAATGATACGCTATTATTAAGTAGGAATATACCTAAACTAAAACTGAAGCATAAAAACGAAATGTAGGTATTCACCTTTGATAGTAGAAACTAGAAGCACAACTCCCTAAAGATTGGAGATCAATGGGCCCATTAAATTATTTGGAATTCATTTGGTCACAAAATAATTTTTGGTTTAATTTGACTATCTCAAAGAATGCTCATTTTGTTACACTTGAAATCAATATTATATGATTTCCTATGGACATCTAATCATTTTGGCTTTAAAAGGTCCCACTCAACTGACCTGTGTATCTATGTACTTAAAGAAACAATATCTAAATACATTGACAGTAATTCAACTATTTTTAGCTGTTTCCTTGATATAAGTAAGGCATATGATAGAGTGAACCACAATATTTTATTTGAAAAACTACAAGACAGGAAGGTTCCCATGTACATATTAAATTTATTGAAATTTTGGTATTCCCACCAATCTTTCACTGTTAGGTGGGGCAATGTACTATCCAAGTGTTTTGGCTCCTTGCTCTCCCCTATGCTGTTTAATGTGTATATTGACGGATTAATTGCTTCACTTAATGAGGCAACAGTGGGATGTTGTATAGATAACACAAGGATAAATAACTTAGTTTATGCCGATGATGGTGTTAATAAGTCCCTCTGTTAAAGGTCTGGATCAGCTACTAAATGTCTGCAAAGTATATTCGCAGAAACATGATATTCTTTTTTAATGTTACAAAAACTAAGGTTATGCAATTTCATCCTAAAAGCTGTAATCAGCCAGCTGATATAAGGCTTAAAATGAATGGTGAAGTAATTGAGGAAGTACAAGAGTTTAAGTATTTGGGTCAAACTATTACCAGCTCCTTGAGTGATGACTCGGATATAAGAAAACAATCTCAAAGCCTGTGTGCTAAAGCGAATATGACCATAATGAACTTTCAATTCTGTACAAGTGAAGTTAGAGAGACACTCTTTCGTACTTTCTGCAGTAATATATACGGACAGCAACTCTGGGTGAATTATAAAAAAAAGGTTCTGGCAGAACCCTAAATTTGCTGTACAACAGGTCTTTTAGACTTTTACTTAAATTACCCCGGAGATGCTCAGCTTCGCAAATGTTTGCTACCCGCAATGTCCCAAGCTTGCTGGAGGTAACAAGACGTGCTCAACACAGTCTAATGCAAAGAATTAAAAAATCAACCAACCTGATCATCCAAGCTATCCATGATTCCTGCCATTTATCCTCTAAGCTATGGACTTCTTGGTACGAAAACGTCTGTCTGTAGCTCCACTTAACTTCGACATTACAGTATTATTTCTAATCAATTGTATATATTTCTATTCTTAGTATATGAACTGTCATTTTATTAATAATATTTGTCATATGGACTATAGTTTGCCAATAAACCTTTTCATTTTCATTATAATCCAAAAAATTTAATATGCACATGTAATGTTTTGTTTATAGCTATTATACATTCATGAATTTGTTTCAGGTCAATGATTCATCTCATGAATGAACTGGTTGAAGCTTTCCATTCTACTGACAGTTATGAGAGGAAACTCAAAATATTAACATTATCTCCATTTACCATATCAAAACCTCTAAATCTATTTCAGATAACTGAATATCTAGTTAAGAAAAACAGAAATATAAAACAAAGACTTGGAATTATTCCTGAAATTGAACCCATATCAAAAGGAAAAGTAATAACTGAAGGTACTAAAGATTCTCTTCAGAAATTTTTTGAATCAAATGAAATTAGTCATTTGTGCCCAGGTACAAAAGACTGCCTGAGTATCAGAAATGAAAGTGGGTATAAAGAATCTGTGCAGAAAAGACTGGTGTTAATGAATCTGAACAAAGCTTTTAGTCTATAAAAATAATCCAGATAGTCCCCAAATTGGCTTCTCTAGTTTTGCCAGCCTTCGCCCCCAGACATTGTGTTTTAGCTGGAGCTGCTGGTACCCATTGTGTGTGTGTGTATGTACGTACCACCAGAATGCCAAAATACAATTCTCAGCTTTGGGTGTCAAAGGGCTGGAATACACAACTCTTATGGAAAAAGCAGTGTGTGATGTCAACAACAGAAATTGCATGATGCAAATATGTAATCTCTGTCCAAAAGAACAAGGTATTAAGAATTTTTTGCTCACTTTTCAAAGTGTTAACAATCCTGAATATGAGGAAATAAAATATAGACAATGGTTTACTACAGATTGATGCAATATGATTGAAAAAACAGAATCTGTAGATGATTTTATAAATTCATTAAGCAAAATTGTCAAATTGACACGTCATCACTTTATAGCAAAGAATCAGGGTGTATTTCTAAAAACTTGAATAATAATTTAAATAGCCATACAGCTATAGTTCTTGGTGACTTTTCAGAAAACTACTCATTTGTAGTACAGGATGCAGCCCAAGGTTTTCATTGGGAAAATACCCAATGCACAGTGCATCCCTTTGTGTTGTATTATAAGGAACCAGAACGTAATGAAACAAAACATTCAAGTTACTGTTTTTTATCTCCAAATACAAAACATAACACTGCAATGGTTTACACTTTTTTAAATACACTCATACCTATTATTAGAAAGTCCCACCTTCATATCAAAAAATTATATTATTTTACTGATGGATGTGCAGGACAATATAAAAATCGTTTCAACTTTGTTAACATTTGTAAACATGAAGATGATTTTGGGCTGGAATGTGAGTGGCATTTCTTTGCCACAAGCCATCGTAAGAGCACTTGTGATGGGATTGGGGGTACAGTGAAAAGATCTGTAGCCAGAGCGAGTATGCAGAGAACATTCGCAAATCAAATATTAACACCAGAAGACATGTTTGAATTTTGTTCAAACAATATAGATAAGTGACAGCATAAATTTTTTTAAAATAAATTCTGAAGAAATTGAAGCCATGGAAAAATTTTTAAGTGACAGATATGAAAAAAGTATGTGGCTAACAGGAACACAAAAATTCCACAGATTTGTACCTATTAATGCAAATAACAAAAACATTTGAATTATCTTCTGATGAAGTTGGTGAGGTGAGAATTATAAGCAAAGCTTTTCTGGGTGAAGATAATGTTGAAGTTAATCCGAAAATAGGAGAGTACATAGTTTGTACTTACAATGATCAGAAATGGTTGGAATTTGTACATTCCTATAATGAGGAATTTGATGACTTTGAGGTTAGCTTTTTGCACCCATCAGGATATAGTGTTTACTATTACTTTCCACAAATTAGAGATACATGCCACATATCAAGAGATAAAATTTTAGGTTTATTAAGCACACCAACTTTAAAGCCAGGAACAATGCGTATTCAATATGTTTCCCAGAAAATGACTTGAAAAAACTCATGTAATTATGAATCAACTTGATGTAATGATGTGTGTGTTCAATTTATATTTTTGCTGTTTATTTTCATCCATGTAAATATATCATTTGTAGTTCTCTATTTTAGTCTACAGGCGTAAAAATGTCAAAATTTCACAATGTACATATTTTTTCAATAATTTTTAAAATATCTTGCAACTTGATACCTACATTTTTTATTGTTTGTATCTTTTAACAATCAATGGAAGTTTAATAAATGAAATTTTTTTTTTTTTGATTTCACTGCCTAGTGGGGGGTGGGGTCAAAAATAAAAATAAAAAAAAGGAAGGGGAAAATTTTCATTATTGTTCTACACATTTGAATGTGGTATCATTTAATAGATCTCCATGCTGATTCTAAAAATGTATAGTTTTATAGGTCTACACTAAGATGTTTGGGAGTTATTGCCCATTAAAGTTAGGTGGTAAAGTGGGGCCCATTATCTCAAAAATTATGGGTCATAGAACTTTTATTTTGACCAGTGAAATCAGCATCCAGAAGAACCCCATATGTCAATTTTCATCAAAATCCGAGTCGGAGTGGTGACATGCATTGGGTGATCTCTCCTGGAATGCCCCTTCTTCCTTTTGCCTAGTACTTTATTCATGTCCTATTGTTCTATACAGTACACACCTTTTTTTCCCTCACATAGCTACTCAGTAATTGAAAGCAACTACTTAGCTACTGAATTTATGATTTACAGACATGTACATTAGGGTAAAAATTTGAAAGTTGTCTAAACCTAGCGAGCACATGGTGCCCTCATTGTACTTCATGTACAATAGCGTTGTATAAAATTTGAAGAAAATTGGATGATGTTTAGGGGTCCCGCAACATTTTAGTTATTTTAGTCTCATAAAATTCTAGCAAAACAACCAATTTCCTTTAATTCTTTGAAAGTTATTAGTTGTAGCCTATATCTTTCTATAGTTATGCTTATGAGACCTAATTTCTATTTTTTTGTGTCCACAGGTAGTGTTTTTGATTGGATAATGGATATGGTGGCACGAAGTGGGCCAGCCTTTTGGCTTGTTGGCCACCCAGACCCAGATATCACCAGTGCTCGATTGCCTTCCAGAGGCCAAGTGCTTAGGAAATATTACTTGCATCACTCTGTCATGAAGCAAACGAAAGCAGATGCTGCAAAAGCATCTATTCAAGCAGTGCTAGAGATATGGGAAAAGGCTAAAATTCCAACATCAACCCTGGCTTACAGTAAAGCCAAACGTTTGAAAATGATTGATGAATATGACAAGCTCAAGAAAAACCGCAATTGAGACTCCGAGAACTGTCATATTCAAGAGGCAATGTTCTGGGAGCAGCTCGACGATCTCTTTGATGTGGCTCACAAGGATGTGATGATTATCATGTCAAATGAAGAGGATAAGGCCTTCCTGGTGAGCCAAAGAGAAGATCGAACATCATCCTCCATGACCAGGATCGATGTTATTCACACCAAAGTCAGTGCAGAAAAGAGGAAATGAGAGGTGGTGATTAAGCAACAGAAAGAGAGAAGTGAAAATGAGAAGGAGGAGTTATTTGAAGTCTCTGATTCCTCGCAGATGGCACTGCATTCCTCCTCAAAAACAGATACAGAAGAGAATGACACCGAGTTTATGCTCAAAGATGGTAGGTCACTGCAATGAAGGAAAGAGAATCAACGTGTTCTGCTCAGCCCAAAAGTGACTGCAGCCATGGATTGGTTCAACATCTCCGACAGGGCCACCATGGGCCTTTCAGGAGCCCTGGCAAAGGCATCAGGGTAGAACCTGAAGAAGATGACACTCTCATGAAGTTCAATTCAACGACACAGGATGGCCAATAGGGAAGCATTCACAAAGACAAATAAGAACCTGAACCTCCCTCCCAAAACCCCACTCCTCCTCCACTGGGATTCAAAGCTTCTTCCTGGTGTGTCCAAGTCCGAGAAGGTTGACAGGATTGCCATCCTGGTCACAGGAGGCAACCAAGAGATCCTTCTTGGGGTCTCCAAGATTGGCAGCAGCACAGGTGTGAACCTGTCAAACGCTTGCATCACTGCTCTTCAGGAGTGGAACCTCATGGATCATGTGTGAGGCTTGGTGTTCGACACCATGGCCTCAAACACTGGTCTGTCCGAGGGAGCTTGCACGAAGATACAGGCTGCCATCAACCAGATTATTTGGATTGCTTGCCATCACCATATCCTGGAAGTTGTTCTCTCTGATGTCTTCAAGAAGGAGTACAGACCATCCAGCAGCCCCAATATCCCCTTGTTCATGCGGTTCCAAGAGCAGTGGAGATTCATTGATGGAACCCACTGGAAGCCAGCAACGCACGATGAGAATATCATGGAAGAATTCTCTGGTCCCCTGGCAGGATTCAAAGAAAGGGCACTGAAGGACCTGAAGGTGGCAATCGAGTCAAAGGCTCACCTCAGGGCCGATTACAAGGAACTACTTGTCCTATCATACACCTTCTTGGGGGAAATTCCAGAGGGAGACTGTATGAAGATTAGGGCACCTGGGACGTTCCACCAAGCCAGATGGATGACAAAGGCCATTTATGCTCTTAAGATCTTCCTCTTCAGAGAGCAGTTTACCCTCACTGCTCACGAAATGTGTGCGGTGCGGAATCTCAGCCTCTTCATTTCTCTGTTCTACACCAGGTACTGGCATCAAGCAATGATTGCATCATATGCCCCCAAAAATGACTTGGATTTCATGAAGGATCTTGAGAGCGGAATTTTGAATCATCAGCTGGGGAACACTGCCCTCACAGCCTTCAAATGCCACCTGTGGTGTGTGTCCAAGGAATTGATCAGTCTTGCATTCTTTGATGACCGGATTGGAGAAGAGGAGAAAGTTGCAATGGGGTCATTCTCTGTCAGATCAACCAAAAAAAATTGAAATTAACACCCTCATCTCTCATATTTTGCTGAAATTTGGTTTATAGGGAGTTTGTGAGCCCTGAATCCATTTCTGAAATTATAAGGTCAATCCGACCAACGGTTCAAGAGATATGACCTCGGGCAATTTGAGGTCACTCGCGAGGTTACTAACATTTGGCGAGCCATAACTTGGGTAATAATTGTCATAATTATATAAAAGTATATATTAGAATCAGAAAACGACAAGGAATCCAAATATGCAAGTTTTAGAACTCTAGGTTGAAAAATAAAAAAGTTACACTGTAACCAAAATTTGAGGTCACGATTTGACCTCTGGGGTATCAAATGAGAATTTTTTTTTTAAATGTAAAAAATGAAGGCATAGGCATTGGCTATTAGAATCAGCAAAAAAAAGTTTGTTTATGTTAGTATTTTTCATGTAACTAACATATAAGTGAACACCATATTCATAAGTTGTGCGTCAATTCTACCTATTTTTTCACACTTAAGCTCATAATTTGACCTATAGAAATTAAAATTACATTTTTTATAGATATAAAAAACAAAGTCAGAGTTCTTGACTAATAGAAACAATCATAAAAAGTTTGTTTATGTTGGTACTTTTCATGTACCGGTAACTAACTTATAAGTGAACACCATATTTATAAATTGCTTGTCATTTCAAGGAATTTTTATATCTTAGCTATCAATTTGACTCAAGCTCCAAGAATTAATAAAAATTGTATTTCACTGCTAATCTACACTGGCAATAATAGTTATAATAGTGAAAGGGGAAGACTAAGCTCACATGTAGCCTAAACAAACCTGTTGAAACATGTTGCTACTTGTCTAAGTGCAGAATCAACACAGATAGTTGCAAAATTCCTTGTCTACAGGTTAGTACAGTTCCAGCCAGCACTGTGGGTGGCTGGTGGGTATGGTGTTTTAATGAGCCTCAGAGACTATCAAGGCCTAAATATTAAGTGTGTATAGCTATATATTTTCTAAAAAATATATATTACCTAATTGTAAATCCTATATCTTTACAGATCAAAATACAATGGTTCGGCACTTGAAATACTGCCAGGACCCTATTCAAAAACACAAGAAACGCATAACAATCAATCTTAGAAAAGTGACTGATGTACTTGTTGAAAAATGTGCTGGAAGAGTGAAAAAAGACTCATTGTTGTGTGTGAACTGCTGGACACTGATAATGAAAAACCCCACTATACTTAGTACCACTGAAAACAACGAGTCTGAGCAGGATTCAAATGAATCATCTACTATCAGTGGCTTGAGTAACATCTCTTCAATTCAAGATCTGGACAATGACAGTGATTGCTTGATAAAGGAAAATCCTTCAACTTCAGTTGAACCAGTTCTAGCATTTCTGGACCAAACACCAGTTAAAAAAAGTAAGTAATAAATTAATATAATAACTTATACTTTACTACAAGGTCTGTTTGATCTACTATATAGCCAATTATATAGCATTTAAGGTACTATAATTAATATTTAATTACTAATATTCAGGTGTGTGAAACCTTTTTTTCTGTTCTTTTCAGAAGGGCTGTCATTAAGCCAGAAAAACCGCAAGGCTCGTGGTAAGCTATCATCTGCTCAGAAACACCTGAAGGAGAGGCTAGAACTCAGTTATGGTGTTCAAATTACCGAGGAGGTAAGTGATACTTCAAAACCTGAAACTGAATCTGAAAAACATCTAGACAAATTAATGAATGAATTGAAAGTCATTCCTGGAGAGCAAATGTCACCATCACAAACTACAAATATTGACACTCTCACCATACACAATTGAAAAAACAGCTAGTTTCTTTCAAACTACAACATACATGGTGAAAAGAAGCCGTTCACTTAAATCAGAACATGGAATCCTTCCGAAGATTCCACTAATGAGCAAAGGAAAAGTGATATCTGAAGAACACAAAGATATAGTTAGAAGATTCTATGAGTCAGAAGAGGTTAGTCGTATGTGTCCTGGCCAAAAGGATTGCGTGAAAGTTATCAGTGCTGAAGGTGCAATGAAGGTGCAAAAACGATTGGTCCTCGGGAATTTAAGAGAGATGTTTGAACTATAAAAATGATGAAAAGAATCCCAAAATAGGATTTTCCACATTTGCAAAATTACGGCCATCATATTGTGTGCTTGCTGGTAGTGGTGGGACTCATTCTGTCTGTGTCTGCACATACCATCAAAATCCAAAATTGCAGCTGGCTGCATTGGGAGAAAGAGGTCTTTCATACAAGGATCTTATGGATTACAGTGTCTGCAGTACAGAAAGAGAGACTTGCATGATGCAACTTTGCAATGATTGCCCAAGAGAAGAGGGTGTCCTGGATTTTCTTGAGTTACTTGACAGTGTGAAATCAGCTCCAAATGAAATATCTTACAAGCAATGGGTGACTGTTGACCGTTGTACAATGGTTGATAAGGTGGAGCCACTTCATGAATACTTATCATCCCTAAGCATGAAAATATCCCGCATGGTTCGTCATCACTTTGTTGCTCAGCAACAATCACAGTACTTCAAGCAGTTGAAAGAAACACTACCACCTCAGAGTGAGTAGTTATAGTAGGTGATTTCTCTGAGAATTATTCTTTCATTGTCCAGGATGCTGCCCAAGGGTTTCATTGGGACAATTCACAGTGTACAGTTCACCCTTTTGTCATCTATTATAGATCATCTGCAGACCAGGAACTTAGCCATTTTAGTGTCTGTTTCTTATCTGCATCAGTAAAACACAACACTATAATGGTTTACTCATTCATATTGAAGCTTATGACATATGTTAAATTCAGATGCCCACAATTGAAGAAGGTGCACTATTTCTCAGATGGATGTGCTGGCCAATATAAGAACAGATACAACTTCACAAATCTCTGTTACCATGAAGAGGATTTTGGTCTGTCTTGTGAATGGCACTTCTTTGCTACATCCCATGGCAAAAATGCATGTGATGGGATTGGAGGAACAGTGAAAAGAGCTACTGCTCGTGCCAGTTTGCAGAGAACTACAGAGAGGCAAATTCTTACACCAGAACACATGTTTCAGTTTTGTGAAGAAAACTTGAGCAAGAAGATAAATTTTTTCTTTGTAACTACAGCTGATTTGAAAGATGCAGAAGAACGGTTGGAACATCGATTCAAGGATAGTAGGGCTATTCCTGGAACTCAGAAATATCATAGATTTGTTCCCCTAAACAAGGAAGAACTGATGGTGTATCCCATTTCAAGTGGCATTGGAGAAAAGAAAAGAATAAGGAAAAGTCATTTTACTAATGAACCTTCAATGCTTGGTAACCTAAAATGTGTCAAACCAGGAGAGTATGTTGGCTGCATTTATGACATGCAAGTTTGGTATGGAATTGTGGAGGAATATTGTGAAGAGTTTGATGATTTCACTGTGAACTTTCTACATCCCTCTGGGTCATCAGGATCAAGTGCATATTATTATCCATCAAACAAGGACTCATGTGCAGTGCCAGGACATCATATATTAACTGTAATGAGTTGTCCTACCCTAAGAGGAGGCAGCAGAATTCAATACATTTTTCCACAAAAAGAAATTGATGAGAGCATCGAGCATGCAAAAATTGTATTAGGCTAGCACATGAATCCTCTAAGTAGGTCTTCCCCTTTCACTATTATAACTATTATTGCCAGTGGAGATTAGCAGTGAAATACAATTTTACATTTTTTGCCTTTGTTTTTATATCTATAAAAAAATGTAATTTTAATTTCTATAGGTCAAATTATGAGCTTAAGTGTGAAAAAATAGGTAGAATTGACGCACAACTTATGAATATGGTGTTCACTTATATGTTAGTTACATGAAAAATACTAACATAAACAAACTTTTTTTTGCTGATTCTAATAGCCAATGCCTATGCCTTCATTTTTTACATTTAAAAAAAAATTCTCATTTGATACCCCAGAGGTCAAATCGTGACCTCAAATTTTGGTTACAGTGTAACTTTTTTATTTTTCAATCTAGAGTTCTAAAACTTGCATATTTGGATTCCTTGTCGTTTTCTGATTCTAAATATATATACTTTTATATAATTGTGACCATTATTACCCAAGTTATGGGTCGCCAAATGTTAGTGACCTCGCAAGTGACCTCAAATTTCCCGAGGTCATATCTCTTGAACCGTTGGTCGGATTGACCTTATAATTTCAGAAATGGATTCAGGGCCCACAAACTCCCTATAAACCAAATTTCAGCAAAATCTGAGAGATGAGGGTGTTAGGCACCCATTCTCCCGAATGGTCGTCAGGAGTCGGAGTCCTTCCTCACCAAGCCACCTTCTTCTTGGAACAAAGATGAAACCTACCAACAATTCATGGCCTCTGTTGCTTCACTGAAGGTTGTGAATGACAGCACCGAAAGGTGTATTGCTCTGATCACACAATTCAACTCATCCATCACCAAGGATGAGACCCAGAAGCAGTACCTCCTGAAAGTTGTAGCTCAGCACAGGAAGGATATGCCCTCCATGTCAAAAGCTGTCTTCCTGAAATAAACTTGGTACATTGATGGTATTTTCTAATACAGTACTTGCACAAATTACACATGTGTATTGGGGAATTATGGTATTGGTAAAGATTCGTTAGTGCACATGGATGGAAACTACTAACGAAAATAGGTTTTTCAATTGAATCTGGGTACTAGGTATTTTCCTTTCTGGGTCCCAACATATATTTAGTGATATTTTCATTAGTTTAAATGAAAATATCACAACTTAACCTGACCAATCATCAAGAGTGTACAGTTGACCTAACCAGGCAGTCAATAGCGGGGACAGATGTTTAAGGATGATCCATTAACAAAATATAACATATAGCTTTGTGGTATCCAATACCATAAACAATTATATAAATATGTTGAAGTTAATTTAGTTTTTTATTTGAGACCTGGAAAGGTAAGGTTGGGTCATTGTCAGGACCCAGGAAGGTAAGTAGTACCTGAATTTGACCTTCATTTCAGTTGGAAATGAACAGTTATGGAGACAACCTAACTTAACCTAACCAATCATCAAGGGTAGCTATACAGTTGACCTAACTGGGCATTCAATTAACCTTCCCAGATACATGTAATAGACTTACCAGTAACATGGTAAAAATTTTTATAGTGGGCACACAAGGGGCCTTTTGGCCCATCTGGGTGACTCCACTGTTAATATAAACAAACCACAAATACAGTTACATGCAAAATTAAGATAAAATTGATCTCTGCAAATTGCAGATTGTCACACATCTACTAGCTGTACATTAACTCTTTGGAATGTGTGGATCATTCTTCAATACCACTACCATACTAATTTTAAACAACATATGATTATCTCATCTCAAAATGTTTTACATGGATCTAGAGGATCTTAGTTGCTGCTTGTCTACTACTTATTAGGGTGGTCCAC
This sequence comes from Bathynomus jamesi, assembly GCA_023014485.1. Classification (NCBI taxonomy): domain Eukaryota; kingdom Metazoa; phylum Arthropoda; class Malacostraca; order Isopoda; family Cirolanidae; genus Bathynomus; species Bathynomus jamesi. The sequence continues at coordinate 841,510 of JAJOZX010001238.1, read as the reverse complement.
AGAATGGGGTAAAAAATCGAAGTTCAATTTTCTTTCCTCCCAGGCTATAATCTGGTTCCTTTTAGCTAAAAAGTATTTCATGTAAAATTTAAGGCAAATCGAATAACTTTTAGGGGTGGCTCAAAGCTGTTTTTTGTATACCATTATGCCCTTTGTTAATATAGTGAATAATTAAAAGAAACATTATTTACAGATACATTAACTAATGATTATTTTTCTTTCAGATAGATTTATTAAATTTACAGGTTTTGCAATGTCAAATAAACGTACATTTTACTTAATGAAAAAGTCAGAGGAAACAATCACTGGAGCCAAGCTGCATTCCCGTGGCCAGGTCCTCCGGATGTTCCTCCACCATCATCAAGTCTTGAAGAAGGAGATCAAACCTAGTTCAGAAGCTGTTTTTGAAGAATTGCGTCTCTTCTGGGAGAGAGCCCGAATCCCTACTCAAAGGAAAGACCACATTCTTCGCAAAATTCAGGCTCTACACTTGGAGTGGAAAGCGATTAAGAAGAATGCTGGGAGGAAAAGCAACTCTCAGTTAGAAAAAGAGAAAACCTTTCAGGAAGAAATGGAGAACCTATTTGATGTCGCCCATGCTGATGCCTTTACCTTAATCAAAAATGAAGAAGACCGGCAGTTCTTGATCCAACAAAGGAAAGTGGGACGAGTGGGATCAATGGTCTCTGCAGATATGGTGACTGACAAGGTAGAAAAGAGAGCTGCTGAGAAGCAAATGAAATTGGTAAATAGGAAGCAGAAAGCTGAAGAAGAAAAATATGCTGCTTCACAGGAAGTTATGCTAGATCAGGGAAGTTCTTCTTCTGAGTCTTTATGTGAGTCAGAAAGAGAAGATGATTACCTTATTAATCCCCCATCTACCAGCGGACCAACTTCACCAAAGAAAAAGGCAGCAAAGAATATCATATCTCCTGAATTGGCTGCTGCTCTGGACAGGACTGGCATCAGTGACAGGAGGGCCACCTTTGTATTAGCTGAAACTGCATCTAGCCTTGGTCAAGATCTTTCAGAGGTGAACATCTCTCGTTCTTCAATCAAAAGGCACCGAGAGAGGCATCGAAGGCAAATAACCCATGCCATTAAAGCAGCTTTAGTCCAAGTATTTCGATTGTCCACTGGGATGGGAAGTTGATCCCTAATCTACTTGCCAAGAATGAAAAGGTAGACAGACTCCCAGTCCTTGTCTCTTCAGTTGAATCAGGTGATTCAAAACTGCATGGTGTTCCCAAACTACCAAGTGGAACAGGGGAAGCTCAATCAGCTGCAGTGTATAATCTTCTTTCCGAATGGAACATAGATAAGTCAATAATCGGAATGTTATCAGATACTACAGCATCAAATACAGGAACAAACAGGGGAGCATGCGTTCTTCTGGAACAGAAACTTGGTTGACCACTCTTCTATTTTGCCTGTAGGCATCATTGCATGGAAGTCATGTATGGAGGAGTGTTTGAAGCAGTCCATGGTTCATCTTCTGCCCCTGAGCCACTTTTGTTCAAAAGGTTCCAATCTATGTGGGACTACATTGATTTAAAAACCTTCTCTACATCACAGGATGATGATGAGATGAAGGAGCAAGTTGATCCTTTCAGAAATGAAATAATTGCCTTTGCCAAAGAACATCTGGCCACTGGGAATTTTCGAGATGACTATAAAGAGTTTTTGGGACTTTCTTTGATCTTTCTTGGTGAAAAAATTGAAAATTATACATTCAAACGTCCTGCTGGCACGCACTATGCAAGGTGGATGGCTAAAGTTATCTATGCCATCAAAATGTGGCTTTTTCGAAATCAAATCACCCTGACTCCTCAAGAGAAGAAGGACCTGAAAACCCTTACCCTTTTTGGAGTCCTAATTTACTTAAAAAGCTGGATCACTGCTCCTATTCCATCACAAGCTCTGAAGAATGATCTGGATCTTATCCAAAAGTTAAAGGACTATCATGACCAGAAAGTAGCCAAAGCAGCTCTCAAGAAATTTGAAAACCACCTAGGGTACTTATCAGAAGAGCTGGTGGCCCTTGCTATCTTCGATCAAACTGTTGCACCAGACACCAAGGGAATCATGGTCCAGTGTATGAGGGAAAAGGAGGGGTCATTAGACTTCTCACAGAGAAGAAGACTCAAGGAATGCAAAGCAACACTGAAATTAGAAACTCTTGTCACAAAGAACTCATTAAAGCTTCTTAAGGCCCTACCGATCAATATTAGTTTTCTTGATGATGACCCCAGCACCTGGGAGGAGAATGAAAACTTCCAAGAAGCTAAAAGAATCATAGGAAACATCAAAGTAGTTAATGATCATGCTGAAAGGGCAGTAGCTCTCATTCAGACCTTCAGCGGAACTCTGACAAAAGGAGAAGATCAACTCCAGTTTCTCTTAAGTGTGGTGGATGAGCACCGAAAGAGGTTTCCTGATTCTAACAAGTCCACAATCTTAGCTGGGCAACAATGAGTGGCCTGGTCAGCCACTGGATAGGGACTATTAAATTTAATGCAGTATTCAAGGAGGGGTCTCACATATGAAATGTTTTTTTTTTTTAAAGTTTAGGAAGAACCGATTCGCCTCTATTTAAAAGGGCATATCTCGGTGGAAAAACAAAGAAAAAGTGAGAGGAAAGACAGAGGAAAAAGAAAGGGTGGAAGGGACAGTCAAAGTGGAAAAAGACCAAGGATGACAAGGACTGCAGGGTCGAGCCCCATCATCCTTGGGTGCTAGGGCCGGGAGGGTGCACATGAAACCTCCAGGAACAAGCATGTACAAACGAGCACAAAGAGCACAAGCTTAGAACCCCCTTGCGGGGACATATGAAATGTATAGTTGCTTTATAATATTGGGTGATTTGTATTCAATGTCTCTCTGCATGAGATTGAGTCTATCATTTGCTTTATTTCTTACTGTACAGTGATTTGAGGGTTTAAGTTCTTTAGTCACAGTGATACCCAAGTCTTTCTCTTTATCATCATTTTTAATCCAAATTCCATTCATATTGTATTCAAATTCTGGATTTTTTGGCCCAATATGCATAACCTTGCACTTATCAACATTAAATTTCATCTCCCACTTATCTGCCCAGGCTGTTACTCTAAGTCTTTTTGTATTGTCATTGCTCCTGCTACTGACTTAACATTATGGCCTAATTTTGTATCATCAGCAAATTTTGAGGTTTTACATGATAGGCCCTTCTCTAGATCATTTATATAGACAACAAAAAGCAGAGGTCCCAGCACAGACCCCTGTGGGACTCTGCTCAATACGGGTCTCCAAGTAGACTTATTTCCATTTAGATGAACTCTCTGTTTTCTGTTTCTCAGCCATTCTTCTATCCAGTCAGCTATATGACCTCTTATACCATGGGCTCTAACTTTTACCAACGATCTTGCATGAGGAACATTATCAAATGCCTTTGCAAAATCTAAGTATAATATATCTACTGGCTCTTTATTGTCCAAATGCAATAGGACTCCATCATAAAATTCAATCAAGTTGGTTAGACAGGACCTTCCATTTCGAAAGCCATGCTGGCTATCATTTATAAGGTTGCACTCTTCAAGGAACTCAGTAACTTTACCTCTAATGATACTTTTGAGTAATTTGCAAATAATAGAGGTGAGGGCTGATGGGTCTGTAGTTTTTTGCCAAGTTTCTATTTCCTTTTTTAAAGATTGGAGCCACATTTGCTTTCTTCCAATCCTCTGGAATTTCAGTACATATCAATGATTTATTAAAAATAATTTCTAGTGCCTGTGCTATATTCTTTTTGGCAGCTTTTATCACTATTGGATGCATTTCATCTGGCCCTGGAGACTTTTCCATTTTTAATTTATCTATTGCTTTTAGGATATCTAGTTTTGTTACCCTTAATTCATTTATTTCTCTATCTTGTCCTGGTAGTATAAGATCAGGAATATTATTTAAATTTTCATTTGTGAATACTGATGAGAAGTATTTGTTTAGTTCTTCAGTTATTTCAAGATCATCATCTATAATTTTATCATCTATATGGAGGGGGCCAATTTTCTTTTTCACTCTACTCTTCAAATTGAAGTGACTGAAAAACTTCTTAGGATTGTTTTTTGAATTCTTGGTAAATTTATAGTATTACACCCGTTGTTTTTTGAATTCTTGGTAAATTTATAGTATTACATCCGTCTCCCTTTGGAGGTGAAATTTATGTTTTTCCTATGGTTTTTGATGTTTTGAACGAATCTGACCTTCAAAACCGTCGGAAATGACTCGTTTTTGAGATAACCCCCTCCCCCCCCCAGCCGGCAATGTGGGGAAATCACAGAAAACAAGTCATTTCCAATGGTTTTAAATGTCAGATTCGTTCAAAACATCAAAAACCATAGGAAAAACATAAATTTCACCTTCAAAATTGACCTAACCTAACTTAACCTATCCTAACAACCTAACTTAACCTATCCTAACAACCTAACTTAACCTAACCTATCCTAACAACCTAACCTAAAAGAAAAACAGGAATTACCTTTAAAATCTGAGACAGAATAATCACAGTACCGTCTTTTCTTCATTTTAAGCACAACCTAACTTTTTCTACAACGCCACAGTTTCTGGTCTTGATGATATGTACACTCTGTTTTACAATGTGGACACTTCACTACTGTCGGTAGAACACCGTGAGCACGCAGAAACTCAACACTTTTTTCTAAATTTTCGTAGAAAGCAACAATACAGCGGTAATAATCAAACAAGCACGTGTCACACGAAGCCATTCCAGTAGCAAAGTAATTCAAATTTGAAATGGATGGAGCGTAGTGATTGGGCAAACATGTAATAGTCAGCCGCGCATGCACACCAAACAAACACACTAGATGCACACCAAAAAATTTTATATCTCAAAAATTAAGCATTTGCGATGGAAACGCTATAGAAGAAAAGTGTCTTAGAATTAAAAAAATCTACTTAATGAACATATAATAATTGCTGGACGTTAGACGAGTGTAATACTATAATAATACCAAATTCTTGGCTAGGCTTTTTTCCAGGTCTCATTTGCTATCTCTGATTGCTTTCTTGCAAATGCTTCTTTTACTTTTATATATTTTGGAGTCTGCCATTTTCAGGTTAGGTTAAGTTGTGATATTTTCGTTAGTTTAAATGAAAATGATGAGAGCAAACTTTTCTGGTTAATTTTGAGGTGTTTTATACAAAACTGCCATCCATTTCCTGTGCAAATGCGTAGTTTTCGAGATGACAATATCTTGAAAACTACACATTTGCACAGGAAATAGATGGCAGATTTGTGCAAAACACGGTTAATATGAGTTTTATCATACTCAGAATATCAAAAGCAAATATAATTATAAAATATTAAAGCATAATTTTCTCATCATTTTCATATAAGTCACTATGCTCGCAGATGCATCCTTACCAAATTATGTAGATTTGAATATTATGACATTTTTGCATTTTTTTCCCACCCTTCCAATATTTGATTGGTGACATCATGAGAACATGATATATGAGCTAGGCTTCTTAAGTTGCTAGTTCCACTTCTGTAAGTTCTTCATAGATGTTGGTCACGATGACATGTGAAGGGTACAAATATTATTTTGAGGATTTAATATACGAAGTGCATTCTAATGACTCCCGAGCAATAGAAATATTTATAAAAATAATTTACCATCGACCCGTAAGTGCAAATTGTGCGGAAACGAGTGCTCGTTAGTAGAATCTTGCCATAGATTTAAGTACAACGTGTATTCGAAAATTGCGAAAACTAAAAGACGCCGGCCTTGCGTATTTACCATGTCTCAATTCAAACAAACATGGTTAGATAACATTCATCTTTCGCCAAATGTTATTCTTAGATTCATAAATGTGTTTTTAAAACAGGTCTTTTCCCAGGAGTATTGCGAGGTTCATTTGCAGCTCTCAGCCCATGCAGTCATTGACTGGAAAAGCTTTTGCCTCCAGGTGTGTGAACATTGGGTTGATAACTGATAACCAATAGGTGGTAACAGTATGGTCGTTGAAATAGACTAGAGCAAATTTGGCAAGCAGAAATACCAGCGTGGGCGTGTTGTTGAAGGCGTGTGGGTTTTTGGTGGAATTGAACTGGTGTTAAAAATTTTTTTTTAGTGAAGGTGCCAAATCAAACTGCCGAGACATTGATTCCCTTAATTCAGAAATTTATTAGACCTGGCAGCATTATTTACTCGGATATGTGGAAGGCGTATGCTAGCATTTCTGCTTTTCTACAAAACTATACTCACCATACCATCAATCATTCGCGTAATTTTGTGGACCCGGACAATCGCCAAATCCATATGCAAAACATTGAATACCTTTGGAAAACAGTAAAGGATTAGATTCTTCAGCCTGGAAACCTTGACGCGTCCTACGAGAAATACCTCTCTCGCTTCCTTTTTCTTGCTTCCTATCCAGACCACGGAACAGTTTTGCATCATTTTCTCATCGCTATTTCTCATCTGTATCCACCACCTAATCCATAATAAGGTAATACTCTAGGTCAGGTTAGGCTAATTAATACCAAAATACATTTTCCTAGTAATATTTGACATGTTTTGCTTAGATTTTGACCTCCATTTCCCTTGAAAATGAGCCAAACTTCAAAGTACTATAACTTTGTTGGATCTCATTTCTGAGGGAAATGGAGGTCAGATTTGAACAAATCATATCAAATACTACTAGTAAAATGTATTTTGGTATGTAAAATGACTGAGTTACTCTTTATACATAATTACCCAAAACACCTCAGAATTGACCAGAAAAGTTTGTTGTAATCATAAAAACAGACTGGGTGTAAAAATGAACAATTACCTATTTTTTAGGTCAGTTTTTAATGGCAATTCAATATATATTACTTGTTCAACTGCTTGTGACGGAGTAAAATCGGTTAATATAAGTTTTATCGTACTCAGAATATCAAAAGCAAATATAATTATAAAATATTAAAGCATAATTTTCTCATCATTTTCATATAAGTCACTATGCTCGCAGATGCGTCTTTACCAAATTATGTAGATTTGAATATTATGACATTTTTGAGACATTTTTTTCCCACCCTCCCAATAATTGCCTGGTGACGTCATGAAAATATGATATATAAGCTAGGCTTGGGCTATTTTTTTGCTACTCTGCGACTTAATTAGTTGGATGTTAACAGGTTAGGCCAACTGAATGCCCTTGATGATTGGTTAGGTTAAGTAATGATATTTTCGTTAGTTTTAGGCGTTTTAGGTTACTATTTCCACTTACGTTAGTTTTAGGGTTAGGTTAGTTAAGGTTAGGTTAATACCAAAATACATTTTTCTAGTAATATTTGATGTTTTGCTTAGATTTTGACCTCCATTTCCCTTGAAAATGAGCCAAACTTCAAAGTACTATAACTTTGTTGGATCTCATTTCCGACGGAAATGGAGGTCAGATTTAAACAAATCACATCAAATACTACTAGAAAAATGTATTTTGGTGTGTAAAATGACCGAGTTACTCAATACACATAATTACCGTAAAATCCAATATTAACCTACAGGCCTTTCACAATTATCATGTGGAGATAGAACTAATGTAGGTTTAATCTAAATAAAAATTCGACAGCTGTTTAAACAGGCCTAACAAACACTGATAAATATAGGTTCTAGGAATCTAACCGTTTGAATATATTCTGTATACATCCATACATATATATATGTGTGTGTGTGTGTGTGCTAAGAATAGCCCTAACTTTTGTTACAAATAAGGTGTTTAGACATTAACAGACCGAATTATCAATAACATCAGGGAAAGTCAACTAATTAATCAACTTTCTTCTAAAACTTAGAAATTCTCAGGCATATTGCAAACCGGGCTCGAAACATGCGTCCTTTTATGAAAATGTTGTTAATTCCAATGTCTCCTTAGTTTAACCATGAAGGGTCAATGAGATGATGATTATATATATTCGTATGTTACTTTTATATAACTAATAATTACAGTTACCAGCTGCTGTATGGAAAACTGATACGTGTGGATAGTTGGGAGGTAACGAAAATGGTCCACTGAATAGGTAGGTAGTTAAACTAAGAATTATTAAACTCCTTTTATGTCAATAACAGGGTGGATGAAACCAATTGGTTGCTCACCAGTTATTCTCCACACTAGTATTTGTATACTGTGTGATAGAGTGTGCTTGGTAGTATTGATACACACTATTATGAGGACATACAAATACCTATTTGTGGAGAAGCATCCATCACAGTTACACTCAACAAGAAAACTTTGACTCATCCCTTAACAATTTTAGTGGTGGCTGAGCAAGGGTCTACTCTCCTAGGCCGTGATTGGATTGATGCTTTGAAATTGCATATTGACAAAATTGTGCCGAAGGGTCAGGCAGATGTGCATACACTCGCATATCTGTCTGACATAGACTCATTGTTAATGGAGTTTCTTCTCTTTTTGGGCCTGAAGTAGGCAAACTAAAAGGCTATCAGGTCTGTATAGAGATAGACCCTAATGTAACTAAAAAATTTTGTAAGGCTCATTCAATTGCACATGCACTACGGGAGAAGGTAGATTTAGAAATTGATAGGCTGCTCAAAGATAAAATTATCGAACAAGTCACACACGCTAAGTGAGCTGCCCCAGTAGTTCCTTTACTAAAACCTGACAAGTCAGTGCGATTATGTGGGGATTACCGTTTAACAGCAAATAGAGCAGTTCTTCTAGATTGCTACCCTATATCCAAGCCTGATGAATTATTTAGCTTTCTTGCTGGAGGTAAATATTTCACAAAACCAGATATGTCCCAAGCCTATGCTCAACTAAGTTTAGATGAAAATTCTAAAGAGCTAACTATCATAAATAGGCACCGAGGCCTATATAGGTACAATAGGCTATACTATGGAATAGCTTCGGCTCTGGATATTTTTCAAAGGATAATGTTAGAAAATCTAGAAGAGGAAGAGCCATTGTTGTCCCAAGGCGATATGATGACTAAGCTGATTGATGCAGCATTGCTTGTATATACAGTGGCGGTCCTAGCTTACATGACGCCCTGGGCGAACCTCACCTTCAGCGCCCCCCCCCCTGTTCTCCAACACACACACATTCGAATCCCCCCAAAATAAAGGACAGACATAACTCTTTCACAAAATAACTTTTTATTGGACTAATTGTTGGAACTTCAGAACCAAAACAAAGACTCAAATTTCTGAATTTTACAAATCCTTCATCACGTAAATAGAATAACTCACTTAAGAGAATGTAATTATGATACTATGAACAGGAAAAATACAAATTAAATTGCACAACTGCCATAAATAAACTAGAGAATCAAATTTCTAAATTGTACAAATGCTCTATCACATAAATAGAATAAGACACTTAAGAGAGGGTAATTATTATGCTACACTTTGAACAAGAAACAAAATAAATTGCACCACAGCACAACTGCCATCTAAAGCCTGACTCTTCTTACCTTCCTTGATGCAAAGTCATGAATTAAATCATCATATGAAATCTGCTCAGCAATTGTATGATTTATACTGATGATGGCCAGACCGGTAAGGCGTTCCTGTGACATAGTTGACCTCAGGTAGGATTTGATGAGCTTCAGCTTTGAAAAGCTCCTCTCTGCTTCAGCAACAGTGACTGGAAGAGTAAGACCAATTCTGAGAGCAGTCCACAAATTTGGATATATTTCAGAGAGCTCCCTTTCATGGATAAATGTCAGCAGTTCAAGCAAGGATATGGTCTTTGATGGCAAGTCAGGCAAGTTCTTCAGCTCCTGTGCAAGCTCTCTGCCATCCAAGTCAGATTGTCCCTTAAAGTGTAGTGTAGTACTAAGGTTCACACATTGTTCTGTCAGCTCCTCAAATGTGAGATTTTGGAAATGTGTCAGCACTCCAAACTTCTCTCCCACAATTTCCAACGTGGAAAATCTTTCCTGAATGGCTGATGTTGCAGCATCAACCACTGCATTGAAAAATGTCACCTCCAGCTTCAAAGCATCAATCAAGGGCTCATCAGATGCTTCATAGGAGAAGTGCCGCTTTGTGGACCTCAGCCGTTTTTGTTTTAACACAGCCTCCACATTCATTTGTTCACAGATATCTGTGGCTGCCATTTGTGCAGCCACAAAACCTGTTGCCCTGTAATTGCGGAGACCTCTCTCTGTTTTTTTTAGGAGATTTACTGCAACATCAACGTGCATGCTAGGAGACTGCATCTGCTTGCTCACATGCTGAATTTGGCACAACAGGTCATGCCACACCACTGAACAAATGGCGAAGCGGTATGACCCAACCTCCTCTGACAGAGATTGAGCCTCGACCTTTATTACAAAGTCTTTGGTGTGGTCCCTCACCTCGATCAGTGCATCTCTCACTGCAACTGCCTGATATCTCAGGGGCTCCACACTCTTGATCTTGCTTTCCCACCTTGTATCAGACCACATCTTCAATGTGATGTTCACATGTTTTTTCAAAATGGCCCATCGTTGTGTGGAGGCTGAAAACAAGTTGTAAAGCTTCTGCAAGATGCCAAAGTAACTTGTGGCATCAATAGATCCCTTAGCAGCATCGGCCACAAGCAAATTCAGAGAATGAGCCCCACATGGAACAAACAGAGCTCTGGGATTAATTTCTAGGAGCCTGGATTGAACACCCTTGTTTTTTCCCCTCATGTTGGCCCCGTTGTCGTATGATTGTCCTCTACAGTCCATGAAAGGAACTTTTAGCTCCTCCAGTCTCTTCAGAATCAGAGGTGCCAAATGTTGACCAGTGGACTCCTCTGCCTCCAAAAACCCCATGAAATGTTCCTTTATATGGGGCTTCCCCTCCAGTGACACAACCCGAATCACAACTGACAACTGTTCAGTGTGGCTGATATCTGGAGTGCAATCTAGAATTATGAAAAAAAAAAAAACTTTGATTGTTTGATGTCGCTCACCATTGCTGAAATGGTTCTTGCTGCTCGACAAATCAATGAGTTCGTTTTGTATGTGGTGGCCGAGGTAGCTGGTGTGACTGGAGGTTCCCTTTTTGGACACGGTTTAATGTGCTCTTGCATTATAGATCAAATTGTGCCATCATTTCAACTTCTTTCAGAAAATTGCCATTTGATGGTGAGAACAATTTTTCTGTATGTCCCTTAGTGCCAAATTCCTAACTGCCAGAGAATGCACAATAGCAGTGAGACGTGTCAGCACCGCTCTCCATCTCAACTTCTCAGCCTCCAGAAGTGCCATCTCCTGCTTGTCAATGGTCTCCCCCTTTCTCATCCTCACTGCAAGTTCTTTCCAAGATTTTCATAGAATTTAGGTGTTCTGAACTGTTGTCATGTGATGTGAGCAATGAGCTTGCATGCTTCCAGTCCGAGAGTCCCAAACTTGTTAAATTTATTTTCCTCTTGGAAAATAATGTACAGTACAACAGAAAACAGAAAAGGCTGTTGTTTTAAGGAATAGACCACCAACTTCTGGTTATATTTTCCCCACTAACCAATGGACTTCCTGAAGTATTGATGGTGGAAAACTTCTTCCGTCACTGTCGTTTCTAGGGAATACAAAGTCAGATGGTACTTGACTTGGTCCCCTGGAAACCAGTTGTGTCCGAATTCTCTCAGTCAGAACTGAAGGCCAGTTAGCAGCGGGTCGGTGGACAGAGACTCATCCTCAGAGGCGATTCTGCTCCAGGCATTTCTAATAGAAAGACAAGAGCATTACTCATTAGTATACACACCTAAGTTAGATAACACATTATTCACAGCACTTTGTTATGGTGGTGGTGTTATGGAATTATGGTGGTGAAACACACACATACCCAATAACCCAGACCCAGTGATAATAACATTATAATTTATAACTGTTTGCAAAATGCTTTGCAGGGATGCACAACACATACACATACACACACGCACACACTCACAGACATATGTGCACACAAACTCACCTGAAGAGTCCTGCCGGGGAGAGTAGAAGCAAATGGGTCTTCATCCTCAGGATCAGACTGCATTTGTGGAGACATATGTGAGGCTGAGGAGGTAGATGCTCCCTCAGCCTCAATAATGGCAGAAGTAGACGGCTTCTCATCCTGGCTAGTGGCAGAGAGGTGTTCCAAAATATTTCAAAAGTGCCCCTGCAAATAGTAAAATAGAACATAACAGACCAATGCATGAATAGGCTAGTACAATTAATTTAACGTTATTAAGCCAATTTTATTAAACTTTTAGAATAGGAAACAAATGAATAATACAACCTCCTTGGTTAATGGCTAATTATATACATAATAGTACACTTCAAATGACTCAGAAAGCTATATCACAAAATAGCAGTGCATATAGCAGTGAAGAGTAGATGACATAGCTCTATACCTTTATCTTTTGCTCGTTTCTCCTCTTCTTCTTTCCTCTTTTTTCAAACTGAGCACCTGATAGCTTTGACCTCTTCTTATCCATTTGCGGTTTATTTGACAGACCTTAGTGGCGTAGTGTGAAGATTCGTTCTGTAATAAATAATATACATTTCACTATTTAACCAAACCCAGAAAAATAACATTACATATGTTAACGTATGGGCCTTTATTTCCCAATAATTAATCTGGAAGCATTTTGCATTGTTTAGGTTTTTTTTTTTTCTGTTTAAGGTGTTTCAACCCTGCTGGATTAGACACCATTTTTTTTTTTTGTAGAAAAAGGTGGTGAAAGAAGTAGTAGAAGAAAGGGATTTTCAAGATATAATTAAGAGAAGATTTGTTTAGGTCTTTTATGGGAAGGTTTATGGGAAAATGCAATAGATGGTTTTTTATTAATTAAAAATATATTTATTGATCTTTTATTATTTATTTTATTTTATTTTTTATTTTTATTTATTTCTTTATTTATTTTATTCTTATTTTTATTTTATTTTTTTGCAGGCGCTCATGCCGTCCTCCACAAATGCCGCCCTGTGCGGCTGCCCATATTGCCCATATGAGGAACCGCCACTGTGTATATATTAAGTTAAGGTATATATATGTATATATATATATAATATTATATATATATATTAGTGATGTAGGTCACATCCGCATCCGCATCCGCATCCGCGGAAACATCCGCATCCGCGGAACATCCGCATCCGCGGAACATCCGCATCCGCGGAACATCCGCACATTTTCTCGCATCCGCATCCGCACTTTGGACTGCGGATGTCGTGCGGATGTGGACCGTTGAGATAAAACGTCATTAATAAGCGGAAATTATGAAATTCTACTATATTAAATAGAACTAGTTCATTGTGCGCAAAAGTGATGCAAGCGACAAGCCGAGAAGGCTGTTCTTGTATGAAGTTACTCTCTTGCAAACCTACTTAGATCCACGTTACAAAGCTAAGTTTTTTCACCTAGTACATTAAACGAGTTAAATCATTCACTTGGCAAAGCAGTTGAAGAGCTTCAATCTCTTGAATCTGTCGCTTCGCCACCCACCAAAAGAATAAAAGTTCAGTGACAGAACCAACACCTTCAACAAGCAAATCTATCACAGAATCTGTCTCTCAGTTTCTTGAGTGAAGCAGCAATGACGAGACCTACGCGATGTCAAAAGATGTAGTAAAAATGATCGAGAGCTATCACCAAGAAAAAACGCCTGGGCTGCATGTGACAATCCTATTAGTTGGTGGAAAAATACGCAGAATATCTATCCATACTTGAGTAAACTTGCAAGGAAACATTTAGCCTGTCCTCCAACAAACGTACCAAGCGAGAGAATTTAGCAGTGCTGGATTAATATATGATGAAAAGAGAAACAGACTGCAGCAGAAAAGGCAGAAAAATTAATGTTCCTTAAGCATAACCTTCCATAATTAAGTTTGAACTTAAACGATGAACATCTTAGTTTACGTACTTTATTTTAATTACTCATTTATAAATATGCCTATAAAACTTTAAACTTAATATAAATAGTTATCAAGCTAATTAAAGAATCTCTTTCTATAAGGGTGGAGGTTGGGGAAAGAGGTCGTGGGGTGCATTTGAGTTGGGTTCACGTCCGCATCCTGGTAACACAATTATGGTTTCTAAGTGTGCTGAAACTCAAACAAAATATAACGAATTTATTTGCACGAATTCACTAATTGATTTCTATATTAGTTAGATGCTGATATTATTTTATATGTTCAGAGAAAAGTACAGCAATTATTGTACAAAATTAATCAATTATACTACATTATAGCTACAGCTCTCTCTATAATAACTTATTATATACGTTAACACAACAAATCTCGAATATATCCTAAAAAATAACGAAATGTAGACATCCGCATCCGCATCCGCATCCGCGGATGTTGAAATCAAACATCCTCATCCGCATCCGCATCCGCGGATGTGAAAAAAAGACATCCGCTACATCACTAATATATATATAATATAATATATATTAATATATATATATATCCATTCAGAGCTAGCATTTTTGGGCTCTTGTGGCATCATTATTTGAGCACTCTTGTGGCATCATTTTTTGGGGGCACTGCGAGTCCTGCCTACTCGTACTCGTTTGTTGAATGCGGCACTTACAGGGCGTGGTCTTATAGAGAGCTCTCTTGCAATTCAGTTTGGTTGTTTAGATACAAGATTGTTGCATCGTGCAATGGTGCAGGTTGTGTTGTTGTTGCAAGGTTTAGAAAGACCATAAAAGTGCCCCTTTTGTTTTTTATCTTAATTTTATGCAACTGAGGCCTAAGGTAGGCCCACATCGAGTCAGCAACCCTGAGGTAGGACGTAATATGACCTCCAAGTCCGTAGTTTTTAGTCTAGCTTAACTTGGGTTGTAGGTTAAACTGGCCCTTCAGAGCTTGAACGTTCACGGCTCAGCTGGGATTCTGAACCCAATAAAATAAAAAATAACAGACAATGGACCAAGTTCTAAGTCACATTCCGGGTGTACTTTGTTTTCTAGATGATGTCCTCATTTCAGGTTCATCTAAAAAAGAACACCTAACGAGACTAACCACAGTTCTAAAAAGACTCCGGGATGCCTGACTTAAGCTAAAAAAAATAAAAGTGTTCTTGGGTCACTAATGAAACTTCATATTTGGGGTTCCGCATAGATGTCTCAGGCATTCATCCAACGGTGGATAAACTAGAAGCAATAAAAAATGCACCATTTCTATCTATGGGGTCATGAATTCAAACTAATTACTGACCATAAGCCTCTTTTAGGTTTATTTTCACCTAATAAAAATATTCAAATTATGGCCTCAGGTAGGATTCAACGATGGGCACTGATTCTACAAGCCTATAAATTTGACTTAGTACATCGGTCAGGCAAACTTCTAGGTACGGCTGATGCTCTAAGTAGATTGCCTTTAGAAAATCCAAATGAATGCGTACTTATACCTACAGAATGGGTTCACTTGGTGGAGTTTTTGGAATCCACTCCAGTAACTGCAGTACAGATAGAGCAGTGGACAAAATCAGACCCTATTCTGTCTAGGGTCACTCATTACTGCACTGCTCAGTTGGTTGGCCTGCTAAGGTTGAGAGTGAATTACAGCCTTTTTATCAACGTCAGTGGGACTCTCGATCCAAAGTGGCTGTCTTTTATGGGGCCACAGAGTGATAATTCCGAATGAAGGCAGGTCGAATTTAGTGAAGAAACTTCACGCTGAACACATGGGTGCAACAAAAATGAAAGAGCTGGCGAGAGCTTATTTCTGGTGGCCGGTTTAGATGGAGAACTCGAATAATTGGTTCGTTCCTGTCAAAACTGCCTTGAGAACAGAGATCTCTCAAGGAAAAGTCCACTTCATCCGTGGGAATGGCCTACTATACCTTGGCATAGGATCCATGTTGACTATGCAGGTCCTATAAATCTAATATACTATTTCAGAAATGAAGCCTTATATATATATATATATATATAATTATATATACAGGTGAACCAAAAGTAGGTGGACAGTAGGTTGAATAGGGTTTGTGTTATATTATATTATAACTATGGTGTTTGTTATTATACGAATTCTGAAATCTATTGGGTTGAAAGCTTATCGTCCACGGCTAATTCATGGCTTATTGGAGGATGACCCAGACAGGCGGCTGCAATTTAGTGAGATCATGCTGAATGAAATTGAAGGAAATCCAATAATTTTAGATAACATTGTGTGGACCGATGAGGCTTCTTTCAAATTATCAGGTCATGTTATCCGACAAATTGTGTTTACTGGTATAGTGAGAACATGCATTTAACATTAGAGCAGCAACTAACACCAGCCTGGTGTCACTGTTTGGGGTGGTATTTCAAGTTCTGGTGTTTTTAGGACCATTTTTTGTTGATGGAACAGTCACAGGTGATAAGTATCTCGAAATTCTAATGAATGAAGTTGTTCCACACTTACAACAACAGCCTAATTCACATGATCTCTATTTCCAACAAGATGGGGCCCCTCCACATTATTCAAGAGCAGTCCGTGAGTATCTGATGAAACATTTCCCGAGAAATGGATCGGCCGAAGAGGTCAAATTGAATGGCCTGCACGTTCACCTGACTTTACCCCAATGGATTTTTTCTTTTGGGGAGTACTCAAGGACAAAGTTTATAGTCGAAAACCACGAAGTGTTGGTGATTTGAAAAATTACATCAGAGATGCATTTCAAGAAATTAATGCACAAAGAAACTTGTGCAAAAATGTTTGTCGAAGTGTGAAAGGTAGACTTCAAAGCTGTGTAAATTGTGATGGACAGCAATTTGAGCACCTGCGTTGATAAAATTTTCAGTGCTTTTGTATTGTATTGGTATAAGTTAATTATTTTTTTATTTTGTATTATAGTATACAAAAAAATTAAATATAATTGATATGTATTCTCAAAATAAACGTTTCATTTACTGTCCCCTACTTTTGGTTCACCCGGTACTACTACCTATATATATATATATATATTATATATAATATATATATATGTAACAGTTTTTTTGCGCACACCTACAGCAGAGGCGTACCAATACTTTTTGCCGCTCGGGGCGAAAATGCCCCCCCCCGCAACAATTTTCAATTTTAAAAACAATTCCTTTACAAAAATACACTTCTAAACAAAACTTTTAGTGGAAGAAAAACTTAAAAAAGCAACTTCAATTTAACAATACTACATAATGTACCGTACATAATATACTACATAATTTTAACAAAACTATATAATGTATAATGCCTAGTTAAATTTTCGGACTTTCATAACAGAAAATTCATGAATGATTTTTTCTATGTCCATTGTCTCTGCAACTTCGCGTTCAATTGAAATAATCGCCAAATTGCTCAGTCTAGATTGACTTATAGTTGACCTGAGGTAAGTTTTTATAAGTTTCAGTTTCGAGAAACTTCGTTCGCAACTTGCCACGGACATGCATGTAATTAGACAGATCCGGAGGGCAATTGTTATATGAGGCGAAGATTCCACTAGATCCCATTTAACGATCCACTGAAGTAGTTTTAACATATCCCAGTTCTTTGGATCATCGTCGACGCTTATGCTTTCGAAACTGAGCAAATGTCTGCGCAAACGCTTTATTTCTTCCAGTAGACTTCCTGGATTAATGTCATTGTAGATGGAAGAAAAATTATTGACCTTGGTATTAATTTCTTCATCTTTGGACTGATTCAAAAGGTACGAAGGAGACAGAAATTCAAAGCGATCATTCATGTTTTTAAGACAAACTGTGCGTTTTTCAATTTCTGCTAATAAACGATCCATGATTTCAAAAAATTCTCTGCGTACATCCTCTTGCACGGTCAATCCAGCATCACGAGCTTGCTCTCCAGGCATTCTTCTCCGTTTCCTGACTCTGCGGTCTTTACTGATATCCATTTCATTACAGAACTCTTCGGCGGCATCTGCAGCGTTTGATACTACTGCCTCTCGTTCATTAGTTAAAAACACGGATAAAAAGTTCATTTTTAATGCACACTGGTCCAAAGCAAGTCCCTTTCTTTGAAAATATAGCTGAGCATCATTGATTTCTTTCAGCACTGGATCCCAGAAAAATAAGTACACAATGAATGTATATGGCATGATGGAGGTCAACAGAGCTTCAGCATCGCCCTTTGTGTCCAGATTTTCGGAGACCCCTTCACTCAGTTCTTCCAAGGCACTAACAACGTGAGTCAAGTTCTTCTTAAGACTAGAAACAGCATCATACTTAGCACTCCACCGCGTATCAGAGACTCGCTTGACAGTGATTTTGGAATGTTTTGTTAAGACATCCCAACGATGAGTAGAGGAAGAAAAGTAGACGAAAATTCGTTCAATTGTTCCAAAGAAAGTTACAGCATTAGGACTCAGTCCCGCGGCATGAACTCCAGCCAAGTTCAGCGAGTGGTTATTGCAAGGAATGAAAACAGCGTGTTTGCTAACATCAAGAATTCTGCGTTGAACTCCAAGATGAATACCTGCCATCGTAGCAGCATTGTCATACCCTTGACCATAACAATTCTGGATATCCAGCCCATCCTCACGGAGCTTAGTGACAATGAGATTAGTAACTGCCTCAGCAGTCTTCCCCTCTAATTTAATAAAATCAACGAAGGATTCCTTCACCTCTACATTACCACCTTTAATCGACACATAGCGAATTACCTGAGACATCTGATCAATATGCGATATATCTGGTGTACTATCGAAAATTATTGCAAAGTACTTTGCACTAGACACATTATCAATTATACATTTTCGAACATTACAGCCGATTAGTGTGATGAACTCATTTTGAATGTTAGGTGACAAATACGTAGTGGATATCTTGTCAGTCATTTGTATTTTTGTAAGATATTCCCTAATTACTGGGTCATATTTGCCCATTAGTTTTATTAACTCCAAAAAGTTTCCAGAATTGCCAGCTAGCCCAGCTTCTTCATTTAAGTTCTCTCGGTGCCCTCGGAATGCAAGATCTTGTTTTGCCAAGAACATGATGCAGTCATAAATTCGTCTCAGTATTTCTTTCCACTTAGCAGTAGCATGTTTTATTTGCAACTGATGTGCATTATCTATTGTAGCATTCAACTGAAGGCGCATAGACAACTCTTTCCATTGTTCAAAGCATCGGGTATGATATGGACTGTTTTCATGTTCAGGTACTCTTGGATTCAGTTTCCTCCAGGCAAAAAATCCTTCTTCTTTTCCAAATGCACTGGAGATGTTGTTGAAGAGACGACAGCAAAAGCAGTGCAAGCTACATTTTGAAGGTGAGAAGATTAGCCATGACCTTTCAATTTTTTCGCCATTTTTCAAAGTTTTGCAATACCAAACTTTTGACATTGACCTATTGTTTGAATCAGCTGGAAAGGGTCCATTCATGTTTTTCAAATGTGATGGTCCACGTTTAATGAGTTCGATTCTCAAATTGTCCGTCATTGGAACGGGCCAGTTGCCAGAATCGTTAAACAGACTCTGTGGGTGATGGGTGGGTGGGTGACTTTGTGATGTAGATGAGGGTTGATCCTGATTATTTGGGGGTTCACTTGAAGTTGCCGCTTGAACATCTATCTCTAAAGATATATCACATTGCGGTTGATCTCCTTGCTTCCCAGAAGGCACTGAAGGTGTTTCTGAGAATCCCATTAACTGATGAAATCGCTTAGCAGCACGCTTGGCTTCCTCCTCTTTTTTTCGCGAAGATTCTTGTATGCAGCACCACTCAGTCTCTGTCGTTTGCTCATGTTTGCTAATTCAGTAGGGTATCTGCAAAATAAAACAACCATTAATTATTAACATCATCAAAGCTCAAAGAATGCAAAGCCTAACCTAAATAATATAGGGAAAGTCTGAAAAATAGGGCTGGCAACCTTTCCGATGTGAAAATTTAACGCAACTATTTGTGGAAATAGTGACATTGAGGTGGCATATATAGCATTTAATGATGATTTTTCATCAAAACCAAGGGTATTTTGTACACAAATAACGCGCGACAATGATGAGATATAATTGTTTGGAGGGTTGCATTTTAAAACATAAAAACCCAAAATTTTGCATACTGCGCCCGCCTGACAGTAATTTTCCGCCCCTCGGGAAGTGCCGCTCGGGGCGGTCGCCCCTCTCGCCCCTCCCTTGATACGCCACTGCCTACATGTCGCTACAATTGGTGTAGAACAATGCGGTTTTCACCATTCGATGCGTCTTTTTATTGTGCGGTGCCCAAGCTAAAAAAATAATTCCCTAACACAAATCCTTCGCCCCCTTTTAGGGGTACAGTTCTTCCCATTTCTTCATTTTTAATCATAATTTTGGCACAAAATGGGGGAGGGGTGGGGTAATGGGGGAGGGGGTGGGGTTAGTGGGGAAACTCAGAAAAATAGATGCGATATATATATGTAACCAAAAAAAAATTAAAGTAAATCCTTTGCAAGGTGCCAGCCCCCTTCCCCCTTGGGGGTAATGGGGGAAGGGTGGGGTAAATGGGGGAAAGGGGTGGGGGAGGGGGTATTGGTGAGAGGGGTGGGGGAGAGGGGTGGGGTATTGGGGGAGAGGGGTGGGGTAATGGGGGAGGGGGTGGGGTTAATGGGGAAACTCAGAAAAAAAATTGGTGGGGTAAAGGGGGAGAGGGGGGAGGGGGTATTGGGGGAGAGGAGGAGGGGGTATTGGGGGAGAGGGGTGGGGTAATGGGGGAGGGGGGGTTAATGGGGAAACTCAGAAAAAAAATGATGACCAACATCGATTCCGGTCAGGAAGATCATGCTTATCACAACTAATGGAACACTATAACAATATTATTGATGCACTCGAAACAATGAAAACTATGATTTGGCGGGCCGCAGGGCCCCCAATTACTGTCGGTTCAGTTATTTGGTCAATAAAACTATAGAAATGAACGCAGTCATGAAAATCTTAGGCTTCAAATCCGAGCTCATTGTATTAAGATTTGTGAAGCTTTAGATTTTCATGGCTGCGTTCTTTTCTGTAGTTTTATTGAATGAATAATTGGTTTGCCAGTAACTGGAAGGCCGCAGGCACCCCAATTACTGAGGCCCAAGGTGAGAGGAATAGGAATGATATCCAGATAAAGGGCTACTGATGTTCAAAATAAAATACGCCGTAGGCCCACAATTCAGCCGAAGCACCGCAGATCTAGCAAAATCGGCGCGTAGCGCCGACCTTTTGCTAGTAATATCTATTTCCTAGACATTATGGACGCCTACTCTAAGTGGGTGGAAATTTTTCCAACCACTTCCACGACTTCGGGTGTTACTATTCGCTTACTCCGTTCGTGTTTCGCTCGATGGGGTTTACCCGTAGTTCTGGTTTCCGACAATGGTACTTGTTTTACCAGTGAGGAATTTCGTTCTTTTGTCCACCTAAATGGCATTAGACATGTCCGGTCTAGTGTTTTTCACCCGTCCACTAACGGTCTCGCCATAGGTGTACGAGCCGGGTGGGCTGGGGGGGGGGCTGAATTTGAGCAAACTGGCTCTGCATTTGGGCAAAATGAAAAAATAATAACTTGTAAAAGTTGGAGAAATGCTAGCCTTATATCATATTATAAATTCAGGATTAGAAAGTTATAAGATAATTTCATATTTTTATTTATTAGCTGTTATTAAGTACTTATTAAGCTGTTATTAGTACTTATGGGCTATTTTTTATTCCAGGTTTAATCTAGATTTTACTATGGTATTTAGCCCAAATAGGGGCTATAAGACTGCTTAAAAATTCAAAGGAATATCTAATCCTTGTCGTGAGTTAATTGCTTTCTAAGCTTATCATGAATATTGAATTACTTGGTAAGTTGAAATTTTTATAATTAGGTAAGGTACTAATACCTTATCAGCCAAATTTAATAGGTAAAGCCCTAGCCCCTAGGTCTATTCCTTTAAACTTGCTAGTATAATTTCATTTATGCGAGGTCAAACTTTTATCAAACTCAAGTAAATTATGCAGGAAATGGCTTAATTTTCCATTGTTATACTGATACGTTTTCTTTAATTTCTCAAAAGATATGTTGTTTCAACTTTCATTTTACATTGTGAGCACAGTAGGTGCTACTAAATTTATTTAAGTGTGTTGGCTCACAAGTTTTTATTATCTTTCTTATGCATGAATAAAATATTTGATATAGTCTTATGCCCTATTAATCAAAATTAACTAAGTACCAGTAGGGATTAAAATACATCATGGAAGTTGCATAAAAAAAGAAAAATCATACAATTAATTTTGCAAAGCATGACACGTATCTTTTGGTAATGTTAGTGCTTCTAGTGGCCTGTTGGAGTGAGGGAGCCTGAGCCTGTGATGATCCTAATTTCATATATATATATATATATATATACATTATAACTGCAAACACGCAGTATAATTAACGTAAAGAATGACGCTTTGTATAGGAGAATTATCCGCGCAAGATGAGAGCGAAAGAACGAAACAAATGAAAAAATGAGGTACCCACCCGGGAATCGAACCCGGGATCTTCCGATTGCCGGTCAGATATGATAACCACTACACCACAGGCCTCACCCAAACAAATGTCGTAATTCCTCTACATACGCGCAGAAACCAATGCCCCAAAGGGGCACCTCCCGCATGCCGTAACATTATATACATTATAACTGCAAACACGCAGTATAATTAACGTAAAGAACGACGCTTTGTATAGGAGAATTACCGCGCAAGATGAGAGCGAAAGAACGAAACAAATGAAAAAATGAGGTACCCATTTTTCATTTGTTTCGTTCTTTCGCTCTCATCTTGCGCGGATAATTCTCCTATACAAAGCGTCGTTCTTTACGTTAATTATACTGCGTGTTTGCAGTTATAATGTATATAATGTTACGGCATGCGGGAGGTGCCCCTTTGGGGCATTGGTTTCTGCGCGTATGTAGAGGAATTACGACATTTGTTTGGGTGAGGCCTGTGGTGTAGTGGTTATCATATCTGACCGGCAATCGGAAGATCCCGGGTTCGATTCCCTGGTGGGTACCTCATTTTTTCATTTGTTTCGTTCTTGCTCTCATCTTGCGCGGATAATTCTCCTATACAAAGCGTCGTTCTTTACGATATATATATATATATATATATATATATATATAATGATCCAGTTATGATTCGCAACTATGGGGCTGGACGAAAATGGGTTCCTGCAATGGTGCAGGAGAGAACGGGCCCTGTTTCCTTCAAGTGTCAACTAGAAGATGGTCGTTCTATTAAACGCCATCAGCAGGGCCGGATTAAGACCTTTAGAGGCCCTAAGCACTTAAAAGATTTTGGTGCCCCATATATATGTAATTCAAAATATAAACAAAAATAAACCATAAAATAAAATTTTATTTTTTGAAATGAAACAAAACTTACAGTAAGATGGAAAATAATGTTTATTTTTGTATACTTCCATTTCATTTATATTTGAAAAGTTTTCTCCTACTTTTTTTAATTGCAAAGTCTTTGATCAGATCCTCAAAACTAATCTTACGTAACACATCTGCTTCTATACTTAGTAGAGATAAGGCATCCAGCCTGCCTTGTTGCATAGTTGTTCTGTTGGTATTTTTAATATACTTCAACTGAGAAAATGAACGCTCAGCTGAGCAATTTGTGACCATTAATGTTAAAAATATACGAAAGGCAATTTCTACATTTGGGAAGGCACACTCAATATTGTCTTCTACAATTATTTTATAAAGTTCAGCATGACTGAATCTTGTTTTTACATTTACTATAGCACACGAAAATATTTAATCTATATGTATTTTTAATATGGCGCTCAAAGATTTGATATAAACAAAATAATAACGCAAAGCGTAAAGTGTGTGATTACAACGAAATATATTTATTCTCTCAAAAGGGTTGTTGTTCACTACAAATTCAAACAATGAAAAAAAATAAATACTACAGTATATATGAATATATATAATTCAGTTTTCAACAGCTTATTGGCTATAAGCCGCGATTATAATAGTATAATAAATCCATGGTAAATCCGACAATGGAAAATTTCTGTAGTGCCCCCCTTCCCTTGATGCCCTAAGCACGGGCTTATTTTGCTTAATGGTTAATCCGGCCCTGGCCATCAGGACCAGATATGGGAACGTGAATTGCAGGATGACCAGAGTCTTCCGGAAGAGAGAACCGATCCTCTGGAAAATGGTTCAATTCGCCCACCTATGCAGGTTGCACCTATTCCTACTACATCAACCCCGCTCCGCAGGTCGTCTAGGGGCTCTCACCTCCCTGACAGACTAAACTTTAGGGGAGGAGTGAGGTGACGTGTGTGTATATAGACACTTGTCACTATGCCAAAATTGTTCAGGATTATCTAAATGGACGTTTTCCAAATCGCTGGATCGGACACGGAAGCAACAGACCTTGGCCAGCGAGATCACCAGATTTAACCCCTTTAGATTTCTTTGCATGGGGCTTTATCAAATCGCACGTCTATCAGACGAAGATTACGAGTCTTGAAAACTTACGTACACGTATACGAACTGCTGCAGATAACATAACCCCGCAAATGCTCCAGAATGTGTTTAGAAATGCTGCGGAACGATTTGAGCTGTGCAGGGATACTGATGGGCGTCACGTCGAATCCTACTCTTAATTATTTAATAAATGTTACCACTTTATCATTTTATGATTGAATTCCATATAATTTCCAAGTGCTTCACAAAAATAGATCCTGACTTTATGTACACCTTGTATTATGAAATTATAACAGCGGAACAAATAATGCACACAGTTGAAGATCTTTAGGTCTTCTTGAGACCAGTTTTAGTCGGCTCTTTGAATTCCTTGCGGTGCTGAGCGACTGCGCGGAGAAGGTACTGCTTTTGCGCTTCATCCTTCGTGATTGTGCTGTTGAAAACCTTAATGAGCGCAACTCCTCTTTCTGCGCAATCGTTAACCACTGCCATCTTCTCTACACGTTCCTTCATTCCTTGGTAAGCTGGATCTGTGTTCCAATCATTTGGTGTCTTGGACAGGAATGATTGCGCCTGTTCACTTCCGTGCTGCATGACGAGGTTGAAGAAGATTGCTGAACGTTTGGTGGCATAGAATTCCAAGGGATTGCTCGAGGAGAACGTTTTTCCGTCCACGCGCTTGAGTCCTTTTCTTTTTTCGGGAACAGCTACGATGTTGTGAGCAATCCTCTCTTTCGTGGACGCGTGAACTCGAGGATCAAAGAGTGCCAAGGGGATTAAGTGCTCAGAAATGAACCACAAATGGCGCTTCATCGCGGCAAATGCCGCGTCGTTCGTCTTTCCTGGGTGAGCTTTCAGCTGGCGCAAGAAAGTGAGGTCATTCAATGGAGCCATGTATGCAACACTGGCCTCGTTCCAGTAGCGGCCGTAAAGGAGCGTGATAAACAGGCTTAGTTCCTCGATGTTCCGTTTCTCGGCCTGAAGCAAGGTGAATTGATCTCTGAATAGGAACACCTTGAGCGTGTAAATGGCCTTGGCCATCCATCGCGCATGGTGCATGGCTCCAGGGCTTCGAATTCTCACAGGACCGTCAAGCTTCCCTCCCAAGAAAAGGAGGCAGAGAAGCATCAGTTCATCATAGTCGTCCCGCTGGCTCTTCTTCTTGACAGCCTCCTTGTAGTAGGAGACCATTTCCTTCCTCTGCTCTGCTGTTTCAATGAACAGGCTGTCGGGCGCACACTCGAACTTGCTGCGATCAATGAAAACCCAGTGCTGCTTGAAGCGCTTGAATAGGCCAATTTCAGGTCCACTGGATGTTCCGAAACAAGCACCAAAGGCCGCAGCAAGGACGACTTCTACCACGTTGTGTCGGCAAGCGATCCACACCAGATCAATACCCAACTCATTTTCAATGAGAGTACAAGCTCCAGCATGAAGTCCCGTGTTGGACGCAGTTGTATCAAAAACAAGACCTCGAACGTTGCTCCTCAAAGACCAGTCGTCCACAAGCTTCAGGCACGCCTGAGCCTGAGATGCTCCAGTTGCAGCAGCTACCATTGGAACTCCAAGGAGTTTCTCTTCCCTGTTACCGGTTACAAGCACAGCCACACGGTCCACCACCTCTAACCCATGGGAGATATCTGTAAGCAGCTTACTATCCCAGTGCAAGAGAAGGGCTCATGGGTCTTGAAAGTGTCCTGATCTTCGCGGCACACCGCTTCACGTGTACATTGTCTCACGCGACGAATGGTGCCGCGTGAGATTGACACTTTATCCAAGTTGTGCCCCAGCGATTTAATAGTTGCTGCGACCACTGCCATTCCTTTCCTGTCACTGATGTTGTGGCGATCCAAGGCTAAGGAAATGTCAGGCGTGATCACAGACTTCAATCGCTTAGGAGTGGAACGTTTTCGTGCTGACTCCTTAAAAACTACAGTTTCTGAATCTGATGATTCAGATGTGCTTGAACTAGAAGTCTCCAGTTCTCCCTGGGACCATCTCGCATCCGCCTCGCGCTTGGCCTTCTCCTCTCGGTTCATCTCCGCCTCACACCGAATCCTCTTCCTCGTTTGTTGGTCAGCCATTTTCTTGTCAATCGGGCCAAAGCTGGAGGAAGTGGGATTATCGAGCTGAGCGACAAGGAAGTTCTTGTCCTCCTCATTCATCATGGTTTCGAGGGCGTCATGACGTGAAAGATCGAACACATCGTCAAGGTCTCCGCGAAATATGTCCTCCTTCATTCTGTAGGATGGGAAATTCTTTGTGCGATTCTTCTTCAGCCCCTTGTATTGCTCGTACAGTTTCAGGAGCTTTTTCTCAGCGTATCTGGTATCCGTCATTGGAACGTTTGCTTTTGTCCAAAACGGGATCAAAGCCTCAATAGTCATCACCGCACTGTTATATTCTGTCTTCCTCTCCTCCAGATGGTGGAACATGAATTTCCGGAGGACTTGAAGCTTGGTAGGAGTCCTGCCCTAGTTAACTTCTCCTCCGCCTTCCCTAGTAACCACACCTCACTGCTAGACCGTGTTTTTTATTGCTTCGGCGGCATTTCTACACATTCCTACAAAAGAAGAAGCCAAATTTAGTCATACTATAGTAATCAGTCATTAGTGAGACACGTCATGCATGATTGAGCGACCTCTTAACGACAACGTAGACCAACCATACTTCACACAGTTATTCACACTAAGTGTAGGAACAAAAGCAACAATGACCCAAAAGTGAAATCTCAGATGCTAAATTTTCCCTATGCTTGTGAACCACCCTAATATATATGTATATAGTCTAAAAGTCATTAAAGGGAAAAGTCACTAAAACAAAGCTGAATGGCAACACAAAAGGATAAACAGAGGAACGCGGTCTGTTCGTTTGTTTGGGTTGAACTAACAGAATGATTATTTAATTTGGTGATGTTTCTAAAGTGACAAAATGGAGTAGAAAGTTGTTTAATAATTATATTAGTTAAGGGTAATGTCTATAGTTGTTAATTTTTTTTTAATTTTATTGGGTTCAGAATCCCAGCTGAGCCGTGAACGGCCAAGCTCTGAAGGGCCAGTTTAACCTACAGCCCAAGTTAAGCTAGACTAAAAACTTACGGACTTGAAGGTCCTATAGATCCTACCTCAGGGTTGCTGACTCGATGTGGGCCTACCTTAGGCCTCAGTTGCATAAAATTAAGATAAAAAACAAAAAGGGCACTATTTATGGTCTTCTTTCTAAACCTTGCAACAAAAGTTCCACAAAGTGCCCCCGAGAATTGGGGTCTAATTACAAAGGTTATTGCCACTATAGATTCCGCCATAGAGCAAGAGGATTTAAGCTTAGTGACTGCACAGCTTTCCATATTAGAAACTAAAAAGGTTGCTCTAAGCGAAGTAAATGTTAAAATTGAGGCTCTTCTAGAAGAGGATAAAATAGAAAATAACATAATTTACTTTGAAGAGATTATTGATGATATAATTAAAGTATGCCACAGAGCAAAATAGGTTAGCAGCTCAGTACAGTTAGAGATCAGGTCTAATAATGAAACACAATCCTCAACAAATGGTGTTTGTGAAGTTGAGGTTAACAGATCTGCAGTTCAATTACCGAGGCTTGTACTCAGAACATTTTCTGGGAGTAATCAGGAATGGCAAGGATGGGCAGACAGTTTTCAATCAACAGTTCATTCTAGTCAAGTGTTAAGTGCGGTGGAGAAGTTTAATTATTTGCAGTCCCTCTTGGAAGGGGAGGCAACAAAGACAATAGCAGGATTAGCATTAACAGAGGCTAATTATAACGTGGCTTGGGATATATTAAAGAAACGGTTTGGTAAGCCAGAGATCTTAATTAAAAGCCACCTCCGCGAACTTTTAGCTATACCTCCTGTTAATAATCCCAATAGTGTCAAGGAGTTACGGGAGTTATATGATGAATTTGAAGTTAGAACTAGGTCGCTGGACAACTTGGGTTTAGGAATGGAAAGGTATGGTATAATGTTGGTTACTATACTGGAGTCTAAATTGCCTAGCTCAATTTTGCTTCAATTAAGTAGAGGACACTCTACAGAACATGTGTACATCCCCCTTCAGCAGATGTTAAGCCTTTTAGGCACAAAATTAGCAAGACGAGAGGGAAATGAGTTTGCTCAGTGGGATGTTAAACAAGGGGACAAAGACAGGCACAGCACCAAAGTTTCTACAAAAAGGAATAGCTCAGGTACAGTGTCAGCTCTTCATGCATCCTCTGAGAATAAATTAAAGGGAATCAAGGAATGCATATTTTGCGAAGGCAACCACAAGTCATATAAATGTGAAGTGGCTGAAGCTTTACCTTTTGAGGAGAGAAAGGACATGGTAACTAAGTCCACAGCATGTTTTAAATGTTTTTGAAAGGTCACAGAGCAAGGTTTTGTAAGTTTAAAATTTTGTGCAAAAAATGCCATGGCCGGCATCAGCCATTATTGTGTGAAAACACTTCTAGTAGGCCTACCCCAGAAGTAGAGACATCAGTGCCACATGCCACTGCTATGAAAGGGAGTAAAAGTAAAGGAGGATTATTGCAAACAGCTGCAGCATTATTAATTGGGAATGATGGAAAAGCTACTGTAAGAGTGTTGTTTGATAGTGGTAGCCAGTGTAGCTTTATTAAGACCAGAATTTCCAGAAAATTGAAACTTGTTTAAAGAACTTAAGAGGGAAAATTTAAGAATTTCTGGGTTTGGGGGTTCCGTTCAAAACCGAACCAAAGTTAAGAAGGTAGAAGTTCTGGTTAAGGGGGTGTTATCACAAGGTCCCATTATCAAGGTCCAAGCTGTAGAGATTGAGGAACTTTGTGCTCCAGTCACTACTTGTTTAGATATGGCATGTGTCCAAGAATTGCAAGTTAAAGGAATTAATTTGGGCAATAATAAGTTTGAAGGAACAGAAGATATTAGTCTTTTGATTGGAGCTGACAATTACTACTGGGACTTCATCACTGGTAACATTGTCCGCACATCTCGAGGTCCGGTAGCTATTGAAAGTAAGCTAGGCTGGATGCTACATGGTAGCTATTGCAATGAAATGGAGGTTAAAGCTCTTTTTGTTGAGATTGAGGAGAACAGCCATGGTTTGGAAAGGCATTTGAAAGCCTTTTTGGAACTTGAATCCATTGGCATAAAGGACAAACAGGAGAAGCAGGCGAGTACAGTGAACAGTGATGTTTTATAGCAATTTGAAGAAGGGATTGGGTTTAGAGATGGTTGTTATGAAGTTGGCCTCCCTTGGAAGGATTCTTGCAAACCCAATTCAAACCTTCAGCTAGCTAATAGGAGGTTGGACACTTCATTGTACAGGCTAAGAAAAACTGAGGAGTTGTTAATTGAATACAATGAGGCCATCCTAAGCTATGTAAGGGAGGGCTATGCTGAAAGGGTGCAAGGTGAGCTGGTGAGCCAGGAGGCACATTATCTGCCACATCATGCAGTCAGTGGTACGGAGAGACAAAACTACCACCAAACTGAGGGTAGTTTTTGATGGCTCAGCCAAGGACAAAGGTGGTGTGTCCTTGAATGACTGTTTGGATGCTGGGCCAAATTTAAATGCAGATTTATTTTCCTTGTTACTGAGATTCAGGTTTTGTAGAGTAGCATTGACTGCAGATGTGAAGCAAACCTTTTTGCGGATAAAGTTAAAACCAGAGGAAAGAGATACAGTAAGGTATCTGTGGGTGGAAAATGAACCTAAGGTTCAAGCATATAGAGTGAAGTCAGTGTTGTTTGGCCTCAGCTCTAGTCCATTTCTGTTGGCAGCTACTATGCAGTACCATTTTAAGAAATATTCTGAAGTCTATCCTAACACTTGTGGGGCCGCGCAGTTAATTTTCCGCATTTATTTTATTTTTATATTAGTTACCGACAAACCAATTTTGCGCGTACCAAATTGTATATATTTTATCACTGTGTAATTTTAAGAATCATATATAATCTTTATAAATAAGTATTGTACATAAATTTTTATATACATATTTAATTAATTCAGCTGTATATAAAATAACAAAATCTTCTGTAAAATAACCTCAGCCAACCAAGAACTCAAACTCTGAAAACGACCGGCTTTTCCTTCAAGACGCCAACCCCCCAAACGACAGGGAGAGAAGAGGACACGAAAGGCCCCTAAAAGAGATACCCAACAAAGCGATAGCTTGCCTCTCGTATCCTTCATTCTTCCCGGCAACTACAAGTAGCACCAAGAAGGAACCAGCTACAATTGGTGACCCCGGAGTGACCCGAAGCAGCCAGCGGAAGCAGCATCCTTCAGTCGCCGGGCGGAACAAACCGAAGCCACGCCTCTTCGCCGCCCACCCGTAGTAGCCGGTCGGAACCAAAGCAGCAGCAGACCCGAATTACATTCCCGCAAGATGGAATCTGTTGAATCAGGAGTGCACCATGTCACCATCAAGCCACCCACGTTCTCTGAAGCGTCGGCCGCAGGATGGTTCTCCATCATGGAGGCACAATTCCACATTTCCAGAATAACATCCGAAGAGACCAAATTTTTCCATGTTCTAGCCTCGTTACCCCCCGAAGTCGTCTCACGAATTTCAGCAGCAACTCTCTCCAACAAGTCGTACACCGATTTAAAAGAAGAAATCGTGAGTCATTACGAAAAGACGAAGCCAGAACTCTTCGAACGACTCATCTCCAACACTCCTCTCACTGGAAAGCCCTCCCAATTCCTTCAAGATATCCACCAAACGGCACTGAAGGTGGGCGTCAGCGATGATTTGGTGAAGCATAAATTCATCCAGGCGCTCCCATCCTCAATAGCGCCCGTCGTAGCAGCACAAAAGGAGCTGACGCTAACTCAACTCGGCAAACTAGCCGATGAGTTAATACCGTTCGCTCAACAAAGCTGCTACGCGGCGCCAACGTCAACTCGAGCCAATACAAGCCCAAGAACGAATATCCCCATCGGCCTAAAACCCTTCAGCGAGAATCAGCGGCCGGTGGTGTGCCGCGCGCACCTTTATTATGGCCCCCAAGCAAGGACCTGCAGGCCATGGTGCAAGTGGCCAAATAAAGATGACGCCAAGCTGCTCCCCTCGTCACGCCCAAATTCAAGATCTTCCTCACCATCAAGAGAAACGTCGGAAAACTAGATAAGCAGGCTGTGATTAACGCGACGTCCGGCCTGCCGCTGATCTCAGTCGCAGCTCGCATCGCCAGTCTGAAGGTCAATTTTATCATTGACACAGGAGCGAGCATCTCAATTTTACCACCAACTTGTGTCAATGATTGTCAACTCCACCCAACCGCAGTAAAGATTTCCACCGCAAACGGTCAGCCGCTCGAAATATTCGGAGAAGTAACACTGGACATATCAATTCCTAAATTACGAAGAATATTCAGGTGGCCATTCGTCGTCGCCCAAGTCTCCAGTCCACTTCTCGGCGCCGATTTTCTATCCCATTATGACA
The DNA here is from genome assembly GCA_023014485.1 of Bathynomus jamesi. Lineage (NCBI taxonomy): Eukaryota > Metazoa > Arthropoda > Malacostraca > Isopoda > Cirolanidae > Bathynomus > Bathynomus jamesi. The sequence continues at coordinate 809,709 of JAJOZX010001238.1, read as the reverse complement.
TCCTTGTGGACTGCAAGCATGGCATTTTGAAGGATAGAGCAACAACTCTTCAAGCCACTACTAAACCTGTGCAATCCAAAGACCTTCACCTCATCAATATTAACCCTACCGACAAATTACCTCAAGAAATCAGGAACCTGCTTGACAAGTACTCCTCACTACTGAAACCAGCTCAACCGCAGAAAGTTTCCACCAACACTGTCAAGCATACCATCGACACTGGCAGCGCACCACCAGTGTTTGCAAGCCCTCGACGTCTTCCACCCGATAAATTATCCTCAGCTAAGGCTACTTTCAACAACTTACTTCAAGATGGAATTATAGAACCCTCAAAATCACCATGGGCCTCACCGTTACACCTCGTTCCGAAGAAGATACCAGGCGAATGGCGGGCGTGTGGTGATTATAGAAGCCTAAACGCTGTCACGAAACCGGACAGATATCCACTTCCTCATATAAGAAGTCTGTCAACATCTCTGCACGGAAAATCATGCTTTAGCAAAATCGATCTAGTCAGAGCATATCACCAAATTCCAGTCCACCCAGAAGATATCGAGAAAACGGCTATAACAACTCCATTTGGTTTATTTCAGTATTTATACATGCCATTTGGTTTAAGAAACGCCCCTGCAACATTTCAACGCTTCATGGATACAATTTTCAGAGGAGTTGACTGCGTATTTGTGTATCTCGACGATATTTTAGTCCATTCAAATAACGCAGTTGACCATTTGAAAGACTTAGAACGCGTATTCAAGATCCTTCAAGAACACAATTTAAGAATTTCCTTAGAAAAATGCATATTTCAGCAATCCAAAATTGAATTTCTGGGTCATGAAGTTTCCCCAGCAGGCATTCGTCCTCCTGTAAACAAAGTCTCCGAAATTCAAGATATTCCCCAACCGCAAGATTACCAAAGCCTCAGAAGATTCCTAGGAATGACGGGATTCTATCGCCATATGATACCCCGTTACGCCGATTTAGTCTCACCTTTAAGTGAAATCGTCAGAACTCAAGTCAAAAGCAAAAGTCTACAGTGGAACGACGAAGCAATTCAAGCCTTTCAAGATGTCAAGGATGCACTACGGAACGCCGTTACGCTTTGTCATCCTCTTCCATCAAGCTCAATCCTTCATTTAGTTACGGACTGCTCACAAATAGCAGCTGGAGCAGTTCTTCATCAAATAATCGACAGCACACCAGTTCCCATCGCCTTCTTTTCCAAGAAATTAACTACAACTCAGCAAGCGTACGCCGCATACGATAGAGAATTACTCGCAGCATACCTAGCCGTCCTGCATTTCCGTCAATTTTTAGAAGGTCGTCAAGTAATACTCTTCACGGATCACAAACCGATGGTTTCTGCCTACAAGAGTCCCTTACGAGCCAAGACAGACCGACAACAACGTCATTGGTCTGCCATCACGGAATACGTATGCGATGTAATACATATCTGTGGATCCGAAAACGTCGTAGCGGACTGCCTTTCACGCAACGTAAACGCAGTACATATCGACGCTTTCGATTTATCAGCAATCGCGGAATCTCAACAAAAAGATCAAGAAACGCAAGAATTTCTCCCACGTCTCAAGCCGTTCCCGTTTCCAGAAAATACAACTTTATATTGCGATACATCCACGCCATATCCCCGTCCTTTTGTTCCCAAGCAGCATCGATCTTCCATCTTCAATCAATTTCATAATATTTCTCATCCAGGCATCAAGCAATCACTTCGTATCATTAAATCAAGATACTTTTGGCCCTCAATGAATAAGGATATTCGAACTTGGTCCCGAAATTGTGAATCATGTCAATCCTCAAAAATTTCTCGCCATACAAAATCAGAAATAACCCCCTTCGATTTACCAAGTTCAAGATTTGAAACGGTACATATCGACATCGTCGGTCCCTTACCGCCAACCACTTTGCCCGGTCAAACATATCCTTCCCCATATAGATATCTCCTAACCTGCATCGATCGTGCCACAAGATGGATAGAAGCATATCCTCTGATTGATACTACAGCCACATCAATAGCACACGCATTTCTCGATGTATGGATTTCAAGATTTGGTGTACCACTGCAAGTCATAACGGACCGCGGATCCCAATTCGAATCCGAACTCTTTAGGGAACTCTCAGCTCTCATCGGATTTCACCGACTAAGAACTTTGTCGTATCGCCCTCAGACCAACGGAATAATTGAAAGATCTCATCGCACCATCAAGACAGCAATCATCGCTCGAAAACAAGATTGGCTCCCCGCTTTACCCATAGTTCTCCTTGGTTTACGCAGTCTCCCCAACGAATCGGGTTATTCACCGTTCACCACCGTCACCGGAACCACCCTATTATGCCCGAGGCCAATGATCGCCAATTCGTCGTCAAAATCCAATTCAAAATTCATCCGAATTAGCCAAGAAAATGACGCAAATCGATTTCGCCCAACTCTCTCAAGGAAACATTCACTCAGCCCCCAAATCATTCATTCCATCGGAACTCCACAAATCAAGCCACGTATGGGTACGCATCGACCGCGTTCGAAAACCATTCGAGGCACCATATCAAGGACCTTTCCGTGTTCTCGAACGCCACGATAAGTACTTCGTAATAGAAAAAACAACGGATCATCAGAAGCCATTTCAATTAATCGTTTAAAACCGGCGTATATAGTTTCAGGTCCCACACAGGTACCGGGCGCACAATCGGACGACATCGGATCGGAGAAAAAGCACGCAAGGAAAAAGGACGATGGAGGACGCACCTCGGAGGTAGCAAATACAGACCTCAGGACGGGCGCGCAGGACAACGCAACAACCGGAAACGAGGCCGACCGAGGATCAACGCGAGCTGGACGAAGGATCCGATTCAAATCAAGACCCGAATATTTCTACTTTTGATATACGTGCTCCGCTTCTCGGGGTGGGCAGTAGTGTGGGGCCGCGCAGTTAATTTTCCGCATTTATATTATTTTTATATTAGTTACCGACAAACCAATTTTGCGCGTACCAAATTGTATATATTTTATCATTGTGTAATTTTAAGAATCATATATAATCTTTATAAATAAGTATTGTACATAAATTTATATATATATATTTAATTAATTCAGCTGTATATAAAATAACAAAATCTTCTGTAAAATAACCTCAGCCAACCAAGAACTCAATAAACTCTGAAAACGACTGGCTTTTCCTTCAAGACGCCAACCCCCCAAACGACAGGGAGAGAAGAGGACACGAGAGGCCCGTAAAAGAGATACCCAACAAAGCGATAGCTTGCCTCTCGTATCCTTCATTCTTCCCGGCAACTACAAGTAGCACAAAGCTGCTACGCAGCTACACACTATTGAACACATAAGGAAAAATTTTATGTTGATGATTTGCTGTGTTCCGTGGATAATACAGAAATGGCTAAACAGATATTCAGGGAGGCTAGAACTATAATGAGGGAGGCTGGCATGGAGCTTAGAAAATGGCAGACCAACCATTCTTAGTTACAACAGATTATGAGTCAGTCCTGTGTAGTACTTGATGCAGCAGAAAGTATTGAGGATTCTGGTATTAAGGAGTTGTGGGCAATAGACACAAAGGTGCTAGGCATTGTTTGGCAGCAAGGAGAGGATTTGTTTACCTTCAATGGGAAATCTTTAGTAGAGCTGGCTGAGAATGAGATAAGGTGGACAAAACGTACAGCTCTTAGTTTGGCTTCAAAGGTCTTTGATCCTCTTGGATTCCTGGCTCCATTTGTGATAAAGTAAAAAATTTGGTTTCAGAGCCTCTGGGAAATTGAACTTGGTTGGGACTAAGAGTTACCCGATCATATGGTGGTAAAGTGGAAATATTGGTTCAAAGAATTGGCACATCTTGGAGACATTGAAATCCCAAGATGGTACTTTGGAGAGTTGAACAATAGTCCAGACAATTTGGAGCTGCACATCTTTTGTGATGCAAGTGAGGAAGCCTATGTAACTTGTATTTATATAAGAGGCACATTCAAAGAGGAAGTAAGTTGCAGGTTGGTTGCTGCAAAGAGCAGAGCAGCACCTTTGAAAAGGCTTTCTATTCCAAGGTTGGAATTGATGGGTTATTGCTAGTCGGCTTGCAGTTACAGTACAAAAGTCTTTGGCCCTCTATGAAATTCCATGCTATTATTGGACAGACTCCACTATAGTTTGGCACTGGTTAAGAAGCCAGGCAAGGAAATGGAAACCATTTGTTGCCAATAGGGTGGAGGAAATTCAAGCACACACAGATCCCAAGCAATGGAAGCATTGTCCAGGCACCCAAAACCCCGCTGATTTACCAACACGAGGAATTTCAGTTAAAGATCTTGCACAGTCAAGTTTGTGGTGGAACGGACCAGAGTGGCTAAAACTTGGAAGTGAAAACTGGTCTTCTAATCAGCCTATTGTAGGAGAATGCCAGGCTCAAGAAGCATGGGTGAGTGAGGTGAGAAAATGCACTGTGAACAGTTGTCAAGTTATGTAGCAGGACCCCATATTGAGGCTTGAGGACATTAGCAGTCTGAAAAGATTGTTAAGAGTGACAGCATGGGTATATAGATTTACAAACAATATTAAGGGAGAAACAAGAAGGGAAGGAATTCTGAACAGTAAGGAGATTCAGCAAGCCAAGCAATACTGGGTGGTATATGCGCAGAAGGAAAAATTTGGTGAAGAGGGGGAATTGCTCACCAGCCGTCCATTACAGGTTTTACCAACACATTCTGCTCTCAAGGGTTTGGATGTGTTTTTGGATCGGGATTTATTGAGAGTAGGAGGTAGACTACAGTTTTCTGGGCTTCCAGAGGAGAAAAGACATCGAATTTTGCTACCTTCTGGGGGGCACTTTGTGGAACTTTTGATCCTGGATACTCATCATAAGTTGTTACATGCTGGAGTTAGAGAAGTGATAATCGAGATCAGACAACAGTTTTGGATTCCCAAAATTAGACAAGTAGTAAAAAAGGTCTTGCATAAATGTGTGGTTTACAAGCGTTGGAGTGCAAAGCCTTATTATAAAAAGGTGGCTCCACTTCCAAGAGAACGGTGTGTCTATACTGCCCCATTTGATGTAGTGGGAGTAGACTTCGCAGGTCCAGTCTATGTGTATGAGCAAGGGGAGTCTAACAAAGGTTATATGTCTTTTCACATGTGCTACCACCAGCAGGGGCGGATCCAGGAATTTAAGCAGAGGGGGGTCCAGTCTTGGTGGGGCTCGTTACTGATATGTCCTCGGCTGAAGGCCGAGGACGCGCGAGCAAACAAACGCAATCGAAAAATCGTTGGTCACCGTGAGCAGGGGGGGGTCCGGACCCCCTCGACCCCCCCGCTGGATCCGCGCCTGCACCAGAGCAATTCATTTGGAGTTGGTAAGCAACTTAAATAGTGATGTATTTCTTTTGGCCTTTAAAAGGTTTGTGAAGAGAAGGGGTTTCCCAAATAAAATCATATCGGATAATGCAAAAACTTTCAAAGGGGCTGCAAAAGAACTCCAAGAAGTTTGGTCCTTGCTAAAAGAGGAGGGATTCCAATCCTACTTTTCACACCATGGGGTACAGTTGGAGTTTATTGTTGAGAGAGCACCATGGTGGGGAGGATTTTGGGAAAGGCTAGTGAGAAGTGTAAAGTGTCCATTAAAGAAATTTTTAGCTAATGCTCATTTGAACAAAGAATTCTGCACTGTTTTGTGTGAAGTAGAAGCAATGGTGAACAGTAGGCTTATCACCTTTGTTTATAACAGTATGCAGGATGCAGAGCCATTGAAACCAAATCATTTTCTTTGTGGTAAACGATTAACATCAAGCCCCAGTTTGCCAGTAGACTTACAACCTATCCAGAGCACTCAAGAAGAGTTAACCAGAAGGTTCAAGTACCTTGAAGAGCTACAAGATCAGTTCTGGAAGAGGTGGCAGATGGAATACTTGCCTGAGCTCAATTATTACCCATCAGGCAATGTAAAGGGCTCCAATGCAAATTGTATCAAGGTGGGAGAAGTGGTAATGATTGGGGATGAAAGACCAAGGCAATGCTGGAAGCTTGGCATAACTGAAGAGTTGTTTGAGGCAAAGACAATTTAGTTAGGTCTGCACTGGTAAAGACTTCAGGAGGAAAATTAAAGAGACCTATACAAAAACTCTATGCTTTAGAAATCAGCAAAAACACGGATAGTCAAGATGAAACATTTGAGTTACAGCCTCATGGAGAAGGCTTGGCTAAATTTGCAGAAGGTAATGACAACAATGCCTCTTCGGTGGGGAGTGTTAGAAAATCTAGAAGAGGAAGAGCCATTGTTGTCCCAAGGCGATATGATGACTAAGCTGATTGATGCAGCATTGCTTGTATATATTAAGTTAAGGTGTATATATATCCATCTCATAATTGTAAGGTTAGTGAAAAATTCACTTAATTCAGAGCTAGCCTTTTTGGGCTCTTGTGGCATCATTGTTTGGGTACTCTTGTGGCATCATTTTTTTGGGGCACTGCGCGTCCTGCCTACTCGTTTGTTGAATGCGGCACTTACAGGGCGTGGTCTTATAGAGAGCTCTCTTGCAATTCAGTTTGGTTGTTTAGATACAAGATTGTTGCATCGTGCAATGGTGCAGGTTATGTTTTGTTGCAAGGTTTAGAAAGAAGACCATAAATAGTGCCCCTTTTGTGTTTTATCTTAATTTTATGCAACTGAAGCCTAAGGTAGGCCCACATCGAGTCAGCAACCCTGAGGTAAGGCCTAATAGGACCTCCAAGTCCGTAAGTTTTTAGTCTAGCTTAACTTGGGCTGTAGGTTGAACTGGCCTTTCAGAGCTTGGCCGTTCACGGCTCAGCTGGGATTCTGAACCCAATAAAATAAAAAATAACACCTTGCTCATCCACCACTAAAAGAGTTAAGGCAGGGGTTCCCAAATTGTGTCCCGCGGAACACTTCTCACGGTATACAAGTGTTCCGCGGAACACAATTTGGGAACCCCTGAGTTAAGGGATGAGACAAAGTTTTCTTGTTGAGTGTAACTGTAATACAAATAGGTATTTGTATGTCCCCATATTTTTTTAGTATTGTTTTAGATGCATGTAGTTTAGGTGCATTTTTGAAAGTTTTGTCAAAAACTGTTTTGGACATGACAGTTCGGGCAGCACCTGTATCTAGTTCTAGAGGAACTGTAATTCCATTTAGGCCTACATCTACAATATATGGACCTGTATTATCATCACTTTGCTGCTCATAAAATAGGTACTCCACTCCAATGTTCGAAGTATTTCCCTTTTGAGGATTTACACTAGAAATGTTATAATTAGAATTTTCACCCCTTGTTTTCTTTGAAAAACAAACTTTAGCTATGTGGCCTATTTTACTACAGTTTCGGCAAACTGCTTCTTCAAAAGGACAGTCCTTCTTCCAATGCTGCTTTCCACACCCAGTACATGGCTTGGAAGGCTTTTCCTCCTGTTTAGCGTTTGAATTAGTAGGTTTAGTCGTATTTGCCGCATACCTTTTATTTGTTTGTCTAGTAGGCTCATTAGTTCTGCCAGGCCTAGAAGATTTAAAGCTATTTACGTGTTGGGCTTTACTACTATGACTGCCAAAAGCTCTAACATCTTTAGCAGCTACTTCTCTAGCCGCAGCTATTTCTGCAGCCTGACTAAAAGTTAGGTCCTGTATAGATATTAGGGCTCTCTGGGTAGACTCCTCTTTGAGACCCATTACAAACCTATCTCCTAGCATTTCGTCTAATTTGCCCCCAAATTTACAAATACGGCTATGGGCTTTTATTTCTGTAACAAACTCTGCAATGCTTTCATTCACAGTCTGATGTCTCGAATAAAATTTGAAACGTTCATAGATGAGAACTACTCGGGGTTTGTAGTGATTGGTTAGGGTCTGTATCAATTCACTGTAGGTGAAAGTTTCCGGTGCTTTAGGATCAACTAGGTCCATAACTAAGCCAAACGTTTTAGGGCCTATTATAGTTAAAATGGTAGGTACTTAGCATCAGGAATGGAATTTGCCTCGAAAAACAACCTCACCCTAGTGGCATAAGCTTCGAAGTCCTCCCCAGAGTCTTCGTAGGGGCTTATATGGCCAATCACCGACATGCTAGAACAAAACCGATTTAGGCCAAATAACGTGAAGTAGGTTAGATTTGGTTTAAATTTGATCTAGTTACTCCCCAGTTAGGGCTGAAGAATAAATTGTATTAGAGTTTGGGTTGAGTAGGAATTAGTATTAGAGTTTGGGCTGAGTAGGAATTAGTATTAGAGTTAGGGCTGAGTAGGAATTAGTATTAGAGTTAGGCCGACGGGACCCAAGCTATAGTGCGGTAGCTTACCCACACAAACCAACCAAATCAGACGACCCACTAGGCTAGGCTACATCCAATTTTCCAAACAACCAAATTGAACCCAATAAGCCAAATTAAATCCAATGAACCAAATTTAATCCAGTGAGCCAAATTGAATCCAATGAACCAAATTTAATCCAATGAGCCAAATTGAATCCAATAAGCCAAATTAAATCCAATGAGCCAAATCCCATCCTCGTCGCCAAATGTAATAACGTGGGGTTAGTGACCCTGCTAAGTTACTAGGTTTCTAAACAACAACAAAAGCACTTACCGGTGCGTTGAATTAGATATTCTTTAGGGCCTACCATAGATTTCCTGCGTCCCACAAAGCAGTCTACCTAAACTCTCTAACTTTACTAATTTAGAAGGTATAGACATTACCCCCTAACTATTATTATTTATTGACAACTTCCTACCCCATTTTTCACCTTAGAAACATCACCAAATTAAACTTAGCACCAACGATTTAGTCAGATATGAATAACCATGCTTTAGTCCAGCCAAAACCAAACGAACAGCCGCTCTGTTTACCCCTTTGTGTTGCCATTCAGCTTTCTTTTAGTGACTTTTTCCTTTTGTGACTTTAGACTATATACTAGGCTGACCATACGTACCGTTTTGAACGGGACAGTACCGTTTGTTTTATATTTCCTGGCCGTCCGGTCGTTTTAATAAAAATGTCAATTTTGTCCCGGTTTATGTACTTACTTTTTCATGAATACAGAATATTACATAACCCCGTCCCTTTTTTGCCATCCCAATGTCCCGTTTTTGTCTCAAGGAAATATGGTCAGCCTACTATATACATATATATACACACACACACACACGTCACCTCGCTAGGAAACATTTACATTAAAGTCCCATTCTTTTATAAGCTTAGAACTGAGTCCCACATAAATACTTGGGGGGATTTAACCAAATTTAAAACTTGACTGTTTGTCTAATTACTCAATTTATTTGCTCTCTCATCTCTGATAATTTCTTCTCACATTATTTCATTACAATCACTAGTTAAACTATTTTGACTTAAACATGGATAGTGATGAATTGCAACAATTAAAAAAGAAGAAGCGGGGAAAGTTGGGCGCTGTTACTAGGGCCATCAACACTTTTAACAATATTACACAACCAGAAAAGGAAGATTTAGAGGATGTAATTCTTAAATTGGATAAACAAAAGAAAGATATACTAGCCATTGATGAGAGTATTTCAAAGTCAGTTGAACCTGAAATGGATGAGAACAACTTATAGACCTTTACTCTGATAATGATCAGCATGTAATCTCAATTGAAAAGCACCTAAGGAGATTACAGTTTCGTTTGAATGACTTAACACCAAATAAACCTAATTCTGATTTTAATCAAAGTAGAGCTAACCTTCAACAAAATTTAAGTGGCATGCCAAATCCTAAGTAACAAGAATTTAGGGCTAAGTTGCCCACTTTGCTAGTACCAACATTTGAGGGGGGCATGGTACAATTCCCATCTTTCATTAAGAAATTTGAGACTTCAATAGGTAATAAACCTTATATTCCAACTGTTGATAAGTTTAGCTACTTAACTAGTTTCCTTAAAGGTCCAGCCTATAACATGATAGCCTGCCTCTTTACCAGCTGTGGGTGATTCATATGAAGTAGTTATTGATCTCTTGAAACGTAATTACATTAGTAAAGATGAGATTATATTTAAATTACCTCAAAAAATTATTGATTTTGCGCCTGTAAAAGATAACCATAGTGATATGGAAAGATTTTACTCAACATTAGAAGCTATTATGGGACAACTGGTTAGCAATGAGATAGATATTAAGGCTTCATCTTGGATCATACAAGCCGCAGTTCTTAGGTACCTCCCTTTGAGGATTAAAGATCTTTTAGTTCAACAGATAGGAGAAAATTATTCTAATCTTGAGGGCATTAGAAAACACTTTCCAACTATCCTAACTAATTTCAACTTGAGAAATAGTTCGACGCAAAATAAGACCCAGACTATAGATAAACCAAAGACTGTCCCCAGAGACCAACTAGCTACAGCCAAACAAACAAAACTTGACACTGTAGACTCAAATGTGACCAGCTATAGCCTATACCACACGAACACCTACATTACAGAACTTTAATGTAACTGCTACCTGAACTTACACATCACATTGTAAATTTTGTGCAAGTGATGAACATAGTAGTACTGGGTGTGGCAAATATTCAGACTGTAACGCAAGATCTAGAAGATGTGAACAGTTGAACCTATGTAAAAAGTGTACTGGCCAGGGATAGTACCAACATTTGAGGGGGGCATGGTACAATTCCCATCTTTCATTAAGAAATTTGAGACTTCAATAGGTAATAAACCTTATATTCCAACTGTTGATAAGTTTAGCTACTTAACTAGTTTCCTTAAAGGTCCAGCCTATAACATGATAGCCTCTTTACCAGCTGTGGGTGATTCATATGAAGTAGTTATTGATCTCTTGAAACGTAATTACATTAGTAAAGATGAGATTATATTTAAATTACCTCAAAAAATTATTGATTTTGCGCCTGTAAAAGATAACCATAGTGATATGGAAAGATTTTACTCAACATTAGAAGCTATTATGGGACAACTGGTTAGCAATGAGATAGATATTAAGGCTTCATCTTGGATCATACAAGCCGCAGTTCTTAGGTACCTCCCTTTGAGGATTAAAGATCTTTTAGTTCAACAGATAGGAGAAAATTATTCTAATCTTGAGGGCATTAGAAAACACTTTCCAACTATCCTAACTAATTTCAACTTGAGAAATAGTTCGACACAAAATAAGACCCAGACTATAGATAAACCAAAGACTGTCCCCAGAGACCAACTAGCTACAGCCAAACAAACAAAACTTGACACTGTAGACTCAAATGTGACCAGCTATAGCCTATACCACACGAACACCTACATTACAGAACTTTAATGTAACTGCTACCTGAACTTACACATCACATTGTAAATTTTGTGCAAGTGATGAACATAGTAGTACTGGGTGTGGCAAATATTCAGACTGTAACGCAAGATCTAGAAGATGTGAACAGTTGAACCTATGTAAAAAGTGTACTGGCCAGGGATATTATAAGAAAGACTATAAATCTAGGTTAAGATTCAATTGTAAGTTTTGTAAAAATTCAAGACATGTCGTATCAATGTGTGAGTCACTGAAGTGTCCAAACAACAGTACTCAAAAGATACCTCCCCCAAACAAAGATAATCAAGAAAATGCCACTTTCATGGGACATTCTGTTTGTTCAAACAACGTAACAAAAAAACACTGAGGTTCTTTTACCAACTATTGCTTTGGACTTAGTGAACGGCGAGGGTAGCACCACTCCGGTGAGATGTCTTATAGACTCTTGTTCTCAACAAACATTTGTTTCACAAAATTTAGTCAATAAATTGGGTTTGACACCAAACCCGAATGAACAAGAACTCAATATCACATCCTTTGTTAAGGATAACTTAAACAAAAATAGCTAAAGACAATTGACCCTGGAATTACATGTAGAAAATGAATTAGAAAAAATTAAAACAGTCATTATTCCAAAAGTAGGACAAAACAAAATGGTTGTACCCAAACTAGAACAAACCACTAATCACTTGAGGAAACAGCACAATATAGCTGATAGACATATCACAAACAACACAGTAGCTAACATTGAAATGTTAATGGGGCAGATTATATTCACCTTATTCATAGGGGCATAGTGAAGATAGGTAATGGTATAGCTTATCAGACACCATCAGGGATAGCCCCCTTGAGTAACCTATCCAGATACAACCTAGACCTAAACCAGAATAGTTCATGACTAGCAAATACTATGTGCCTCAACTCAGTCCTACATAACACCTATAAGAATAGCAACACTTCGAATAATATTATAGCAGCTGAGAACATTAATTCATCACTATCAAATGAAACTCTAGATGAGGCAATTCAAACTTTGTAGTTGCTAGAATCTGTGGGTATACTGTACATGACACAAATCAAACTTCAGAAGATCAGTTAATGGTAGAAAGATTTGAAGACACCATTCAGTGCAAAGACAATAGTTATTTTGTTGAGTTAGCTAAAGGACATTTATATAAAATAATGAAAGAGCTCAAACAGGATAATAGAATTCAAATGTACAGTGATGTCTTCAAAGAACAGCTACAGAAAGGCTTCACTGAAGAAGTAACAACTAATTACTAATGATAGGTTACATAGGATTGGTGGCGGCGTTTTGCTGTACATTCGTAATTCCCTAAGGGCTATCGAGGTAAAGATAGATTTTCCGGCAGCAATTAATGCGATATGCGTTGAAGTTAGGGCGCGTAGTATTAGCTTTAATTTTGTTGTTGTTTATAGACCTCCCGTTCAACCCCTCGATACCGATACAAGATTTTACTCACTTTTTGGTAACTTTATTAATAATCGGGATAGTATAATTGTCGGGGACTTTAACTGCCCTAATGTTAATTACGAGACTTTTACTGGTAATGATGAGGGTTTGAGACTGATTGAGTTCATGGAAGATAATTTCTTAGGACAGATGGTTACCGAACCAACGCACGGTGACAATATCTTAGTCATGGTGATGACGAACGACGATAATATAGTCGAAGGTTTAGAAGTAGGTGAGAGTTTGGGATGTAGTGATCACCAAATTATTAGGTTTAAGCTATTGATAGAAAACAGTAAGGATAGTAACGTAATAGAAGTCCCTGATTTTCGTAGGGCTAATTTTGATAGTTTTGCGGACAGGATGAGAGTAGTGGACTGGGATAATTTATTTATGGGTAATGACACAAATTTTCATTGGGAGGCGTTTAAAGAAAGTTTTATGAATATCGAAAGGGAGTTTATTCCTCGTAGGCCCAAGCGCGCAAGAAATGATGTTAGACCCAAGTGGTGGACTAGGGAAATAGGCGAGTTCATAAACGAGCGTAACAGACTTAATACTTAATAAGACTTAATAAGCGTAATGGCACAGTAGCTAAATTTAATAGATATATCGAGCTTAGACGTCAGGTTAAAAGATCTGTTAGGAATGCTAAGCGTAACTTAGAGATACTTATAGCTGCGGATAGTAAACATAATCCCCAAAAGTTTTTTGACTATGTCAATACTCGTAAGCCGATAAAAGATAACATAGGCCCTCTAGTGGACGCTAACAGCGCTTTGGCTACCGATGCTCAGGCGATGGCGGGTATTTTTAACAACTTTTTTGCGGCTGTTTTTACCGTAGAAGACTTAAATAATGTCCCCGACGTTGACGATATCGTCCCATTTAGTAGTGAGACTATTTTGAATGATATAACTGTTTACGAGGGTGAGATTGCGCATTATATCGATAAGCTAAAAGTGAGCAAGGCTCCATGCCCTGACTTGCTTTATCCTAGACATTTGAAAGATTTGAAAGACGTGGTGCTCTTCCAATATGTGCTCTACCGCGAAATTTACATTCCAATACGTGATTTACCTAGATTATTCGGATTAGCAGCAGGTACGTTAGTTAGCCTTATAAGGCTAACTAACGAAAATATCACGACTTAACCTAACCAATCGTCAAGGGCGTATAGTTGACCTAACGATTGGTTAGGTTAAGTCATGATATTTTCGTTAGTTAGCCTTATAAGGCTACTTTCACGGTAGAGCACGTATTGGAATATGGTAGATCACAGTTTCGCGGTAGAGCACATATTGGAAGAGCACCAAAGACGTTATACTGTAGTAGGCCCCTTAACAAAAATTTTTAATAAGTCACTGGAAGCGGGGATTATTCCTAAAAACTTCAAATCAGCTAACGTTACGCCCATTTTTAAAAATGGCGACCGCACAGTAGCTAGCAATTATAGGCCTATTAGCTTAACGTCAATTGTCGATAAACTTTTGGAATCTGTAATTAGGGACTGTATCGTCGATCACTCGGAAAGTCGCGATTTAATTAATAGTGGTCAGCATGGGTTTCGACGCCATAGATCTTGTTTAGCTAATTTGTTAGAGTTTTATAACGAAATAGTGCGCGAATACGATAGGCATAGAGCGGCTGACGTTATTTATTTAGACTTTAAAAAAGCGTTCGATACAGTATACGGTATACGCGGTCAGGTAGCTAACTGGTCAGAGGAATGGCTTCGTGCCAGGAAACAGAGGGTCGTTGTTAATGGAAGGGAATCGGGGTGGTTGGATGTAGGTAGCGGTGTTCCTCAGGGTGCTGTGTTAGGCCATTGCTATTCGTAATCTACATTAACGACATAGATGTAGGCTTGACCAGTAACGGTTCAAAATTCGCGGACGATACAAAAATAGGCGGTAAAGTTGTTAACGTGGACGATAAAAATAGGCTCGAATACGATGTAAATATGATTTTGGAGTGGACGGATAAGTGGCAGATGCAATTTAAAGTAGACAAATGTAAAGTTTTGCATATAGGTTCTCGTAATAATAATTACACGTACACCATGAACAATAGACAGTTATCGAGCGTTGACGAGGAAGTAGATTTAGGCGTACGCGTATCTAAAGATTTAAAAGTTAGGAACCAGTGCCTGGAGTCTTGCGCAAAAGCTAATAGGATGTTAGGCTTCATAGCGCGTAATTTCGAATTTAAATCGAAGAATATTATATCGCCCCTTTACAAGTCCCTAGTCAGGCCTCATTTAGAATATGCCGTTCAGTTTTGGTGCCCGTATTTGCGTGAGGATATTGATAAGTTAGAAAGGGTTCAGCGTCGCGCCACGAAACTAATTCCGTCATTACGCAACAAATCTTACGAAGATAGGATTAAAGAGTTAGACTTGTATCACTCGAAACTAGGAGATTAATTAAGGGGGAGTTTATTGAAGTTTTCAAAATCGTTGATAAAATCGATAACGTAAATTTTGACAAACTGTTCACTTTCGATAATAGCAATACTCGTAATAACGGATTTAAGTTGCGTGGCAGACGTTTCATTACTAATATCGCTAAAAACGTTTTTACGTTTAAAGTAATTGATAAATGGAATAATCTTCCCGCGTCCGTCGTGAACTCTACCAGCGTTAATATGTTTAAAAATAGGCATTTTAAAAATATTAACGTTGTTTACAATAATAAAACAATTAGTTACAGGAGCTCTGTGGGTAATGGTCGAGGATGAGTCTGTTGACGATTAATGCCAGCTTGTGACATGCCAGCGTGTGATATGCCAGCAATAACATTATTAAAAAAAAAAATTAGACGAACACGAATTTAGATGTAGCTCGTAACGTAAACTAACCCACTTTTTGTTATACTCGGTGCTCTTCCAATATGTGCTCTACCTTAAAATTTACATTCCAATACGTGATCTACCTTAGATTATTCGGATTAGCAGCAGGTACGTTAGTTAGCCTTATAAGGCTAACTAACGAAAATATCACGACTTAACCTAACCAATCGTCAAGGGCGTATAGTTGACCTAACGATTGGTTAGGTTAAGTCATGATATTTTCGTTAGTTAGCCTTATAAGGCTAGTTTCACGGTAGAGCACGTATTGGAATATGGTAGATCACAGTTTCGCGGTAGAGCACATATTGGAAGAGCACCTTATACTCTTCCTACTTTTTTTTTCTTTTCTTATCCTCTCTTTACTTGCATGTCTGTAGTTTGCATGGTATGACAGTGTTTGAGTTAAGACTGTGTTTGCATGGTTTGTAAGCGTTCTTATTTTACTTCTTTTCATCTTTCACACCTTTCCTATTCTCTTTGACTATTTTTCAGACTTGTCGGCAGTGGCCGGCGGATGATGATGATGAGTTTTTCTCTCTCTTTTTCCGAATAAATGTTTACCCACGAATGATAGGTTTTGCTACTTAACCCCTTATTCTCTTTTTATGACCCCCTACTCTTTCCTTTCTCTCGTGCTAACCTTAGAGTGGATTTTAGGGTCTTTGTTACCCTTAGCTTCTGTAGATCTGTAGAACCCTTTTAAAAAAGATGGTTGTCATTATTTAACCCACAGGGGGGGGGGGTTATCGACAAGATGCCCCAACAACAAAACCCAGAGTAGTATATAACTGTAGCCTCAAAGACAGTGATAAACACAGTTTGAATGATTGCCTGATTGAGGGTCCTCATCTCATTTCTGACCTTGTGAAGATCTTACTCAGGTTCAGATTAGATAAATATGTCTTACAAATTGTCATTTCAAAGGCATTTTTCAGAATAAATCTTAAAAATGAATATGACAAGAATCAACTTAGGTTTTTATGGTTCAGGGATCCATTTGATTTGAATAAAGGGTTCATAACCTACAGATTCAGTGTTGTGTTGTTTGGAGCCAATTGCTCACCTAGCCTATTAGCATTGACAATTAGACATCATTTGAACCAGTTTAATAACTCTTTAACACTAAACTCCCTTAAAGAACATTTTTATGTAGACAATCTAATAGGCTCAACATCAACAAAATCTGAATTATCTGAGGTCTATGAAAACTCAAAACATTATGCAACAAGGTAACTTTGAACTTAGAGAGTGGATTTCAAATGATGAGGATAATAATGGTCTTACTGAACCATCATACAGAGTTAAAACTTTAGTTATGAAATGGTATTTAGATGCAACTTCTAACAATCATGATTCAATCTGCACTAAAGGTTTTAAACTTGATGAGGAAGCTAACACTAAAAGACAAATATTATCAGAGGCTTCCAAAATTTTTGATCCCATGGGTCTATTCCTGTCTTCAACAATAAGATCAAAGATTCTCCTCCAAGAAGTTTGGAAGACAAATGTTGGGTGGGATGAGCCAATAACAACTGAAGATCAAAAATCTTGGAAGAAGTTAGCTACTGATTTAACAAAAGTGCAGAACATTAAAATACCAAGGTGATGTGGGTTTGGAGATAAACCCCAGAGACTTCATGTGTTTGCTGATGCAAGCACACAGGCTTATGGGTGCTGTGCGTACCTTGTAATTCCTACAGAAAGTCATCCAACTTATGCAAAAGGGAAAGTTGCACCTTTCAAACCTACCCGAACCATACCTCAATTGGAACTATTAGCTGCTGCGTTAGCCATTAAGACCATTTCATTTCTTAAGGATGCTTACCATGATGTGAACATAACTGATATCTACATCTGGCTCGACAGTCAGATTTGTCTTGCGTGGATATGGAATAATAGCATTAATAGTAAGAACATCTTTGTAAGAAACAGGCAGGCTAAAAGAAATAGCTGAAGCTAATGAAAGCCTACAAGTCAACTTTCACTATGTTCCAACTAAACAAAATCCAGCAGACTTTCTGACCAGAGGTTTATCCTACAAGTTGTTGAAGTCAAACAAAACTTGGTTCATGGGACCTAAGTAGCTCTGTAATTCAGACCAATGGCCTGTGGAACAAGTTAACCTGACATTAAATTTAACCTTTTCAAATGAAAAGGTTGAACCAATCACTAATTATGAAGATTATTCTGATTTCAGCAAGCTTGTCAGGGTCACAGCCTACTGTTTGAGGTTTGCTCACAACTGTTTAACTACAATTAACAAACAGCTAAATAAGAACAATCACAATTATACAGAAGTTGCAACCAAGTACTGGTTAGGGCATGCACAACAAAATAAGTACAATAAGGAGTTAGAATTGTTGACAAATGGGAAACAAACAAAAGAGCCTGTACCATCTGTAGTTGTGGATCTAAACTTCTTCAGAGATGAGGAAGGTCTTCTATGGTGTAACAGGAGACTAGATAAATCAAAACTATCTTACAAAAGCAAACATCCAATCGTTTTACCTAGATTTAGCTATCTAGCTATCTAGCTAGCAAACATCCAATCTAGCTAGCAAACATCCAATTCTTTTACTAGATTTAGCTATCTAGCTATCTGACAACATTAATCATCAGATAAACACACAATGATGTACATCATATGGGGGTACCACAGACACTAACTACATTAAGAAAAACTTATTGGATACCCAAGGGAAGGATCACTGTTAAAACAGTCCTCAATGAGTGTGTCACATGTAGGCGTATTCATGCTAGGCCCTATACTGTAGGAAACCAAATCCTCCTGCTTTGCCAGAGGAGAGAGTTACTCTCAACAGACCCTTTGAGACTGTAGTCATTGACTATACAGGAGCATTGACTGTAGGGGTGGTTGACACTGAACAAAAAATGTACATTGTACTATTTACATGTGCTGCCTCACGAGCTGTTTATCTGGATGTTGTGGAGGATCTTATAGCAGAATCCTTTGTTGCTGTCTTTAAGAGATTCTGTGCACGACATTTAGTACCCAAGACAGTTTGGACTGACAACGCTACATATTTCAAGGCTGGTGAACAGGTCATTAACGACTTGTTAAGCAATGAAGTCACACAATTATATGTACAAAATTCAAACATAAAGTGGAAGTATATTCCAGTTGCTTCTCCTTGGTATGGTTCTATCTGGGAGAGGAATATACAAACAGTAAAGAATTATTTGAGGAAAGCAATTGGTAAAAAACAGATACACTTGTTTGAGTTGCTCACTTTCCTGGCTGAGATTGAGAACATCAACAATAGACCACTCACTTATGTGAGTGACAACATTAATGACCCGGAACCATTAACTCCAAATCATTTGATTCGGGGAGAACACGTTAGTTTCCTGCTGGACTATAATATAGACTCTTCAGAAGACCCAAACTGGAATCAACAACATGATGAACTCCAGACTAAGTTACAACAATTAACTGAGTTAAAGGTCATTTCATTAAACAGTGGAAAACTGAGTACTTGATTGGTCTAAGGAAGAGACGTAAATAAATGACTAAGAAGGATTGGTCTGACACAATTAAGGAAGATGACCTTGTTCTAATACATGACAGTACTCCAAGACAATACTGGCCTCTGGCTAGAGTTTTACAACTCAGACCAGGGGCAGACGGGGAAACAAGAGTGGTCAAATTAAGGACTTCAACGAGTGACACAACAAGAGACATTTCTCTTTTGTACCCCCTAGAGCAGTGAAGGCGAACCACTAACCTGAGGGTCAAGTACTGACCCACAAGGCAATTTTTAGTGACCCACGAGTCCTTATTTAAATAAAATACTGTATGACTTTAATTTTTAATATTTTCTTCCTTTTAATATTTTCTGTCAATTTTGGGTGTAACCAGAGAACAACAATCAGTAGAAAGAGTAGAGAATCTTATTCTTGCAGAATGGAACTCTTTACCAAATTCTTTTGCATCAATGAAAAAGTTAGCATTAGCTCTGCTAACAATGTTTGGTTCATCTTATTCATGTGAACAGTTGTTTTTCTCCATGAATTTCGTCAAATCCACCACTAGGAATCGCCTTGGCACATATATGAGTACTGCATGTGTGAGACTAAAGATAACTAAATATAAACCTCGGATCAAAACATTAGCAGCTAAAATCCAACAACAAGTTTCTCACTAAAAATAGTAAGTAAATAAATTATTGTGACCCAATTTCATTTTTTTAAAAATCAAAAGTAATAATCAAAAGCACAGTTTTCTGGCGGAACATATTGCAAACTACAAAAATCCAGGAATAGGTCATACCTCATACTTGTCTTCGTTTACATGTGAGCAATTCATCAAACTAACGGTTGACAAAGCTACCAAACAAATAATTGAGGAAGTGAAATGTGCAAAGTACTATTCCATTATTGTGGACTCCACCCCAGACATATCAAATGTCGATGAAATTGCAGTTATTCTGAGATACGTAAAAGAAGATGGGCATCCCGTAGAGCGATTTTTGGCATTCCTTCCTATTCTAGTGTACGCCACAAATCAGAGCAGCTTTTCAACTCAGTTTCCAGCATATTAAAAATGCATGATCTCGACATTGCAAATTGCAAAGGACAGTCGTATGATAACGTTCCCAACATGTCAGGGACTTACTCTGGCTTGTAAACCAGAATAAAAGAAGCGTCCCCAGTAGCAGTTTACTGTACCCTGCTCTGCACACTCATTAAATTTGATTAGACAGTGTGCAGCAAGTTGCTGTAAGGAAGCCATTGATTTTTTCGCACTTCTCCAAAATCTTTACGTGTTCTTCACTGCCTCCACTCATCGTTGGGAAATACTACAAAATCATTTTACCAAATCTGAAAATGTAACGCAAAAGAGCTTATCAGACACTCGATGGTCA
This sequence comes from Bathynomus jamesi, assembly GCA_023014485.1. NCBI lineage: Eukaryota > Metazoa > Arthropoda > Malacostraca > Isopoda > Cirolanidae > Bathynomus > Bathynomus jamesi. Next base: position 789,231 of record JAJOZX010001238.1, on the reverse strand, counting down.
GCCCGTGAAGAAGCGTGTAGGAGTCTCAATAAAGACTGGGAAGAGGTTATAGAGACACTTACGTCCATTGAAGAAGATGAATCAGAAAAGCCTTGCACACGCAGTGAAGCATCAGGCTACCTCAATCAACTGCAACGCCTTGAAACTACAATTCTTTCTTTAATGTGGGGTGACATTCTGGAAAGGTTCAATGCTACTAGTAAATAGCTCCAAGCAGTTAACATTGATCTTGGTGTCGTAGCAGAACTGTATGCATCATTAACATTCTATGTAAAAGATGCAAGAGACAACTCCGACTTTTATGAAGAAGCAGCAATTAAGAAATCATCTATCCGCGAATATGAAGTTACAATGAAAAGAAAAAAGAAAACTTCGAGTCGACGAAACTCGCGAAGGCGAGGTAGAATTAGATGAACGGAGAAACTTCTTCGTTTACGATAGACATCGGGCGGTTGATGTAGTGTATTTAGATTTTCAAAAAGCGTTTGACACCGTGCCGCACAAAAGACTCATTAAAAAAACTAAGGCTCATGGAATCAGGGGTGTAGTAATAAATTGGCTAGAAGAGTGGTTACGAGGTAGGAAACAGAGGGTGGTCGTGGGCTAATGTAGCGAGTGGCGTTCCTCAGGGTTCTGTATTGGGCCCCTTGCTTTTTCTTATATATATTAACGATTTAGATGTCGGCCTAGTCAGTACAGTTTCAAAGTTTGCAGATGACACGAAGCTGGGTGGTAGGGCGATTAATGACGAAGATAGAGGTAAAATCCAGGAAGATCTGAATAAAATCGTTGATTGGTCAGTCACATGGCAAATGAGATTTAACGTGCAAAATTTTGCATATAGGTTCGCGTAACGGTAATTTTGCGTATAGTATGTCAGAGAAAGATTTAACAAGCGTAGAGCAGGAAAAAGATTTAGGAGTTATAGTCACTGGTGATTTAAAAGTAGCGAAACAAAGTACAGCAGCAGTCAATAAGGCGAACAAAGTGTTAGGTTTTATAGCTCGACATTTTGAGTACAAATCGCGCGATATTATAGTTCCTCTTTATAAATCATTAGTTAGACCCCATTTGGAGTACGCGGTCCAATTTTGGAATCCACATATGCGCAAGGATATAGACAAAATCGAGAGTTCAAAGACGAGCAACTAGGATGATTCCGTCGCTTAGGTGACTCAAAGTCGTACGAGGATAGGCTTAAGGAGTTAAAATTGACTACACTCGAGACTAGGAGGCTAAGGGGTGATCTAATCCAGGTTTTCAAAATTATGAATGGGTTCGATAACGTAGATAGAGATAGCTTTTTCGAAATATCTCAATATAATAGGACTAGAAATAACGGGTGTAAGTTGACAAGTAGAAGGTTCGAGACAGCAGTTGCCAAAAACTTTTTTACGCAGAATAGTAAATAGCTGGAATAGTTTGCCGGTAGAAGTAATTAGTAGCACGTCTATAAACATGTTTAAAAATCGATTAGACGCATATGTTGATAGATTGGGTAAAGTTTAAGGTAGCAAAATTAAGGCTTGTGATGATAGATCCCACAGCTCAACACAAGTGTTGTGGGATATAGGGAGGCAGCATCTTGGGTTAGGGGATACTCTCTGTCCTTACACACCCCATTTAAAGAGATTCCTCTGCCGAGCGGTGCCCCCCCCCCCATATTACTGTGAGGTATTGAAAAACTCATGATCTTCACTTGCCCACAAACACCTTGAAATGGGAGACCCAAAATGGGTGCACACACATTTTTACATTATTGTACAGTCTTTACAGCCACACCTACACTTTTCCTCCTAAGTATATATATTGTAATGTATATGGTTGTAAATTTTGACTTGGTCCGCAATCGATATGGACCGTGACTTATTTTTGTTTGGCAAGGTACTAGTATTGATGGATACCGTAATGAAATTGACTGGATTCTTTGGATCTGATATATTTGCATGTCGGTTATAAATAGATATAGAGTGTAACATATTTGTGGATAGTAGTCTATTATGACTTGATCCTCTGGATCCAGAGATTCTATCTTTAGTTTTAAATCGATAATTAATTAGTTTTAAATCGATAATTAATTAGTTTTAAATTGATAATTATTTAGCTTTGTAAAAATTGGTCGTTGCCAATGTACAGGCAGTTGTTACATAAATTTCTTATGTTCTTGTGGTTCGGAATCCACGTAAAATTGTAGGTCCCCTCCGCCACCACGGAGGACATACACAATAGACAATTACGAACACAGTTAGGTAGACCAGCCATGAGTGGATCCTAGGGTCTTTGTTGGTCTGAAACATTATAACAATACGTATCTTGTGGTACTTGACAGATTATTGTCGAAATTAAACCGTCGCAAAGATGTGTATGAAAACTTCCATGCACGGTTTGCATTTTTTACAAAAGTCACCACCTTGAATCCGACAGATGCAACTGCCAATGCTATAAAGCTTTGGGAATTTTACAAGGGTGACTTGGCGGAAGCGTTTGTTAATGAGTGTCTTCATTTCTGTGGGTTTCTTCTGAATTTGGAGAAAACTCCTACGAGCATTCTTGAGATGAGTGAGATGATCCAAGCACAAGGATTAAAAGAAGTTTACCCATATGTTGATATTGCGCTCAGGATCTTCCTATGGACGCCGGCTTCCAACTGTTCTGCCGAAAGATCTTTTTCTGTACTGCGACGACTAAAGAACTACCTACGGTCAGTGATGTCAGAAAATCGTCTCAACTCTTAAGCTATCCTTAGTATTGAATCGAAACTCACGAGAGCTCTTAGCTATACAGATCTTATTGACTCCTTCGCTTCTACAACGGTCGATTTCGTAACTAAACATAAAGATCGTAAAAATAACTTACAATGCATTTCTGTTCACACATTTAAGGGATTGTTATATACACTCGTGTGTGTGTATATATATATATATATTTCAACTGCAAACAACACAGTATAATTAACGTAAAGAACGACGCTTGTATAGAAGAACATTCCGCGCAAGATGAGGAGGGAGAACGAACAAATGAAAAAATGAGGTAACCACCCGGGAATCGAACCCGGGATCTTCCGGTTGCCGGTCAGATATGATAACCACTACACCATGGGCCTCACTCGATCAGAAGTCGTAATTCTCCTACATACGCGCAGAAACCAATGCCCCGAGGGGGCACCTCCGCATGCCGCACATTATATACATTTCAACTGCAAACAACACGCAAACAAACTGCAAACAACGACGCTTGTATAGAAGAACATTCCGCGGAATGTTCTTCTATACAAGCGTCGTTCTTTACGTTGATTATACTGTGTGTTGTTTGCAGTTGAAATGTATATAATGTGCGGCATGCGGGAGGTGCTCCCTCGGGGCATTGGTTTCTGCGCGTATGTAGGAGAATTACGACTTCTGATCGAGTGAGGCCCATGGTGTAGTGGTTATCATATCTGACCGGCAATCGGAAGATCCCGGGTTCGATTCCCGGGTGGTTACCTCATTTTTTCATTTGTTCGTTCTCCCTCCTCATCTTGCGCGGAATGTTCTTCTATACAAGCGTCGTTCTTTACGTTTATATATATAATTGTATATATATATATATATATATATATATATATGATTATTATATATATATATATATATATATATATATATATATATATATTATTGTATTATATATATATATATATATATATATATATATATATATATATATATATATATATATATATATATATTATTGTATTATATATATATATATATATATGTATATATATATATATATATATATATATATATTATATATATATATATCACATAAAGGGTACGCAAAGAAGAGAACGGGAAAGAACAGATCATATTCTACATAGAAGTAATAACAAGAGTAATGAAACATTTTTTAGAAGAAATGGGGATAATAAAAGCTCAGTTTGCCCTTCTAACAAGGAGAGACAGAACGCCGTAAACATTATGACAGTGCGGGCAGCACCTACATCTAGTTCTAGAGGAACTGTAATTCCATTTAGGCCTACATCTACAATATATGGACCTGTTTTATCACCACTTTGCTGCTCATAAAATAGGTACTCCACTCCAATGTTCGAAGTATTTCCCTTTTGAGGATTAACACTAGAAATGTTATAATTGGAATTTTCCCCCCCTTGTTTTCTTTGAAAAACAAACTTTAGCTATGTGGCCTATTTTATTACAGTTTCGGTAAACTGCTTCTTTAAAAGGACAGTCTTTCTTCCAATGGTGTTTTCCACACCCAGTACATGGCTTCATGGGCGCCCGCAGGTAGGGGCAAGGGGGGGCGCTTGCCCACCCCTGGAAATGCCAAGAAAATATATTAAATATTTTCTAAGAAAATATTTATATCCTAAACTTGCTGAAAAGTATCCAACTGCCTCCTAAAGGGTGAAAATTTTTATTTGTGTGCATGATAAAAGGTTGCTACCTTTTTATTTGTTCAGAAGTCCCCCCTTAAAATTATCCCGCCAAGTTGGCAGCGCCAACTCAAGCACCTGTCAAAAGTTTTTTGCTTGCTCCGGTCCCTACCTATTAATACATTAAATTTTGCCCCCCTTTGGAAAAAATCCTGCGGGCGCCCATGCATGGCTTGGAAGGCTTTTCCTCCTGTTTAGCGTTCGAATTAGTAGGTTTAGTCGTATTTGCCGCATACCTTTTATTTGTTTGTCTAGTAGGCTCATTAGGTCTGCCAGACCTAGAAGACTTAAAGCTATTTACGTGTTGGGCTTTACTACTGTGACTGCCAAAAGCTCTAACATCTTTAGCAGCTGCTTCCCTAGCCGCAGCTATTTCTACAGCCTGACTAAAGTTAGGTCCTGTATAGCTAATAGGGGCTCTCTGGGTAGACTCCTCTTTGAGACCCATTACAAACCAATCTCTTAGCATTTCGTCTAATTTGTCCCCAAATTTACAAATACGGCTATGGGCTTTTATACCTGCAACAAACTCTGCAATGCTTTCATTCACAGTCTGATGCCTCGAATAAAATTTGAAACGTTCATAGATGAGAACTACTCGGGGTTTGTAGTGATTGGTTAGGGCCTGTACCAATTTACTGTAGGTGTAAGTTTCCGGTGCTTTAGGAGCAACTAGGTCCATAACTAAGCCAAACGTTTTAGGGCCTATCATAGTTAAAATGGTAGGTACTTAGCATCAGGAATGGAATTTGCCTCGAAAAACAACCTCACCCTAGTGGCATAAGCTTCGAAGTCCTCCCCCTTCGAAGTCCCTCCTTCGTAGGGGCTTATATGGCCAATCACCGACATGCTAGAACAAAACCGATTTAGGCCAAATAACGTGAAGGAGGTTAGATTTGGTTTAAATTTGATCTAGTTACTCCCCAGTTAGGGCTGAATAGGAAATTGTGATAGGGTAGGGTAATTGAGTAGGAATTATTATTAGAGTTAGGGCTGAGTAGGAATTACTATTAGAGTTGTGGCTGAGTAGGAATTAGTATTAGAGTCATGGCTTAGTAGGAATTAGTATTAGAGTTAGGCCGGCAGGACCTAAGCTATAGTACGGTAGCTTTCCCACACAAGCCAACCAAATCGAACGACCCACACTAAGCTAGGCTACATCCAATTTTCCAAACAACCAAATAAATCCAATAAACCGAATAAATCCCATCCTCGTCGTCAAATGCAATAACGTGTGGGGGGTATTAGACCCCGCTAGTTATTAAGTTATTTAAATAACAATAAAGGTACTTAGAGGTGCTTTGATTTAGATCTTCTTTAGGGCCTACCATAGATGCCAGCGGCCCACAAACGACCTACTACTAGTCCTACTTTACTAATTTAGAAGCTACAGACATTACCCCTAACTGATATAATAATTATACAACTTCCTGCTTAAATTAGTCACTTTAAAAACCTCACCAAATTAAACTTAGCACCAACGATTTAGTCAGATACAAAACTTCATCTCTTATTTTCAGCCCAAATCAACGAACAGACCGCGTTCCGCTGTTTATCTTTTTGTGTTGTCATTCAGCTTTCTTTTAGTGACTTTTCCCCTTAGTGACTTTTAGACTATATACATATATATACACACACGTCACCTCAGATCCAATCAAGAATTTCATACGTAAGCCGTCTTAGCTGGTTTGTGAGCGTTTCACTGAATTGTAACTGAGAGGCGTCTTCGTCTGTGTTTTCACAATTTAAAACGTTCTTAGATTTTTCAATACATTCGTAAACTTCTTCACATCTCAACTTTGAAATAAATACACAGCTCAGGATTTCATTGTTACATAGTTTTATATCAGCACCTTTGCTTTGCAAAATGTCAAATAAAATACTAGAATGCATAAAGATTTTACCGTACAAATGCAGTAAATATACAATTGTACTGTGTTCAGTGTTCGGTAATTTCCCATTGCAATTTGAATTGAATTACTGTCCCAACCATCATTATTCAGCACGTCTTTAAATGCAGCCTTGAGTTCAGAATAGTGTTCAATAATTGTCACTACACCCCTTGAGTGATAATTCCAGCTGGTTTCGCTTGGACTGGGGCGTTTAAACCCTCTTTCCCTGAGCAGTTCTGTTCTTTTACTCGAACGACTAAAAATGTGTGAAAACCAGCAAGACCAGCTATGAATAGCTTAACTTGAGTAATCTGCTTGCATGCATGCAGCAAGACTAAATTTAGTTAATGTGCATAACAGTGGATAAACATGGCATAAGGATATGACTCACAATGGTGTGGACGCCTCCGGATTTCCCTGCCATTACACTACAACCATCATATGTTTGTGCTATTAATTTGTCTTTGCCTATTTTCCAGGTATTCAAAACTCCTAACAAGATATTTGCTAATCCACGAGCAGTTTTGTCTTTTGAGACATCATAAAATCCAACAAACCTTTCTTCGATTTCTCCGGTTGAAGTATTAGCAAACCGAAAAATGACACTCATTTGACTTTTAGTTGACACATCAGTTGTTTCGTCAGCCTGGACAGATACAAAAGGGCTATTTTCTACCTCATTCAAAATCTGTTCATTTATAACATCAACAATACATTCTATAAAGTCGTTCTGTAGGTCACTTGAAGTGCCCTTGAAAACAGAACTAGAACTGCTTAAATGATCTCGCATATAAGGCTCTTCTTCGGCCAAAAAATCTAAAATTTCTAAATAATTTTCCTTATTTAGAGAAGTCTCTGTCTCGTCATGTCCGCGAAAAGCTAGTTCTTGGCGCGATAAGAAACATACAGTTGAAATTAACCTTTTCATTATAAGCCTGTTTTGATTAACTTTTTCGTTGTGCTTTATAGCAGCGACGCGTGCTCTCTCAGACAGAACATGTTCTATTCTATTCTTACCTAGTTCATTAAATTTCACAGCTGCTGTAATGTGTTTGGCAGAAACTTCGTGTTTATTCGTGTTAACAATAAAATTTATTTTTAAACTTTCCTCTCCAACACCTAATTTACGCCATTCTTGACTACACCTATTAAAAAGTAAACAATAAAAACAAAAACGTTTATTTCTTTTTAAACTGCCCGTCAACCATGGTGTTGTATACCACCTCGTTTGAAAACGTCTCATACATTTACCATCTTTTTGTTGTAAGAGTAAATGAGAAGTAGTTTTTTTCTTTAATTTTAAGTTTTTCTTCTAAGCTTAGTTGAGAAAAAAAAGTCTTATTATTAATTAAAAAGTTCACTAAATCCTCTAATTCAGTGGTTCCCAACCAGTTTTGGCTTATGGCCCCCTTAGGAACCTTATTTTTTCCTGTGGCCCCCATAAGCATTATTTTCAGTAGGTAATATGCAAATTTAACTCTATTTTACAAAATAACATTTTCCTGTGGCCCCCTTCAAATGTGCCATGGCCCCCAGGGAGCCATATGGCCCCCGGTTGGGAAACACTGCTCTAATTGACCGACCTCCATCATGACAATAAACACAACTACACAGAACAGCGTTAAGCACCCGCGAACACAGTGTAAATCAAACTGCAATGCTCGCCTTCGTAGCCAATGGAAATCCCCACCTTCCCCTACCTGAGTCCCCCTTACTCCGCCTCTCGCATTTGTAATAACTGCCGTGTGCGCATGTACTGGGCAGGCGATTCCGACCCAGCCTTGAAACTGCTGCTGGTCAGTGTTTAACGACACAGATTTAAAACAATTATTGCTCTCGTGTTGCGCTTGCGTTTGATGAGTAATTACAGAATCATAGAAATGTAATTCATTAAATATATTGCTAACATCTCATAGATAAAAATAAATAATGTAAAACCCATTTTTATTATTTGGTAATTATTGTTAGAAAATCTAGAAGAGGAAGAACCATTGTTGTCCCAAGGCGATATGATGACTAAGCTGATTGATGCAGCATTGCTTGTATATATTAAGGTGTATATATATCCATCTCATAATTGTAAGGTTAGTGAAAAATTCACTTAATTTAGAGCTAGCATTTTTGGGCTCTTGTGGCATCATTGTTTGGGCACTCTTGTGGCATCATTTTTTGGGGCGCTGCACGTCTTTTCTACTCGTTTGTGGAATGCCGTACTTACAGGGTGTGGTCTTATAGAGAGCTCTCTTGCAATTCAGTTTGGTTGTTTAGATACAAGATTGTTGCATCGTGCAATAGTGCAGGTTGTGTTGCTGTTGCAAGGTTTAGAAAGAAGACCATAAATAGTGCCCCTTTTGTTTTTATCTTAAATTCATGCAACTGAAGCCTAAGGTAGGCCCACATCGAGTCAGCAACCCTGAGGTAGGACCTAATAGGACCTCCAAGTCCGTAAGTTTTAAATTTTAGCTTAACTTGGGCTGTAGGTTGAACTGGCCCTTCAGAGCTTGGCCGTTCACGGCTCAGCTGGGATTTTGAACCCAATAAATAAATAAATAACAATTATTATTAAAATTTGTCCCAAATGTTTGGGTAGGCTGAGCCTTAGAGCCTTAATGGACGCTTCGCCACTGCGTAATCTGTCACTACTAAATTTCAGATGCTCAGCAGAAATACCATGAATACCACATGATTTGTTACAATCTAAACATTTTATGGCCTGTTCAGTCTCAAATACACTAACTCTTATATTTAGATTATAGGTAGCATCACAATTAACATTATTGTTCTTATATACAGAGTTGTTGTTGTTTAGCTGATCAGCCCACCGTGATTGAACAAGCCGGCGGCACGCAGGTAACCGATCGCCCTCTTCGGAGTGGACCAGAGGTTCAGCGCACTAGTGATGTTGTGTTGTGTTCTATGTTGTGCTAGAGCGGTACAGTCTGTCATAATGTGTTCAATTGTTTGTGGTGTGTCCTGGCACAGGTGGCAGGTGTCGTATGTGGAGTTGTCTAGTCTGTGTTTATATGTCTATAAGATGGGGTGATGTCCACATCGGAATCGTACTAAGTTAACTCGATCCGATCTGCTCAGGCTGATCTCTGACCTGTTAATGGGTGGCGGCTTTGCACCTAGGACCGCATTCGGACCGAGTCGTGTCAGTGCTTTGTGGGTGAGGTGTGTGTGTATGTGTTTTCTGTACTGTGTGATGTCTGTGGGGCGTGGTATGGAATGGAGTATTTGGTTATAATGTGTATCTGGTGTTACCTTAATGGTGCGAGGTGTCGGTGCATGATTGTACATGTAGTGGCAAGGGTGTTGTGGGTTAATTGTCGCTGCTGCCATGAATTGTGTTCCCCTCATGTCTAAATGTTCCCTAATTTTCAGTATTTTTGTTTCTGTGTGCAGGTGTTCTATTGGTGTTATTTGAGTGCATCCTGTAATGATACGAAGTGCGTTGTTTTGTATTGTCTGTAAGGTGTGAGCCAGTCTTGTATACTGTTTATATATGTTTGTAGGTTATTTGTACCGGTGTCGATGTTGTTGTAGGTGGATGTTAGAGTGATGTCATCTGCATATGATGATAAGGTAAGTTTGTTATCTATTGGGTGTTGGAATGTCATGCATGTATAAATTGAACAGTGTTGGTGAGAGAACAGAGCCTTGAATGACACCGTTCGAAAAAACTTGTTTTTGGATGACTTGCCATTAAATGTGACATGCGAGTATCTTCCTGAAAGATAGTTGCTTAACCACCTTTTGGTGTTATTGTGCATGTTTGTGTTGAGTATTTTGTTTATGAGAGGGAAACGTGGGATAGCATCAAATGCTTTACTAATGTCTATTGTTGCTAATAGTGTACGTTGAGCTGGTCGTCTGGAGTTGATGCCATCCATGATGTGCTGTGTGAGGTTAGTGAGTAATTCGTGGTTGAGTGGTGAGGTCTGTATCCATGTTGAGTAGGCGATAGTGGTATGTGTGGGTTGGTGATTTGTAAGATTAGTCTTTCTATTACTTTGGAAGGTGTGCATAGTAAAGAAGCTGGTTCTGTTAGATTTTTGTTTGGTTTGAGTAGTGTAATAATTTTACCTTGTTTTCATATGTCATGAATAATACAGTGTTGGTATGAATATGTGTTGATATTTGTGAGAGCTAGTATTCTCTGTGGGCCCAAGTGTTTAAGGTGTATGTTAGATATGTTGTCTGGTCCAGTAGCCTTCGAATTCTTAATGTTTTTGATGATCTTGGTGGTCTGGTCTGTATTGAAGGGTGTAATGGTCGTGTCGAGTCTGTAGGTTTTCTTTTGTCTGGCTGTTTGTCTGTCTGCATGTTTTTGGTTGTTGTCTCTGTTTAAGTGACTTATCTTTGCGTAGTGATTAACTAGAATGTTAGCTTGTTGTGTATATGCTGGGATATTATTTTGGCTGCGATAGATAGCCGCGTGTGAGGTGTGAATGCAGAATGCTGCTGTTAGAGTGGGTAATCCTGTTTATAGTCCTGTATATCCTGAATGTATCTGTGGAGTGGTTTAGTGTTGTTATGAATTCCCTAAATGTTTCTGTTTGTATTTCTTTGAGTTTGTTGTTTATTTCTGTGTTGAGCTGTTGTATCTGCTGTTTTATGGCTTCTGTGTGTGGTGTTTATGTGTTATGTTTGAGGTTGTTACTTTGCTTTATGAGGTGGGCTATTTCTCTAGTGTAATTTGGGTTGTATTTCCTAATGTTGCCCTTGGCTTTGTATTTGTTTGCATTATTGATGATCTGATTAAATGTCAGAGTTGAATAACTCACTGTAGTGTTCCTTCCATAATTTGACTATATTCTCAGTTCCAGTTATATTTCAATATTAGCAGGGAGAGACATTGCGCTATTATTCATTGTTTTTTATTCGTCCCAAAAGTTTCTTGGATTCTTATTGGCAAGCTTTCTAGCCAGAGCATCCCTGCTTAACTCATCCTCATGATTTTTTATATACCTTAATGCATAGGTGAACCTAGCATTAGTCCTCTGTTTCTGTTGTGATACAGGTCCTTGCCTTGGCTTCTCTTGTTCACACCACATTAAAAAAGCATCACTGGATGCATTATGAAGTTCAGCCATCTAATCGCTCCAGCCAGGTCTAACATGTATAATTTTTTCTTCTAAAGGTATTTAAGTCTCGGCTAGCATTATTGAGAGAGGAAACAATTTGTTCATACTGTACATGTCTTTAAATGCCAAAATATGTGCTTGAATTCTACAGTTTACATCCTGACAAGCTAGAGCATCATTAGGGATACATCAGACTTATTACAATACTGTTGTTTGCCCTCATCATCAACTTTGGACCAGTCTAACTTCGCTTTACGTGTATCGTTTACCTGTGATAGCATTGGAATACAATTAATGTAAAATCAATTAATAGGGGCATGCATGTGGTCAGAACTCGTATAGGAGTACAAAACTGCCATATTCAGAACTGCCTGATTTGCATCAGGTGTACAAATACAATGCTCCAACCATGAGGTAGTGTGCCAACTATGACTAACATAAGTAAAGCTATCACCAGAGACTACACATGGATGAAATGGTCAAGTTATTATCTTCACAGAAGGCTTTTAAGTGGTTGCTAAACAAAGAATTATCATTAAGCACATTAGCATTAAAGTCACCAATAATAGCTACACATGTCGTATCCAACTCATCAATAATACTGCTGACCTGCCCCAATTTAATCAGGTAATCTTCTTCATTATCAACTGCCTGAAAAGGAATATAGATACACAGAATTACAAATTTTTTATTGTCTACACAAATTTCTATTCCAGTTAGCCAGTTCAAACCAAGTTTTAATTCACTAATATATTTCCCATACCCCAACCTCCATAGAATAGCTACCCCACCATGTGGGTGGCCTGCAAGGAGACTATCTTGTTTATCTCTGGTGGCTTCCCCTATCCCATGAAAGTTACTGGACAGGCTATTCAGGTCCTTTAAGTCATGTTTCTATAGCCATGTTTCCTGCAGACAGAGAATATCAGCATCCTCTGATAATGCAAGAACCTTCAAAAAGGCTGCAAAGGAACTCCAAAAAGTTTGGTCCTTGCTGAAAGAGGAGGATTCCAATCCTACTTTTCACACCAAGGAGTACAATGGGAGTTTATTGTCGAGAGAGCACCATGGTGGGGAGGATTTTGGGAAAGGCTAGTGAGAAGTGTAAAATGACCATTAAAGAAACTTTTGGCTAATGCTCATTTGCAAAGAAGAATTCTGCACTGTTTTGTGTGAAGTAGAAGCAATGGTGAACAGCAGGCCCATCACCTTTGTTTATAACAGTATGCAGGATGCAGAGCCATTGACACCAAATCATTTTCTCTGTGGTAAACGATTAACATCAAGCCCCAGTTTGCCAGTAGACTTACAGCCTATCCAGAGCAGTCAAGAAGCGTTAACCAGAAGGTTCAAGTATCTTGAGGAGCTACAAGATCAGTTATTGAAGAGGTGGCAGATGGAATACTTTCCGGAACTCAATTATTACCCATCAGGCAATGTAAAGGGCTCCAATGCAAATTGTATCAAGGTGGGAGAAGTGGTAATGATTGGGGATGAAAGACTAAGGCAATGCTGGAAGCTTGGTATAATTGAAGAGTTGTTTGTTGGCAAAGACAATTTAGTTAGGTCTGCACTGGTAAAGACTTCAGGAGGAAAATTAAAGAGACCTATACAAAAACTCTATGCTTTAGAAATCAGCAAAAATACAGATAGTCAAGATGAAGCATTTGGGTTACAGCCTCATGGAGAAGGCTTGGCTAAACTTGCAGAATGTAATGACAACGATGCCTCTTCGGTGGGGAATGTTAGAAAATCTAGAAGAAGAACAGCCATTGTTGTCCCAAGGCGATATGGTGGCTAAGCTAGATGATGCAGCATTTCTTGTATATGTTAAGTTAAGGTGTATATCCATCTCATAATTGTAAGGTTAGTGAAAAATTCACTTAATTTAGAGCTAACATTTTTGGGCTCTTGTGGCATCATTGTTTGGGCACTCAAGAAATAGGATTCAAGGAATAGGATTAGAGAGAATAGTAATCATTTTGTAGCAACTAGTAACAGGTTTCAGATACTAGGGGATTTAGATGAAGCAGTACAGTGTGAATTTGCCATGGATGGGGACTCTCTTATCAGGAATCAGGACAATGAATTTTGTAATAAGGGTAAAAAAAACCCTAGAAGAAGATTATTCCAAGCGGTAATATTTCTAAAGTCAATGATGTAGTGAAAAAGTTACCTGTAACCCGAGGTAATATAATTCATGCAGGTATAAATGTCTTAACAAGCAAGAATAAAGATAGTAGATTTAAGTTAAACAGAAATTCAGAAGCAGTTAAATGGAGGTACAAGGAATTGATCGAAACTTTAAAAAATAGGCAGAGCAAGTGTTATGTAGTGGCAGTGCCGTCGTTTCAGATTTTTCTTAGACGGGGGCAAGAACATTTACTGTTTATTGATATTTGATTAAAAACATTTTGTTCAAAAGCTTAATTACATAAATATGTATGCACTATGCTTATGTTTTCAGCAGATCAACAAAGTGCATATTCAGTGATCTGTGATTATAGTAATGAAACATCACTGGTAGAGTATACATTCAATATGTTATGACAAGCTACTTTACATCTATGTTAATATAGTTACATTAGAGCAGGGGTCACCAACCTGGGCGGTAGCGCCCACTAGTGGGCTCACATTAAAGGTAATTAAACATTTATTTCATTATTTATTTTATCGATTATGTTGATTTATTCTTTTTGATCTAAGGTGGGCGATAAGCTTTTTTAATTTTCAAAAAATCCTAAAAGTGGGCTGTGAACAAAAAAAAGGTTGGTGGCCCCTGCATTAGAGGAAACCGTCGATGCTTCATTCGAGCAAAACAATCTACGAGTTCATCAACTTTAATTTACTGCAGGATTTAATAATAACTAGACTTTGTAGTCCTTTCTTGAGGGGGGCAAGCAAAGTGTTGGGGGCAAGAGAGGTGTTAGGGGGCGAGTGTCCCCCCCTCTGCCTACCCAAAATGACGCCACTATGTAGTGGACATTTTACCAAGGATTGGGGTAAGCATGGAGTTTACAAGCAAAATTTTAGCCTTAAATTATAAAGTTAGGATGCTATGTAGTGAAGAGGTTGAGTTCATAGATTTGTGAGATAATTTTTATGAAAGAAGGGAGCTTTACAGTAAGGATGGATTGCATCTTAGTGGAAGGGGAACTGCTTTGTATTGGAGGCTTCTGGAGGAAAATGTGAGTTCTTTGGAGTTTTGAAAGATAACTTTAGATCAACAGAGGACCTAAATCATTAGGGTATAGGTAAAGTAAATACTGTTAGAGTCTTAAATACAGGTTATTTTAGGAATAGGCATATCAACTATCTGACCAAAGGTAGGGAATCAGTTAAAACTGAGGGGTTGAAGTGTTTTTATACAAATGCACATAGTCTTAGGAATAAGAAAAATGAATTATTTAGTTATATGATTAGTGAAAATCTGGATATAGCCTGCATTAGTGAGACTTGAATTAGGAAGGCAGCATTCAATGACATGAGAGCAGAGTACGAGTTAAATAGTTATACAATGTATATTTATCAGAGAATGGATAGGCAGGGAGGTGGTTTGGCCTTATACATTAAGAATGATTTAACTTCAGTTCAGAATGATAGTATTAAATTAGACAATAGGGTAGAATCAATTTGGGTTGATATCTGTTTCAGGAAAAAAGTATATTCGGATAGTTGCATTTTACAGACCTTCAAACCAAACACAAGAAGGCGATGAAGTATGGTTCAAGAAATAAATAAAGGTTGTTGCTAGAACATTAATTATGGGAGATTTTAACCTACCTCATATAGACTGGAGCTTCTTAGAGGAAAATAATAGGGAAGGTAACTTCTTCATTGACTGCTACAATGACTGTTTTCTAACGCAATTTGTAAATAAACCAACTAGGGATCAAGTAATCTTAGATCTGGTCCTTTCCAATGATCATGAACTTATTTGGGAACTTGCAGTAGGAGAGTCATTAGGAAATAGTTATCATTGGATCATATGTTTTAAGATAGAATTAAATAGGGATCTAGTCAACAATGACCATCTAGTCCCTTGCTTCGCAAAGGGTGACTATAGTACATTTAAGTTGTTGTTAGGCTCAGTAAAGTGGGATAATGAATTTGCCAATAAAAATGCTATTGAGATGTGGTCTAGATTCAAAGAAATTTTAGAGGATGTACAATGTAGGTGACTAGGTGTATTTCTTTCAGAACTGTTCGGAATAACAAGATTAGGAAACCTTTGTGGTGGAATAAAGAAATAGCTAAAATGATTAAAAATAAAATAAGGGCATTCAGGGAATTTAAAGGCAGTGACAGTATTTTGGACTTGGATATTTATAGGCAGTTAAGAAATAAGCTAAATAGTTTGATTAGGAAGTAGTAGATTTTTGGAAGTAGTAGATTTTTGGAATGACTTGCCATATGATGTGGTAAACAGTAGCTCATTAGTTAATTTTAAGAAAAATTAACTCTTTTACGAATGAGAGAGGTAGTTTGTAGATTGTAAATACTATATATTTTTAGGTTAAGTTTGTAGGCTACTTTGATAGTAGTAAATAGTTGTACATTAGTTAGCTGACTTGAGATTGATGTTTTGTAGGATTTTACGAGGGACGGTCAGAAAATAAGTTTACACGGCTTATAATTTAGTAACTAAAGGACCTACATTGATTATGTTTGTATCAGGTGAATTCGTTAATCATTGTTGGCAACACTGCACGTCGATTCGGCTGTCATCTACCGTACATTGGTAATATGAGTTAATTGAACATGGCGGCTCGACTGAAACAGTGCCCTGCCCTACGGAGCAGTCCAGGACGTTTACGTTTAATGGCCGCTCGTAAACGTTCCATTGTTGAACAATATGCAGCTGCATTGATTGTTGTGCCTTTTTGCATGAAATCTGCGAGCAAAACGCCTTTGTGGTCCCAAAACATGGTAACCATCACGTTGCCACCGGACCTCACAATCTTGAACTTCTTTGGTCGCGGGGAGTAGTAGCTCCTCAGGACCCATGTTACAGTCAAACTCAAGTTTACAATCTACAGCTAGTTTACAGGCACGCTCCACTACCGTAGGCAACCAAATTTTTTGGGCCCGTGTATTTAGTACAGTAAACATACGCGCTAAGACTACTGCTATAAAGCCACAACCACGATCGACGTTTATATACCGTCTATAAATAGCCTGAGAATTGAAGTTAAGAATATAAGGTGTGGCGCTATGACCCGCAACACGGAATACACGGTCAATATTTATCGTGAAGTTGTCCATATTGAAGGCTATGCTACTTTGAGAGGCTTGCATTATACGGCGTAATATATACTCTATATCTTCAGCTGCCAAACGTCTGAACGGTATTACTACCCAAAAATCATCTACATCTCCGTCATCTGACCCGAATCCGAAAGACAGCCTGGTCCTGACCTCACGTTCGTCGCGGTTCTGAAGGGCAAACTCTACAATACGTTCAACTATGCGCCGTAGTCCGTGTTCGATACCATTGCTATACATGGATCTAGGATCCACCCTGACTATATGCCGATTTCTAGTCAATGCCGGGGTGGGGGTAGCGGTGCGCACCAACTCGAATGTTATGCCAACCTCAACAAAATCGGAAGCTGCTGTGGAGGATGTACCCGGAATTGAATAATGGGTTATATTTGAGGAAGGTACTATTGTGGGGGTTGTGTCGTAAGACGTTGAGGGTTGGGGGTCTATTACTGATGGTCTAACAACCGGAGCAATCCTGGCACGCTTTATACCTGCCGTGGAGGGTTCTTCATCACGCCTCCGCTTTGAACTGGCGTGTGCTACAGGTGTCGCTGGTGAGGGATCGTCGGCGGGGTAGGGTTCTGTAGCTGTACGGTCAACGGGCTCGTCTGTGATATCGATGATGGGGTGCTGTACATCGTCGTCATTCACGGTTCTGTGGAAGAAGAAAACAAAATATAAGGAGCAGCACTCAAAATTTGTAATATTTTGCAAATGGCCCACTTAGGGGCGTGACGTGTTAAAAATGGATTCTGTAGAAAAATTCAGGTTCACGAGCCCATCCACATGTATTATATCTGGACCTACAGGATGTGGTAAAACTGTGTTTATGCTTAAAATCATTAAAGAAAAGGGGGAGATGTTCTCAAAATTTGTGCATAAAGTTATATGGTGCTATTCGACATACCAATCAGTGTTCAACGAGTACCAAGATGAAATCTTGTTCCACAAAGGTGTATATGACGTTAATTCGTTAAAAGGAAATGAACATACAATCATTGTAATTGACGATCTCATGTTGGAAATGGATAAAACGTTTGCCGAGACATTTACAGTTCTCCCACCATCTTAACATAAGCGTGTTCTTCATCAATCAGAATCTATTTTTCAAAAATAGATACATGCGCGATGTGTCGCTAAATACACAATACCTAGTCTTATTCGCGCAACGTAGAGATGTATCACAAATTGGGGTATTAGCCAGTCAAATGTTCTCGAATCAGCGTAAGGAGTTTTTGGAGGTTTATAAAGAGGCGACAAACCAGCGTTATGGATATTTGCTTTGTGACCTTCATCCGCGAAACACGTTTAGGGTGCTTCTAAGAACGAATATATTTCGAAGCGAGCCTGAAACGGTGTATATTCCAGAATGACAAATAGGCTGAAGAAATACGTGAATTAATAAAAATCTATCAACGATTGCCCCGGACGCTGCAACAGATGTTTGTTAAAAATATCGACTCCGACTTTTTAAAATGCATCTGTGAAATCTGTCTTAATGTTATAAAATGTAATGTGCCAATGAAGCCCTCTCAGAAGACTTGCTTACGTCGTTACAAGAACATAATACGAGCGCTCGCTCGTAAAAATCAAACTGTGGGTAAGAAAAAGCGCATGACTGTACAAAGAGGAGGCTCATTCCTACCCATCTTATTTTCAGTTTTGGGTCCTTTACTGACTAGATTAATATAATGAAGAAGGTGGTTGTGATTCCGCACGAGGTGTATGTTTCATTGCAAAGTTCAAAGACTCCAGACACGGCTCTAGAACCCCGTAAAAGTAGGCTTAAAAGAATGGAAAACGAGTTGCTAGCCCTATTAAAGAGTGAAAAGTCACCTGATGAGAAAAGGATCTTGTACCAAGAGGCTTTGCAGAAATTTCTTCATGAGTACGAAGATTATAAGCCTCCTACAGAGCTCCCCGTGGTTATCAGGCACAGCGCGAATAGTGCTGAGCATGGCGACACAGGACCTGGCCCCGACGATGGCCACCCAAAGAACAACGGAGCACAACACATCGAACATGTGTTAAAAAACAGCCTCCCACAAACACTGAGGAATAAAGGTTTGTCTTTATAATCTATTGAGTGAGGATCCCATCATACAGTGGACCGATACAGGCGAGGTCATTGTTGAAGGAACAAGGGTACAAGGATCCAATATCGTAGATATTGTTCGTGATCTGGTGAGAAAGTGGGACAGACCCTCGCCAACAGGCTGGAAGCATATTAAAGCAAGACTACAACAAATAAATGTCCCCAAAACATTGATAGGTAATCTGAATAGGTTAAAAGACTTGGAGCAAGTCTCGCATGCGTCACAACTGAGTACGCTATTGCTCCCAGCGGTAACACCTCTGAGGAGGAGAAAGAAGAGGGCAAACGGCCAGCCTTATCCACGTGCCTCTAAAATACGCAAATGGCTAACATATTAAGTAAACGCTATTATGACATTTCTAACCCCGCCTCCTATGAAGGCGTTAATAGACTGTACAGAGGTGTTTACGGTGTAAGAAAAAAATGATGAGGGATTTTTGCAGGAACAGGATGCTTATACACTTCATAAGCCAGTGAGAAAAAGGTTTAAAACGGCCAAGACAATAGCTGCATCGATTGACTCTATTTGGCAAGCGGATTTAACAGACATGCAAAGATATTCAGTGTATAACGATGGTTACCGCTACATCCTATTCATAATAGATGTATTCTCTAGATACCTGTGGTTAATTCCCCTGAAAAATAAATCGCCTGAAACAGTTGCTAAAGCGACCAAAACGTTGATGTTGAAAGAAAACAGGATTCCTGGCTATTTTTGTACGGATATGGGGAAAGAGTTTATAGGACGCGCTTTTCAGAACATGCTGACAGAGTTTAATATCAGCTATTACAATACCAATTCTATACATAAGGAGCTCTTTAGCTGAAAGAGTTCAACGTACCATAAAGGAGCGCATGCATCGCTATTTTACACAAAAACACATACAGATTTCTAGACATTCTGGAATCATTGGCTTCATCCTACAACCGTTCACACCATCGTACGATTGGCACAACGCCTAACGAGGTTTTAGAAAGAGGTGCGCTGCCAGAGGTGAGAAGAGATGGAACACCACCACCACCACACTCTGTGTGTTTCAAAATCAATGATTATGTAAGGCTGTTGCGTTTGGGAAATAAATTCGCGAAGGGATTTGAGCAAGGATGGACACGTGAGATTTTTAAAGTTAGGGCTATGAGACCTAAAGGTGAGATAATGATGTATTACATTGAAGATTTGAATGGGGAAGAAACCTCAGGAGGCTTTTACCGCGAGGAGTTGCAGAAAGTGGCATTTAATTTAGGAAAAAACGTGTTTAAAATTGAGAAAATTATAGGAAGCAAAGGTTCAGGAAAGAGAAAAATGTACCTGGTGAAATGGCTAGGTTTCCCAGAAAGCTTCAACACCTATATAAAAGCTGATGCAATAATGAAGCTTAAATAGTATGCACCATGGAGCGTGATTCGTATGAGGTGGGGTTATGTGAACTCCAGTTAGCCACCAAATTTTTAACTCTTGAAAATGAACAAATCATATTTCTGATCATTAGAAGATTCGATGAGTGCGAAAAATTAGGCATAACCTTAGACAATACTATGCGCTCAGTCCTGTTCGGTGAGGAACGGTACTATAGCACAAATGTATCGCTAGGAATCGGGCATTGTGACGGGGTTAAACAGCAGTCTTGAAAGGTCGTACCTGACACGATTTACTTTTTGAAGTCGTAAACATAGACACGCCTGCATGCACATTGAAGTTAAAGTCAACGCTTAGTAGAAATATCAAAGATAAAGAGCTGTTCACAATTGTGGCTGAGGGTCGATATGGCTCAGCTCTCCAAAGAGATACCTTTCAAGAGGCACAGCATGACTTGTCCAGCTTAATGTATCAATTGAAGATGGAGAAATTGGGTGAAAGCTCTCCGCCCACAGACATGTGCTATATTTCCAGCAATATCGTAGAGCACCAATTTGTTGGGGACACCCAGGCGCACCTGCTGCGCATTGCGCACATCCCCAACCATAGAGGAAAAAGTTTGAGCATTACATATGACAAGCCCCATTATGTAAATGTTGCGACTAATCTATTAACCAACATCTCGATATATATATAAGGACGATTGAGGGAAAAATTTTCCCGTTCGGTGATGGGAGCTTAACAATGAAACTACACTTTCGTCGTTTATAATGGCTCGAAGACCGTTCACAGTCTACCGAGGGGTGAGGTATCAGCGTGGGAGTGGACTTGGATCCATTTTTTCATCCACACTACACACCACTGTCCCACTGTTGAAGAGGGGCGCCAGGTACCTAGGGCGGAAGGCGTTACAAACAGGTTTTAACGCGGCAGAAGACATAATGGGTGGCACTAAACCTAAAGAAGTTCTAAAAAAACATTTAAAACGTACACGGGATGAAATCATCAAAGATGCAAAGAGAAAAATACGTGGTGGCGGAAAGAAGAGATCTACTAGGAAGAAGGGGTTACCATCACGTGTTGCTAAACGTAAAAGGAAATAAAAAAAGAAGTGTTCTAAGCATATGAAACCTATGGCTGATCATTTTTTAACTGATATAAGCTGAGGACACTACTCTCACGAATCATAGGTTAACTAATACTTGTCGAGGGAGGTGGCACTATTTCTGATTCGTCATGGCACGTTTCATCCATCCGTGTAGTTCACAATGCTGTAAATCGGAACTGTCCCTCTTTGATATGCCCCCCACTCAGGTCTCTATTGAGCATAGCGACTTTATTATAATTAACCCATTAAACACAATTAGTTCACCCAGTGCCCCTATAGAATTCGTGATACCCAGCTCAGGCCCTTACTTTTTTGACCCGAGCTGCATGCACATGTACGCGAAACTGCGTATAGCCCATTCTGATGGAATGGACTGCGGTGATAGTTACTCTGCCTACCCTGAAACCAACTTTTTACACTCCATATTCAGCCAGTGTGAAGTGTATTTAAACCAGGTTAACATCTCGGCAGGAACGGGGCACTACCACCTACGAGCCTATCTGGAAAATGTCCTCAACTTTTCAGAGGAGGCGAAGGACACCTTTTTAACCGCTGAGGGGTATTACCACACTAAAGATGAAAATGGGATAAAGGATAATTTTTAAAATTCTAAAAAAAAAGATATATGAATGTTTTGGAGGCCTGCATACAGACTTCACATTTCAGGAGAAGTTGCTTATGAACGGGGTGGATATGAAGTTAAAGCTTACCCGTACGATTTCTGAGATCTGCATAAATCTGGGGTCTCTGTTTAAGTGACTTATCTTTGCATAGTGATTAACTAGAATGTTAACTTGTGTATATGTTGGGATATTATTTTGGCTGCGACAGATAGCCGCGTGTGAGGTGTGAATGCTGCTGTTAGAGTGGGTAATGCTGTTCATAGTCTTGTATAGCCTGGATGTATCTGTGGAGTGGTTTAGTGTTGTTATGAATTCCCTAAATGTTTCTGTTTGTTTTTCTTTAAGTTTGACCTCTGAGTTGAAGTAATAAGTATATTTATACATTACACAGTATAATCTACACAGTGTATACATAATTATTCATATTAAACGGCTAATACCCTTTCTTGGTTGGTTTAAATTTAGTTTGAAATCTCATACGCATCCTGACACGTAATAAAACTTGCAGAACTCCATATAGTGAAACATTGAGGGCCTTGCGCGACCTTTAGATCTTAAAATTTTTAAGAAAAACTTCGTACGCTGTATTTTTGCACCAAATGAAACATTTTGATAGGGTTAGACCAAAACTATTCAAAGAAAATATTTTCATCTCATAGATAAGGAACACCCAAACCTATAGTTTCGGAACCATCTATTTTTTAGCAATGTCCATGACCTCTGAATGCCCGAAAGTTGGAGATGTGGAAAATTACTAATTGACGTTGAATTAGATTATCTAACCTTGTGTACGCCTAACCTGGGCATGATAGTAATCCTGATTAGCTGAGGTATGAAATGGTCATAGGGAAACCACATTATACCTTTCAACCTTTCAAATGTTCCTTGCGATGATTCCTCACTTCATGAAGGTCAAGCTTGTCGCTCCTCCTCTCGAGTTAGCCTGGTAAAGTAGAGAGTTGGTTTCTTTTGCTTTCAACCTCACATAGTCAGGTACGCCCGGCTTATCTGCACTCTTTCTACTGCTTTTACACTGATTTCTATTTTATAAACAGGTAGCGCGGCCAGTTCTCAACTAACATGGAGCCCGCAGCCTTTTCCGAGCAAAGCGAGGGAGGGAGAAATTACAACGATTTCTCATTATTTTTTATTTTATTTTAATTAAAACAATGAACATGATGGGGGAAGGCGAGCGGGTAATTTATAACTTACCTTTTTAATCGTGTAGAAAGCTTCAGTTAAGTAAATTTAAAATGACAATTACATCTTAGGAAAGCCCCCGCTTTTTTTTATGTAGATAATATATGTATATCATTGTGTCCGAAACTGCCTGGGTATATGTCTCCAGCTCTCAGAGCATTTCGAATGTTGCCAGCTAGTATTTTATATTTCAAACAATTTCATTTTACATATCTTAATTTCATACAATTTAACCAGTTTATTAAATTTCTCATTAAAAACCAACCCACGACACTCACCTCAGCCCCTTGAAAATAAGTTTTCAATAGGAAAACTTACTTTTCTTGCAAATTGAAAGAAGTTGACAAAATAGATAAGAAATAATTTCAATGAGAAACTCCAAACATTAGATATCTTGTATAATTTCATAAAAAAAAAAAAAGACAATTTATAGTTTACACAACGTTTGTATAAAATAACGTTTCAAACTAATGATCAAAATAATGTACTACCTGTAACAAAGCTGTTACGTGAACAATGTAGGATAATTTAAAAAAAAATTGGTTACAACAAATTTCAAGGTCACAATCTATTCCAGCGATTTCTCATCAAAGATCGCTTCACATTCGAAACATTATTTAGATCGTTACTTACTCGTAGTTACTATCAGAGCAACCACAGAAAGAACAAGAAAATGTTTATAAAACGTACCGACCAGAACGCACATAGTATGGACCAGTGGCGGCGGAACGTCAGTGCGCAAGTGGGTGCCAAGTAGGATTGACAAGCATACTACTAGACTACATTCACTAGATTGCGTGAACATGCTAAAGTGCTACAGTTGCGAACTTGCAATTTACGAAATATGTTACATAGCCCAAACACAAGGTAAATGTTTAATTACTTTTTACTTTGAAAAACTTGTTTTTCAAAGTTTAAAATGTCAAAATATCGGATCACCTGAAGATCCGTCACCCTAGCCTTTTATAGTTAGCTTTATAAAGCTAACTAACGAAAATATCACGACCTAACCTAACCAATCGTCAAGGGCGTACAGTTGACCTAACGATTGGTTAGGGTAGGTCGTGATATTTTCGTTAGTTAGCCTTAGAAAGCTAACTAAAAAAGGCTGGGGTGACGGATCTTCAGGTGATCCAAAATATCTTCGCTAGCAAGGGGGGCCTGGCCCCCCTCTGGCAATTTCAGAGGGGCCGCCGGCCTCCATCCCACCCCCCGTTCCACTGTCTATGAGTATGACACACAAAAAAACTGGACAATAACCGAACACTTTCACATAACTTCAACAAATGATAATAATAATTAATCAGTGTACATCAATTTCCAATAGTTGTCTTTGTGTCCCCCGAAAGCTGACAACGAACCTTTTAAATTTTCAATCGCAGCTCTCCTACTCACTTCGCTAGATATATATATATATATATATATATATATATATATATATATATATATATTGCTTTTTTTCTGGAAAGAAAGGTTTCGGAATTCTACTAAAAATTTCCTACAACCTTTGCCATTTATCTCATTCTACCCCATAACCATCGCAGTCCAAAAAAAAGCGTCCTTCCTATTCATAAAATTTTGTTACGGATCCAAAAGAAAAAAAAATCAAATTGGAATGAAAAAAACATGAAATTTCCTTCTGCATGTTGAAAATAAAAGGCACCGGAACGCCGTATATATATATATATATATATATATATGCGCCTCGGTGGTGTTGTAGTTAGCATCGCTGACTACGAATCCATCGGTCCCGGGATCAAGACCCGGTGATGGCAGGTGGCGCGCAGCAAAACCTAACTCTTCATCCTTCCACATAATAAAAAAAAAGTGGTTGGTAGATAAAGGGGTACCTTGGGTAGCCTAGTGGTTAAGACGCTGGGCTGCTGGTGGGGCGTGGTTCAGGTTCCATGTTAAACCGTAGGTCTAAGGTGGAGTGATAAGTTTGACCTTCGTCAGAATGAACAATTCGGGCGGAAGCAAAACCAAGGTTTATATACAGCATGGTACTACAAAATCTTGTAGTTCGTGTGCAGAGTTTTGTACAAAGGACTAATTCTAGTGGTGTACCGATTAATCGACATTAGCATCGGTAGCGTCGGCTATGTTTTTGGGATCGGCACTGACAATATCGGCCACTTTTGGGGCATCTCATAGGCATCGGTCAAATTTAGCCGATTCCTCTTACCGATTCTTTGAAATTTTAAAATTTTCATTACGAAACAAAATCTATATTTATAGAAAATTGAACATACAACCCATTCCCCAACTACTTTTAATAATTTATATTTATTTCAGTGTAATTGCATGAAATATATTTTATGATACATATATTTACATATATTTACATTTTCTCTAACTAGCTAATCTCAAAATATTATGAAGTATTGTAATCTCTTACTCTATATTAATAATATTGTACTTTATAATTTTTATATTAAACCATCTTATTATGTTGACTTTATTTTAAGTATTTTAATTTTATAAACCCAAATTGTATATCTATTTTTTGTATTCAAATAGACCCACCGGGGCCTTGAAATTTTTATGAAAAATTTTATTGTTGTTTATATTGTCGAAAAAAGAAAATACCTTCAACATAAGGAAAACCACTTATGATGCTTTAAATACTGGTATTCAATTTATGAAGCTAAAATAAAATTATTTTATCATTTTACTGAGTAATAAAACTATTTAACATCACTTTAGCTATGGTATATGAGGAACAAATTCTGGTACTGTATACTGTGGAGTGAGCATTTAAACAAATTTGAAGTGTAAAAATATGAAAATTGAAAGTTGTCATATTAGATCAGTAAAAATTATGGAGAGAATTGATTTTTTAAAATATACTATGGCAGAGAACCGGCATTGGCATCGGTTAAAATTTGGACTCGGTACATCACTAATTTCTTATGTGTAGAGAAGGTACAATAAAAATTTCATGATTTTATTTTAGTTAATAAAAAAAATGCAAAACTTAAACGACCAGATGTTAAAAAAAACAAAAAAAAAACTACCTAACTTAATGTACGCCAAATCCGGGCATAAGATTCACCCTGATTGGTCCGACGTACTGTATGAAATGGGAGAGGTTTTCGATTTTGTTAACAATTTGGTGGCCATGGACCTAAACATATTAGCATTATATTATAAGAGGGTAATTCAATAAGTATTCATACTTTTTATTTTCACAATTTTATTTTCACATCTGACAGATTATAAACACATCACTTCTCAACATAGTCTCCCTGTTTCTCAATACGCTTAGTCCAGCAATCTACAAGCTTCCTAATGCCATCATAAAATAATGTTTTTGGCTGTGTGCGTAGCCAGTCATGCACCGCTTCCTTCAGGTCATCATCGCTTTGGAATCGCTGACCTCTCAAAGTGTCTTTTAGTGGTCCAAACAGAAAAAATTCCGAAGGTGCCAGGTCTGGAGTATAGGCTGGATGGTCGAGAACTTCAAATTTAAGTTCTTGAAAGCATTTTCTACTCTGTGCAGCAGTATGAGGGCGCGCATTGTCGTGTAACAGAATAACACCTTCCGTCAATCTCCCTCTCCGTTTTGTGCGAATTGCTTGTTTTAACTCATTCCGAAGCATGTCAGAATACGATGCACTTGTTACTGTAGTTCCACGCTCTAGATAATGCTCAAAGATAAGGCCTCGTATATCCCAAAACAGTGTTAGCATAACTTTACCTGCTGACGGCTGCGCTTTGAACTTCCTTGCAACGGGAGATGTTGGATGCTTCCATTGCATGCTCTGTCGTTTGCTTTCTGGCTCATAGTGATGGATCCAGGTTTCATCTCCAGTGATAATGTGCTCCAAAAAGTTTTCACCTTCATTTTGATACCGCGCCAAACGACGAGAGCAGACGTCCATACGATTACGTTTGTGCTCTTCTGTCAACTGTTTGGGCACCCATCTTGCACAAACCTTGTGAAAGCCAAGAATGTCATGAACTATCGAATAGGCTGACCCTTGACACTGTTTTGGGATACACGAGGCCCTATCCTTGAACATTATCTAGAGCGTGGAACTACAGTAACAAGTGCATCGTATTCTGACATGCTTCGGAATGAGTTAAAGCAAGCAATTCGCACAAAACGGAGAGGGAGATTGTCGGAAGGTGTTATTCTGTTACACGACAATGCGCGCCCTCATACCGCTGCACAGACTAGAAAATGCCTTCAAGAACTTAAATTTGAAGTTCTCGACCATCCAGCTTACAGTCCAGACCCGGTACCTTCGGATTTTTACCTGTTTGGACCACTAAAAGACGCTTTCAGAGGTCAGCGATTCCAAGGCGATGATGACTGGCTCCGCACACAGCCAAAAACATTATTTTGTGATGGACATTAGAAACAGGTATTGAGAAACAGGGAGACTATGTTGAGAAGTGATGTGTTTATAATCTATCAGATGTGAAAATAAAATTGTGAAAATAAAAAGTGCAGATACTTATTGAATTACCCTCGTATATATGGCCGCCGAGAGGATTTGGGGCCCCGGGGTTTAAGATGGTATATAGTCCCTAATGATAATACAGTACCTTTTAGAGGGGGATCAAGGTGGGAGGGGGTCCCTTACCCTCTCGGCAGCCCTGCGTAGATTTGGTACAGTATAAAGGGTTGCTTGAATTCAATAAGCATTTTTTCAGTTGTATACAAATACTTCTCATTTTTATAGAGTATAATTTGATTATAATCTGATCTAATCAATTGCTGCTTTGCTATCCCACATCAATATTAAAGTATTTCTATCAATGCGACTTATTTCAATGAAACACCTGTATCTATGCTTAGCGATATTATACCGTGGATCTATATGAAAGAACAGCCATGGGATGGACATTGAAAAAATAAACTTAAAATAATAATTTCCCATGCAATGGTACTGCCAATTTATGAGTACAAGGGAAAACGAAATACATTGAAAGTGCTCCGTGTATTCGACCTATTCGGACTCCTACCAGAATACTTTTCCTCCATTTCTTTTAGTGAATGAAATAATAACAGCTTCATAATTCACTTTTTTTGCGAGATCAAGGTCCATTGATAGCATTCCAGATGTGATAGACCATGTTGGCCGGTTGGAGAGCAGCTGAAGGAAGTTTTCGCAAGGAGGACATTGTGAAGCCACGTCTTGGAAATCTTGTTCAACAGCTCAGTAAAACCGACTTTCCAAAATACGAGTAGTAGTACACCGACCCTTTTTAGCGAATTTCTTCGACGAATTATTCAACTGATGAGTCTCTTGGGTAATTAACTAATGATTGGCAAATTCCTGAGTGTTTGTAATGTCTGATTCTGCATCATAGGCTAAGGTAAAATCTCAGATAAAACATATTGATCTTTTCGTTTGTCTTAGATCTTTGCATGAGCTGTTGGATAATTGTGCCCAGAGCAGAGTATAGAAAATCTCTACTTTGAAGTAGGTTTCTGAATTTTCATGACTATACTCAGTAGCTCTGTCTTCGTTACGGAAGGTCGTGATTCTTCTTTGTCTTCTCTCTTTAAAATTCTGACCAAAAACCCATGTTTGTTGTTGTGAAGTGACTCAGGAATAAAATTTGTAATTTGTAATGTTCATGTGGGAAAGTGCCGCGAGCAGGGTTGCCGAAATTTTTTTGGCAAGTGTACCAAAACTTAAGTCAAAAGGTACCAAATCTCGCAAAAAGGTACCAAATAATTGAAAAATGATAATAAATGCTTTAAAACATATAAAGATGTTAAACTAACCTTATTTTTTAACGGTCAATCTCACGTTTCGGCCATTATCCAAAACTTTCGTTCACAAAAACACTTTTTTATATATAAAAAGACGATATATTTTGATAAGTTGAGACAATAAAGTAAAACTAAAATCCAGCAATTAAAACAAGATTTTTATTTTGGCGACTTGAACAATGAAGGCATTTTCCAGGATAATTCTGGCCATTTTGATCCTAAAGTGCTCCTGCACCAAGATCGTAGTTTATAATATATTGTAATTCGAATGTACCCTGTGCCGACCATTCTTTCTACTACGAGACGAAACGAAAATTAAAATCCATCAATAATAATTTTTTTCTTTTCCATTCAATAATGAACCAAATTATAGTTTTCTAAAGGATAGTTTTTATACATACATAGCGGTTTTTGTTTGTTTCGACAAAACTTCAAATAGTACCAAAATTTTCGGCCGTCGTACCAAACGTACCAGAGGAGGCAAAAAGTACCACATTTGGTACGAACGTACCAACTTCGGCAACCCTGGCTGCGAGTCGCTTTTAGTTGGGGACTCTACTTTTAGTATGAATGGTTATGAATGAAAACGGGGTTTGTGAGGTGACTCATTAATTATATTAAACTATGTTCTTCATTCTCAAACAGTGAGTTCGGCCAGCTTAAGGACTGCATACTAGGGTGGATCGATTTTACATGGTTTTCGATTTCAATATTCTAATAGAGACAAAAACTTGCGCATGCATGAGAAAATAGCCTCTGCAAAATCTTAGCTTAATAGGTAATCATCTTCTGCCCCCGGCAGAGCGATGAAAATCATATTTTAGTAGTCAAAAACGTATTTTTCTTATAATTTTTAAAATATTTCAATATGCATCAAAATTATTCCTAATAACTATAAAGTCGATGAAAAAGACCTCATATGATCGTTTTTCCAAGCGCGTTGTCCTACGTTAATATCTTTTGCCCCCGGCAACAACGTCAGATGTTGAAAAAATAGGTAATTTATATACATATTTTCAGATCGGCTCTTTGTCTTAAATAATGCAGTTATATATTTCCAATAGCATTTATATCGTTGCTTAGGCATGAAATAACACACACGCAAAATTATATGACTCTAGAGTAATATCTTCTGTCCCCGAGAAAAGTCTAAATGTGGATTATAATTACGTTAATGCGATGTTATAAGTACGATAAGTACAGCTCCTCGCTTGCTAATTTTATAAAATTAGCAACCCAGAGCTCACCACGAGGAGGTGGCTGTACGTCGAGTTCCACCCTATCCAGCCCCAACCACCCTTCCTTTGGCTGCATGTCTATTTGCATACGGTAATCTTTCTTAGAATCAAATCGTGGAATTTTTGTTCGGGAGTGAAGACGGGAGCGGATGAATCCGTCCCTCTCTTCTATTCCACTTACGCTGGCAGAGGCTTCGGTTACTAATTTGATGAGTCTCTCGACCGCTTGAGTATGACAAGGGAATAGTGGGATCAGTCCATCAGGCTGGTCTCCCGTCTCAACAAACTCTTTTATTCGGGTATCAGGTATTGTTTTTGTAACGGGGGGTTCGGTCACCTCAGCCGTTTGCCAGTTGATCATTTCGTAATAGTTTTGACTATCGTAGAGCAGCTCAGGCATGGCGAAGGCTCGAATTTCCCCCGCTGGTGATTGTTTTGATCGTGCTTTTAATATTCTTCTCCATCCCAATTCTCTTATGTGTTGCTCATCGGCATGTAGCATGGAGATCAAAATATTTTCTGGGTGAGCAAAGAAAGAATTTCTACGGAGGACTTTGTTGGCGATTGTCTTAGATCTTTGAGGCATGGTCTGAGAGACGCATCATTTCGAAAAAATGTTTTGCGCCCTCAGTGAAACTGGAGTTTTTCTTTATCTTAAACCAAATTGGTGCGTAAACTGTCATAATGAATCGCACAATTTCGTTGAAGGTGCTGGAGGGTTCACTGGTTGAAACATAGAGGCGCAGAAATCTATTTGCTGTTGTCAGCCACCTGGAATGCGCCATCTTACCTGGATTTCGAGCCGCGAGAGCTGAAGAGCAGCTACCGCTCGACACTGCTCTGTAGATGCCTAACAAATATTTTTGGTCAGTGCTCAACTCGGCATCATCTATGTCAATGTCGGGAGATGGAATGGCATCGAATTCTGTAATTGGAAGTTTTCGCAGTCGTTCAGTTGTTTTCCAACTGGTCCAGTAAAGCCCATTGGCCCAGTTGTTTTGCCGTCCAAGTCTTGAATGAGGTGTCGCAGTGATAATTCATTAACCGTGTAATAGGCATATGATCCACTGAACTGGCCTTTGTAGTTTCATTTCAATCATACGAATGGCTCCACCCTTTCGACCCGTGTTCACTGCGGTACCATCACAGCCGATAGCCACAATGTCGTCAGCGCTAATATTGTTAGTCTGCTGCTGCTGCTGGCAGCACTCACCAGAGATGACCTTTAAACCCTAGCCTAGAGTCATAAAATTTTGCGTGTGTGTTATTTCATGCCTAAGCAACGATATAAATGCTATGGGAAATATATAAATGCATTATTTAAGACAAAGAGCCGATCTGAAAATATGTATATAAATTACCTATTTTTTCAACATTTGACGTTGTTGCCGGGGGCAAAAGATATTAACGTAGGACAACGCGCTTGGAAAAACGAGCATATGAGGTCTTTTTCATCGACTTTATAGTTATTAGGAATAATTTTGATGCATATTGAAATATTTTAAAAATTATAAGAAAAATACGTTTTTGACTACTAAAATATGATTTTCATCGCTCTGCCGGGGGCAGAAGATGATTACCTATTAAGCTAAGATTTTGCAGTGGCTATTTTCTCATGCATGCGCAAGTTTTTGTCTCTATTAGAATATGGAAATCGAAAAAAATGTAAAATCGATCCACCCTACTGCATACCTGTGCCACATATACCATAATTTAATGTTGAATATTCAAAGAAAAATAACGTTAAGTATTTCTACAGGATGTTTCCATATATAAAATTTTATGGATAACTGCGAGTTACAGTACTGTCGAAATGTTTTATTTTTCACACAATGACTGTATGCATATTATTTATTGCAAACAATCATTATGAGGAAAATAAAAAATGTCCACAGTAACCCAAATAGCCATAAAATTTGATATATAGAAGCATCCTGTATTAGGTTTTCTAGTCACATTATAAACAAACAAATAAATAAATACAGATATATCAATTCATAAAATAAGATTTGTATAATTAAAATAAATTTTAACAGGCGTTGCATATCTCTCTCTCTCTCTCTCTCTCTCTCTCTCTCTCTCTCTCTCTCTCTCTCTATATATATATATATATATATATATATATATATATATTAAACAATACTGCAATAATATCATTTGAAATTCTATATTTTGTTTTAGCCAAATTAAAATTTCCGTGTGTTTTCAAACATTAATGACACAACAAACGCAGGTATATGGAGGCACGCAATCTCGAATCTGAAAATGAAGAGAGCTTCGAGCATTGTAGTGAGACGGCGACGCTTTTCAAAATAATTAGTTCCACCAACTGTATTTTATCCACACACACACGCACACACACACACACACACACATTATATATATATATATATAGTTGTATACACATAAGGTGGAGCAGAAGTCGGGCACAATAGGGTAAAATTACAGTAAAACGCTGAAGTCATGCACCACAGGGTAAATACCAGTCAGTATTCGAAATAATGACCATTAAATTGAAAACAATTTTTGATTCGCTGTACATACTGTATGATGTCTAAACATTTCCTAACACGCTAACGTTGATCATGGAACAGTAAAATCTATTTTTTTCTTTCAAATGATCTATGTCTCTGAGTCATTCAACGTAGACGACAAAGAAACAGTATATTAACAATTAACAAGCATCATATGTACAGCAAATCTGAAAGTGTTTTTAAATTAAAGGGTCACCCGTTCGAATGCTGAATGTAATTTATTCTATGGTGCGCAACTTTTGTGCCACCCTGTATAATACAGTATATTTCTTTGAGTGGGGCGAAAAAAAATTAAGATTTTTATATCAAACTCTACACAGTTGCAAAAGTTGCATGTTGTCGTACGCATTTACTGAGCAATATATATATATATATATATATATATATATATATATATATATATATATATATATATATATATATATATATATATATATATATACAGGGTGGGCGGAAAGTAGCTCCCTATTTTGGATTGGTAAAAAAATACGTATATTATCCATTTATTTCAGAAGAAATAATATGAAAAGGTAGGCATACATGGTAGGTTATCTCTGAAATTCAATGTGGGCTCCAACTCTTTCCACCAGCTTCTGGAGCCGCCCAGGAATGGCGTCCACTGACTTTAGCAGGAACTCCGGCGGGATGGAGGACATGACTTCCCGAATTCGGTCCTCCAGTTCTTCCAATGTCCTCGGTTTGGTGCGGTAGACTTCTTCCTTTACCCACCCCCAAAGAAAGAAGTCGCACGGTTACCGCTGAAAAACGGCAGAATCGGTTCAGTGTAATGGTGTGGTGTGGTATGACCTCAGATCAGGTTGTGGGCCCGTTCCTTCTGCGCAACACCATGAATGCTGAGCGGTACCTTGCTATGTTGCGAAACGAGGTCTGGCCGGTTGTCAGCACATGGGAGAACATCGACGATCTGATATTTATGCAAGATGGCGCCCCTCCGCACTTCGCTCTTGTTGTCCGTGAGTGGCTGGATGCCCACTTCCCTGGGCGTTGGATGGGTCGTCGTGGTCCACATCAATGGCCAGCCAGGAGCCCCGACTTGACACCGTGCGACTTCTTTCTTTGGGGGTGGGTAAAGGAAGAAGTCTACCGCACCAAACCGAGGACATTGGAAGAACTGGAGGACCGAATTCGGGAAGTCATGTCCTCCATCCCGCCGGAGTTCCTGCTAAAGTCAGTGGACGCCATTCCTGGGCGGCTCCAGAAGCTGGTGGAAAGAGTTGGAGCCCACATTGAATTTCAGAGAAAACCTACCATGTATGCATATTATTTCTTCTGAAATAAATGGATAATATACGTATTTTTTTACCAATCCAAAATAGGGAGCTACTTTCCGCCCACCCTGTACAGTATATATATATATCGGGTGGTCCGAAAAAAATGACGCATTTTTTAAAAATTAATATCTCAGTAACCCCCTTCCTTATCATGACAATTTTTATATGCAAGATACTTTCAAACTTCTTTTTTTGAATGCAAGAAACGGAATTCTGATATCTTTTATAGTTTTCTCGCAATTAACAAAAGTAACAACATGGGTCAAAAAAACAAAAATCGCAATATAATATCCGTTTTTTATACGATATCATGCGATATTTTTGCAAGTTATTACAAAACTCTACAGGAATGAACAAGTCAAATTGTGGATATTTTTATTTTTTAACAATTCGTCAGTAGTCAGTACCCTTAATGATGTTGTCAGAGGAAGATCGTATTCTCATTAAAAATTGTTACTGTGAAAAAGGATGGAAGACTGGAAGGTTATTGCAAGAGTTTCCCGGCAAAAAGTGGAAAAGGCGTGCAGTGGAAAGACTCTTAAAGAAGATTCGCGAATCGGGAAGTACTGCCAGAAAACCAGGAAGCGGTAGACCTAAAACAGCTTCGGTTCCAGAAAATGTGGATTACATCAACGATAAAATCTGCTCTCAAGAAGATAAACCAGGAAGTCATTTGTCACAAAGAACAATTGCTAAACATTTGAATATTGGAAAGACTTCTGTACACCGAATAATTAAAGCACAAACTAAAAGCCTTCAAAAGAATAGTATCTTCTAGAAAAAGTGATACTGTTAAGGATAAAAGAAAAACAAGGTGCAGAAAGTTACTTGATAATTTCTCTGTCGTTGATATTAAAAAGATAGTCTTCACGGATGAAAAAATTTCACTCTAGAAATTCCGCGAAACCGTCAAAATGATGTTGTCTACGGGCGTGGTAAAAAGTGTGACATTTCAATAAACAGATTGTATCATGAAACGTCAAGATTCTCCAAAAAGGTTATGATATCTGCAGGGGTCTCTTGCAATGGCAAGACAGATGTTCATTTTATTGAAACTGAAAAGACAAAGGTGAATTCTGCAAATTACATTGAACTTTTAAGAACAAAATTGTTGCCGGATTGTCGTCGCCTGTATCAAGAAAATGATTTCATATTTCAACAAGATGGAGCACCGTCGCATACAAGCTACGCCACACAGTCGTTTCTGATTAGCAATACACCAAAATTAATAACGAAAAATGAGTGGCCACCACAAAGCCCAGATTGTAATCCTATGGACTACTCAATTTGGGAGTTACTAAAAGAGAAGGTTTACCGAGGTCGACGAGAAAAATTCACCGAATCAGAATTAAAAAGTAAAATACTTGAATCTTGGCAAGAAATTGGCATTAATGAAGTAAGAAGTATTATTTTTGTGTGGAAGAAAAGACTTAGATTAGTGTGTCAACAGAGTGGTGGTCCAATCGATCATTTACTGTAAATTAATTAGTTAAATTTCTGATTAAATTTTTCCTTTCTCATGATATTCGTTTTTTTGACCCATGTTGTTACTTTTGTTAATTGCGAGAAAACTATAAAAGATATCAGAATTCCGTTTCTTGCATTCAAAAAAAGAAGTTTGAAAGTATCTTGCATATAAAAATTGTCATGATAAGGAAGGGGGTTACTGAGATATTAATTTTTAAAAAATGCGTCATTTTTTTCGGACCACCCGATATATGCCAGGTAGGGGAACAACTGATGCGATTTTTGCACTGAGGCAGTTGATGGAGAAACACCGGGAGCGACAAAAGGGACTGCACATGGTTTTCATCGACCTAGAGAAAGCATATGATAGAGTGCCACGCCAGGAGGTTTGGAGGTGTATGAGTTACAAGGAGTTACAAGGAAAAGAAGTACCTCAAAAGGTCTTGCGGCCCATACCGAGGAGGTACCAATGGCAACGGGTGCTAGGGAAACTTTTGTATTTAGATAGCTCACAGAGACACCGAGCAAGCGAACTCCTGCAGAGTTTTCTGAGGTTTTAATCTTAAACTATGAGTGTGTTCAGTACTTTGTCTAGCCTATTTGTAAACAGATTTACACTTTCACTGGAAACAACCTCTGAGGGAAGTTGGTTCCAGATATTAACTATTTTATAGGAAAAGAAATTTCCGCAGACTGAGGTCCTAAATGTCTTTACACACTCAAATAGTGTGCAAGATTTGGTCTACCCTTTTCTTGAACTGATCCACAGAGGAACTGTTCACAACTTCCGAAGGTAACCTGTTCCATGTGTCACAGATCTTATACGTAAAGTAATTCCCACACACACTAGTCCTAAACCGTTTCAAATCCAACTTCCAACCATTGTTGCGAGTTGGGTTATCATTTAAACTAAACATACTTCTAAAATCGACATCGTTCAACCCGCGTAAGAGCTTGAAAACCTTGATCAGTTGACCGCGCAGCCTCCGAGTTTCAAGCGAAAACAAGTTCAGGGCGCGTAACCGTCGATTGTAGCCCATATGCCTAACGGAAGGGATTAACTTTGTGGCCCTCGCCTGCACTCGCTCCAGCCTCTCAATATCTTTCCTGAGGGTGGGCGACCAGAACTGCACAGCATACTCCAGGTGCGGCCGAACAAGGGAATTGTACAGTGAGAGCACAATCTCCTTGTTCCGAAACTGAAATTGCCTCCTGATATAACCCAATAGTTTCTGGGCTTTCTTTTCCACCTCTACGCACTGTTTCGTGAACTTAAGGTCGCTGCTAATTAGCACACCCAAGTCCTTTTCTAAATCAGTCAC
Organism: Bathynomus jamesi; assembly: GCA_023014485.1. Classification (NCBI taxonomy): domain Eukaryota; kingdom Metazoa; phylum Arthropoda; class Malacostraca; order Isopoda; family Cirolanidae; genus Bathynomus; species Bathynomus jamesi. The sequence goes on along the minus strand of JAJOZX010001238.1, from coordinate 752,588 downwards.
CTCGATATTACTACCCAACATCGAGTAGTCCGACTTGGGATTGGCGTAGCCAATGTGCATCACTTTGCATTTACCCAAATTAAACGGCATTTGCCATTTTTCGGACCACTCTCCTATCCTACCTAGGTCCGCACGCAGTTCCTCGATCGCTTCGGGCGTCCCAACATTGGCCCCAAGCTTGGTGTCATCAGCGAATTTGGCGATCCGACTGACGATGCCACCGTCGATATCATTTATGTAAATGATAAACAACAGCGGCCCCAAAACGGAACCCTGAGGAACCCCACTAGTGACCGAGGCCCAACCCGAACTAGCACCTTTAATTACAACCCTCTGCCGCCTATTCTTCAGCCAGTTTTCAAGCCACCTACCTATTTCCCCACCGATGAGAGAGAAAGGTGTGCCGGAGAAGTACGTTAGGTTGGTGCAAAGTATGTATGAAGGAGCAAGGACCCAGGTTAGGAGTAGTGTAGGTGTAACGGAATGGTTCCCCGTGAGGGTTGGTCTACATCAGGGATCTTCTTTGAGCCCGTACCTTTTTGTTTTGATTATAGATGTGTTGGCCCAGGGGATAAAAGATCAATCCCCTTGGTGTATGCTCTTTGCAGACGATATTGTTCTGTGCAGCAACAGGAGAGAAGTAGTAGAAAGAAAATTGGAGGAATGGAGGAGGGCTTTTGAAGACAGAAGGTTGAAAATCAGCAGAAAGAAAACGGAGTACCTGAGGTTCTACGAAAATCAAGACTCAGAAATTAGTTTAGAGGGAGCGAGGTTAAAGAGAGTAAGTAAGTTTACGTACTTGGGATCGACAGTGGCTGAGGACGGTGAGCTGGACACAGAAATAACACACAGAGTGCAATCTGGTTGGAAAAATTGGAAGAAAGTTTCAGGGGTGTTGTGTGGCCGAAGAATAGGCGCAAGGGTTAAGGGAAAAGTGTATAAGACTGTGGTAAGACCGGCTATGATGTATGGGGCTGAGTCTTGGGCTATAAAGAAAGATCATGAGAAAAGACTAGATGTAACGGAGATGAGAATGCTGAGATGGATGTGCGGAGTGACAAGGTTGGATAGAGTAAGGAATGAAAGGATAAGGGGCACAACAAAGGTTGGAGAAATCTCGAGGAAGATACAAGAAAGTAGACTGAAATGGTATGGACATGTGATGAGAGGGGACGAAGATTATGTGGGTAAGAGAACGATGAATATGGAGGTGTATGGCAGGAGAAAGAGAGGCAGACCGAAGCGAAGGTGGATGGAGAAGGTGAGGGACGATTTGAGGGAGAAGGGCTTGTCGGAGGAAGAAGCCCAGGACCGGGCTGTGTGGAGGAGGCTGGTCAGAAACGCCGACCCCGCATAGAGGCGGGAACGGGCGAAGAGAAAGAAGAAGAAGATATATATATATATATATATATATATATATATATATATATATATACAGTATATATATATATATATCAGGGCTGTGTGGGTCTATCATTTTCGGGTCGGGTCCGGGTCTGGGTCATTTTTCTAATTTACTTTCGGGTCCTGGTCCGGGTCCGGGTCATTTTTTTAATTTACTTTCGGGTCCTGGTCCGGGTCCGGGTCGGACCCGAAAGTTCACTTTCAGGTCCTGTCGGGTCTTTCAGTATATGACCCGGGTCTGGGTCGGGTCCATTATTAAAAATGTAATAATTATAATCTGGTATAAGATAGGTAAAAAGACTGCTACCGTAGCTACATTAACATGTTTTCTGAAACATAGTAAAACATTATATGGCTATACGGTAATAGCCTAACCATATATATTAATTAATCCGATTTTGGAAATGTTTGAAAGTAGGTGTATTAATTGTATTAATATTTAATACTAACTAGGTATAGTTATACATGCATTGCTAAGGGGCAAAGTACGATGTATGATTGCTCTCTTCAGCCTCCTTATTCTAAATTTTAATTAATTTTGTGAAAACAAATTCAAATTTTTTTGAGTGAACTCAACTGGAAATTATCATCTTCTTGCATTAAAATTAAATACTTTATTTACCTTAAAAAACAAAAATAAAACTGATAATATGAAATAATTAAAGTCATTTGGCAGTAATATTGTCTTTGTATTTTGAGGGCAACATATTCTGTGAACTTTAAAACAGATATTGATTTAGCGGCAAAGCCTATACTTATTTCTCCTAGAATCTAGATTGAAAGTTGTGGCAAGACAAGAAAGAGATTTCTGAATTTTTAACTGATTTTTTTATTTTGAATATACACAGTATATATATATATATATATATATATATATATATATATATATATATATATATATATATATATATAATGTTTCAGACCAACAAAGACCCTAGGATCCACTCATGGCTGGTCTACCTAACTGTGTTCGTAATTGTGTATTGTGCATGTCCTCCGTGGTGGCGGAGGGGACTTACAATTTTATGTGGGTTCCGAACCACAAGGAACATAAGAAATTTTTATAGTGGGCACACTAGGGGCCACGTCGGCCCATCGAGGCGGCTGCACCATGTAAAAACTGCCTGTACAATGTACATTGGCAACAACCAATTTTTACAAAACTAAATAATTATCAATTTAAAATTAATTAATTATCAATTTAAAACTAAAGATAGAATCTCTGGATCCAGAGGATCAAGTCACAATAGACTACTATCCACAAATATGTTACACTCTATATCTATTTATAACCGACATGCAAATATATCAGATCCAAAGAATCCAGTCAATTTCATTACGGTATCCATCAATACCAGTACCTTGCCAACCAAAAATAAGTCACGGTCCATATCAATTGCGGACCAAGTCACAATTTACAACCATATACATTACAATATATATACTTAGGAGGAAAAGTGTAGGTGTGGCTGTAAAGACTGTCCAGTAATGTAGAAATGTGTGTGCACCCATTTAAAGGTGTTTGTGGGGCAAGTGAAGATCATGAGTTTTTCAATACCTCACAGTACTATGGGGGGCACCGCTCGGCAGAGGAATCTCTTTAAATTGGGTGTGTAAGGACACATACAGTAGTATGGGCGCAAAAGGTTAGAGTGCAAGAATGTTGCAACGTTGCACGAGATAATGATCAATGTTGCAAAGGGGGTGGGTGGGTTATGCAATGAAGGGGTGGGGGAATGCTGCAGATGCAACAAGGGGTCATGAAACTTGGAGGCGGCGTTATCCCCCAAGAGAAAGACAGGAGAAGGAGAGAAAGGAAGAGAGGTGTTCACCTGGCAGGAGCCAAGTGCATATTAACACTTAAGCCGACCCGCCGTCCTCTTATAGACCCCTAATCAGCCAGTTGACTTAGAAGGCGTAAATGGCTTGTTCAGGTTGAGTTGCCAGATACCACTTTTTATTTTAATTGCTCAGGTATACATTATTATGGAGAGTTGCCAGATACCACTTTTTATTTTAATTGTTCAGGTATACATTATTAGGGTGAGTTGATAGATACCACCGTTTATTTTATTTCACAATAGTTGTCAAATAATGTTTTTAATTATTAAAAGCAAGATTGACTTTCTCCTTAAATTTATTCAACAAGAGAGTTAATTACTAAAACGAAACCCAAAAGAAAATATAACCGAAAGAATTAAATAAAAGAACATTACATCATTCTGTTTATTGTAAATATATAGAAAATAAATATACATTGGAATAATCTAAAATAATAATAATAGTACAAGAAATATAGCAGTATCCGAAAAACAAATACAGTTATATTAAACAATTAAAAATATTGAAAATAATAATATACGAAACCTAATGAAAAGGATATTAGTACAGGAAATAGTAAATATATAGAAAATAAATATACATTGGAATCATCAAAAATAATAATAATAGTATAAGAAATATAGCATTACCCGAAAAATATATAGTTATATTAAACAATTAAAATTATTGAAAATAATAATATACGAAACGTATAATGAAAAGGATATTAGTACAGGAAATATGTATATACACAAAACTAAATAATTAAATACATACACTTTATCTTCTACATCTCAAAATAAGAAATCGTATAATCATCAATATAGCAGTACAGGAGAAATATATATATATATATATAATAAGCACACCGGACAAAAAATTAGTCACCCCTCTCAGAATGTACCTAATAACGTGTGACGGCGCCTCTGGCCTTGATAACCGCACGAATCCGGCGAGGCAGAGACTCTACGAGGTTGTGCATGTACTGAACATCGATTTGCTGCCACTCGTTCATCAGCCGGTCCCGAAGTTCCGCCAGAGTCCGTGGGTGTCTATTCCTGCGCTTCACTTTCTGTTTCCAGCCTGAACAACACCTTCGACGCATTCAGGATTAAAGGCTTCATTGGACCTGCGATGTACTCGTCGCCTCCCATCATTGGAGAACAAACAAAAACGGGACTCATCGGACCAAATTACACGTTTCCAATCTGCCGCAGTCCAGTTTTTGTGCCTCTGAGCCCATTTATAACGTGCCAATTTGTGACTTGCTGTTAACAGCGGCCTCTTCCGTGGTACCCTGCTCCAGATGTCCATCGCATGCAGTTCTCGTCGCAATGTCCGTTCGGAAATTGGTCGCTGGAGAACCTCATTGGTTTCTTGGAGCAATTGTTCTCTGGTTTGAAAACGATTTGCAGTTACTAGACGAGAAACATGGCGGCGGCCCCTATTGTCGAGAATTGTTTTCCGGCCACAGTTACGCCGTCGATTGTCAGTTGATTGCGAACTACACCACTCTTTGTAAACTCGCTGGACAGTACGCGTTGACACACCAACAAATTGGGCTACTTCAGACATTTTGTGTCCGTGGGCTCTGCCAAACACGATGGCTCCTTTTTGCCACTGAGTAACGTCTGCCTCACGACCCATTTTGCAGACTATATCCAACACACACTTTGTTCTTCACCACCTCACGAAACAGATCTGATCCTGTGTGCTACGTCACCTTTACTTGTCACTTACCAATGCTACATCAGCGCCCTCTGTGTGACCTTGAACTTCCTACTATCGGTGCTATTAAGGGTGACTAATTTTTTGTCCGGTGTGCTTATATATATACACAAAAATATATTAAATATATAAATACACTCACTTTTTGTCAATACACTAAACTCGCACTTAATCGAGTCTACAATTACATCGTTATTGCTCTGCATTACGCAATATACGCGGTTTAATAATATTTACCGCTTAAGGTATAGGGAAACCTATACTCGATATGAAGGGCCTTCATATCGTTCAGTACTATTTTTGTTCCCACTTTACAACCGGTTGGTAAGTTATCTTTAAACAGGGCTAGAATACGATCAAAAGCACGCACAAAGAGTTCATCGTTGCCACATTATTAAATACAAGTTTATAAACACGCCTTTCCAATCGAGGGTTTATTTCTACCGACGCGAGCTTTTCAATCGTGAACTCATCTTCACTGAACATAGCGGCAATTGAAATAATCTTCTAAGTCGTTACGACAGCTGTTCGTTATATAAAGAAATAGTTCTTCAGGGTGAACGGTGTAGGTGAGCTCAGCCCTGTACCGCTGAAGTGATTTGTACCAAAGTTCATGATATTTCAAAGAGTCTAAACTTTTTAAATAATCCTCCAGTTCTAGACCATTCTCACCTCTTTCACCCTTACACTCGGTAAACCCATCGAGCAGAGCGGTGTATGCGTATTCAAGTACCGTATCAAAATAAAGCATATCCGTAACACGCGCCTCTAATATAAGCTTCAGCTTGCGGAATCCGACGATTTCAAACATTCTGTCGAGGATGAAACGGTTTCGCGTAGGAACAAGAGTGTTATTATCAGAAGCATTCTTCCACAGCAACCGTATATCAATGCATGGCCGATCGTTATTTATACACAACGTACATACAACGGCGTATGAGGGGGTGTCACTAATCTGCTCTCTTCTTGTACCTACACCTGTAGGAATTTTATAACGATCTTCACTCCACTTCTCAACTATCACGAAGATTCTATTCATCTCCTCGACACTTAAATAAACAAAATTCCGTTTGTTTGTCTACAATCCGTTTCCAGTACATAGTTAACGACACCGGATTTACGCCTGAACACGCGCAACGACTTCGTCACGGACACATCGTACACGGCGTTGAGAATGCTGCTCAAAGGAAGTTCCATCGTATTCGAGGAGCGCACGTCCACTCGGCTCAAGCTCTGAGATAACTATGAGGCACATGCAACGCGACAGTTCGACGGGAGGAGCGAGTCACACCATAATCTAATGAAACGTGTACGGCGCTGATCGAACATGAATCGTTGTATCCCATTATATTGGGCAGGTGTTTTTTTCCGATACAAGAATTAATTTCGGTTTTAATGTTTTATCACTCCCACTTCCCTGAATACGCACCAGGCATTTTCCTTCAGGGTAATTTTCACGAACAAAACACATTTTATAACGGTTTTATCGTTTTACCACTCACCATTTCCACAAACTAAACGTCTTCACACTCCGGCGCACTATTTGAGAAGAACATATGCCGACAATGCTCTTCCCAGAATAGCCATAGAGTATTTGTCCATCTTGCTCCTTCGCACGATTCAATGTAGTCTTAAAAGAGGCAAAGGAGGGGAAATAGGGAGTTTTTCGGTATCCACCACATCTTGACACTTTGCAGAATACCATTTCATAAACGTTGAACAAGCAATATTAAAGGTAGCTATTACTATTTTCTGTCTACGCGGGAGAATACACGTCTGATACCCAGGGCTTACTGCGATCAACTGAGTACGGAGGGAAGTCCAGGTAGTAGCATGACTCACGTTGATGGTCTTATAGTGGGCGGAGCTTAGAACTTTCACCTGTACACATGCTAGGCATAGCTTAGAACTTTCTCCTGCACACACACACACACACACACACACACACACAAAGGAGAAAGTGAAACGCTAATTGAAACATGATTTATTTAATATACGAAATATTGAAGATGTATATATATATATATATATTTACAAATACGTGTAATAAATAAGTTAGCAATAGACACATCAAAGATTATATTCAAGGTATATATATATATATATATATATATATATATATATATATATATATATATTTACAAATACGTGTGATAAATAAGTTAACAATTGAAATTATGTTAACACAAGAAATAACAGAAAACACAAGAAAAAACAAATGCATAGATTTGGTGATCACAAACAACAGTAACCTAATACTTTAAAGAGTGCATTCTATTAAATACTTTTAGCCTATGTTCACGATTTAATACAGGTTTTAAAATAGATTCAGTTTCCTCAATTCGTCTCTGAAATCTTAATCTGTCCCGAGCGCACTCTTCCCATTGTCCCCTTCTACAGCAATCAGCAACGGGGTAAGTTAGAACGTTGTCACAGAATTTTACTTTTGGGGGCTTTGGTGCAACCCAAACGTTTCCAATTTCATCATTCCATCTTTGGTTCACGATTTTTAACTCTTCTGCAATTTTGTTAACGCTGCATCTATCATCACTTCCAAAGTCACTTTCATCATTCGTCAGCCAGACTCTGTACTGAACGGACGCATTTCCTGAGCTCTCTGATATTGCATCTACTTTTGCATATTGCTGAGAATTTTACTTTTGGAAAGTTTTGAATTTAGGTAATTTTTTACTATCACTCCGGTCTCTTCAATTCCCATAATTTATAGATCAATGGATTCGTTATTACACCAGGAATGCGATTTGGATAGTCTCAAGTGAGGGAACTGGCCCAAAACTAAGTTAGGACACGAAGTTTGTTTTGGGGTATAAGTGTGAAAAAATACCCGAAAATGCGGGTAATTCCTTCAGTAGAGACTATCTAGGACGCATTCGCGATGTAAAAACGAATCCATTGATATATAAATTATGGAAATTGTAGAAACAGCCAACATGAGTGACCTAAAAGGTATATATATACACATTTATATATATGTAGTAAAACGAACACTGTATATATTCACTGGGATCTTTTCCGTTTGACTGCCGCCATTGAAACATAATTAAACTCCAGCCTTCTTTAGTTAGCTTTATAAGGCTAACTAACAAAAATATCACGACCTAACCTAACCAATCGTCAAGGTCGTACAGTTGACCTAACGATTGGTTAGGTTAGGTCGTGATATTTTCGTTAGTTAGCCTTATAAGGCTAAGTAAAGAAGGCTGGGGGCACTCACCTCTTATGTTTCAATGGCGGCAGTCAAACGGAAAAGATCCATTCACTGTATATATTATATATACCGTAAAACTAAACACTACTAACCTAACCTAACCTACCTAACCTAACCTACCTAACCTTGCGTGTTCCCCTTCTCCGTTTCTTATCACGCACCGACCTATGGCAACGAAATGCTTTTCTGTTTTTATCGAGCACACACTTATTACCACAAACAATATCTTCCTTGTTTTTCTTAGGGCAAATAAATTCTTTAGCAATACACCGTGTTCTACATAAAAATTAAATGCAGCCTCTTCATCACCAAAAAATTTGCATGAAGTTAAACACACTGAATAATTACAACCATCGCAAACCGACGCCATCGTGACACTAAAATCTTATGAGTTCAGGTCAAACCACCCAATTTTGTTAGCGGTACCTTCCTAACCTTTGTGGGATCAGCCATTTTATCACTCCCAAAAACATGATCCGCGATTTTATCGCTCAAAAAAAAATTTATTAACATTAATTTTATAGCTTTAATCGGCATTTGCCTTCATATTGTACTTAATAAAAGTTGTTTAAAAAAATGTAAAGAGTCTTATGGTAAACTTTATTTTCAGTTTCCAGAGACCGGACTGATAGTAAAAAATTACCTGAATTTTATATACTTGCGTTTATATTCGTTGTTATAGTTAAGTAATTGAATATTAGTGGTTTTTAGCGATTTAGAAGTTTTCATAGCGTGCCGGCTTAATTTAACTTAAACTTGTGACGGTTTAAACTAATTTTTAACTGCGCGATGCCGTCGCAGAAAGCGTCGTGTGTTAGGTGTAGGGTAAACACGTGGTATTCGGAATTTAAAGATTATAACGGCGGGCCTATAGCGATTACGGAGAGATCAGTTTGTTTCTTTTGAGAGTTAATGGAGGAAATAGTTGACATAAAACGCAGTGTACGTGAGGTAACGGAGAGACTTGCAACGCTTGATGAGGGCAGGGGTAGGGCTACGGTTGACGGAAGCCGAACCAATACTAACGTTGAAGACGTTAGTAATTTGAAGGGTGAGGTGCGTAACTTAGTTTCTAGTTTAGGTAGCTTGTCGAGAAGGTTGGATAGAGTTGAGAACGGAGTTAAGGTTAGTCCGAGAGTAGTAGATAGTGAGGGATTTAGAGAAGTTAAGGGTGGAGCTAGGTCGCGTACGTTAGGTGATAGGAATCCCCCCCCCCCCTATCGAGGTTTCGAACCCTTTCACCCATTTGGAAAGGGACGTGAATGAAGGGGAAACTATTTTAATTGGGGACTCTTTAGTGCGCCACATGGACAAGAGGTCGTTGAACGGCATCCAACCAAGAGGAGGAGGGTCTGTCTCCCAGGGGCCAGGGTTGACAGAGTTAGAGACGAAGTGGATAGGATTGACGTTGCCTCCCGTCACTCGATGTTGGTGACGATGGTAGGAGGCAACGACTCGTATAGGCCCGATACGAAAGTGCCTGACCTTTTGGAGAGATATAGGGGTTAATTAGGTCCCTGAAGGCGAGGTCAGATAGGTCTTTAGTTCTAGGTATTACCCCTAGGCACGGGTTGGGTCTTAGGATTACATAAAAAACAATATTTTTGAATAATAAATTAGAAGAGATTTGTGCTGAGGAAAATGTACCCTTCGTAAAGCTGTGGTCCGAATTCAGTGATCCTAGCCTTTTTATAAAAGATGGGGTGCATTTTAATGAAATAGGTAATGCTAGGCTAGGTAGGTTAATAGACGAAAACGTGCGAAAACTGTATAGGGCGAAGCCTTCTTTAAACGTTGTGGGTCCGGGGAACGCGGGCCCGACGTGAAAAATATTTTAAAACGCCCGCCCTTGGTAAAAAATAACTTAAACGTCTTTTATTGTAACGCGCGTAGTATTAGAAATAAATTAAATGAATTTAAGGCGATAATTTATTCCGGCAACTACGATATAGTTGCTATCACTGAAACTTGGTTAAATTCCGTGACTCGGGACTTGTTGGGGGAACTTGATATACCGGGTTTTAAACTGTTTACTACTGATAGGTTACATAGGATTGGTGGCGGCGTTTTGCTGTACATTCGTAATTCCCTTAGGGCTATCGAGGTTAAGTTAGATTTTCCGGCAGCAATTAATGCGATATGTGTTGAAGTTAGGGCGCGTAGTATTAGTTTTAATTTTGTTGTTGTTTATAGACCTCCCGTTCAAGCCCTCGATACAGATATTAGGTTTTACTCACTTCTTGGTAACTTTATTGACAATCGGAATAGTATAATTGTCGGAGACTTTAGCTGTCCTAATGTTAATTATGAGACTTTTACTGGTAATGAGGAGAGTTTGAGATTGATTGAGTTTATGGAAGATAACTTTTCACGACAGATGGTTACCGAACCAACGCGCGGTGATAATATTTTAGATTTGGTGATGACGAACGGCGAGAATATAGTCGAAGGTTTAGAAGTAGGCGAGAGTTTAGGATGTAGTGATCATCAAATTCTTAGGTTTAAGTTATTGATAGAAAACACTAAGGATAGTAACGTAATAGAAGTCCCTGATTTTCGTAGGGCTAATTTTGATAGTTTTGCGGATAGGATGAGAGTAGTGGACTGGGATAACTTATTTATGGGTAATGACACAAATTTGCATTGGGTGGCGTTTAGAGAAAGTTTTATGTATATTGAAAGGGAGTTTATTCCTTGTAGGTCCAAGCGCGCTAGAAATCATGGTAGGCCCAAGTGGTGGACTAGGGAAATAGGCGCGTTCATAAACGAGCGTAATAGAGCGTATAGACTTAATAAGTGCAATGGCACGGCAGCTAACTTTAATAAATATATCGAGCTTAGACGTCAGGTTAAAAGATCAGTTAGGAATGCTAAGCGTAATTTAGAGATACTTATAGCTGCGGATAGTAAACATAATCCAAAAAAGTTTTTTGAATAGGTTAATAATCGTAAGCCGATAAAAGATAATATCGGCCCTCTAGTGGATGTTAATGGAGCTTTGGCTTCTGACGCTCAGGCGATGGCGGGTATTTTCAATAACTTTTTTGTGACAGTTTTTACCGTAGAAGACGTAAATAATGTTCCCGACGTGGACGATATCGTTCCATTTAGTAGCGAGACTATTTTGGATGAGAACTGTTTACGAGGGTGAGATTGCGCATTATATCGATAGGTTAAAAGTTAGCAAGGCTCCAGGCCCTGACGCTTTTTATCCCAGACATTTGAAAGATTTGAAAGACGTTATCGTAGGCCCCTTAACGAAGATTTTTAATCAGTCACTCGAAACGGGGATTATTCCTGAAGACTTCAAATTAGCTAACGTCACGCCTATTTTTAAAAAATACGACCGCGCAGTAGCTAGCAATTATAGGCCCACTAGCGTAACGTCAATTGTCGGTAAACTTTCATCGATCACTTAGAAAGTAGAGATTTGATTAATAGTAGTTACATGGGTTTCGACGCCATAGATCTTATTTAACTAATTTGTTAGAATTTTATAACGAAACAGTGCGCGAATACGATAGGCATAGAGCGGCTGACGTTATTTATTTAGATTTTAAAAAGGCATTCGATACAGTTCCGCATAGAAGATTAATTGCGAAGGTTAAAGCGCACGGTATACGCGGTCAGGTAGGTAACTGGTTAGAGGAATGGCTTCGTGCTCGGAGGCAGAGGGTCGTAGTTAATGGTAGTGAATGAGGGTGTTTGGATGTAGGTAGCGGTGTCCCACAGGGTTCAGTGTTAGGCCCATTGCTATTCATAATTTACATTAACGACATAGATGTAAGATTGACTAGTAACGTGTCAAAATTCGCGGATGATACTAAAATAGGCTGTAAGGTTGTTAACGAGGATGATAGAAATATGCTCCAAGACGATGTAAATAGGATTACGGAGTGGACGGATAAATGGCAGATGGAATTTAACGTAGACAAATGTAAAGTTTTGCATATAGGTTCTCGTAACAATAATTACACGTACACGATGGATGATAGGGAGTTAGCGAGCGTTGACGAGGAAATAGATTTAGGCGTACGCGTATCTAACGATTTAAAAGTTAAGAACCAGTGCCTGGAGTCTTGCGCAAAAGCTAATAGGATGTTAGGTTTCATAGCGCGTAATTTCGAATTTAAATCGAAGGATATTATATTGCCCATTTACAAGTCCCTAGTCAGGCCTCATTTAGAATATGCCGTTCAGTTTTGGTGCCCGTACTTGCGTGAGGATATTGATAGGTTAGAAAGGGTTCAACGTCGTGCCACGAAACTGATTCCGTCATTGCGCAACAAGCCTCATGAAGATAGGATTAAAGAGTTAGACCTGTATTCACTCGAAACTAGGAGATTAAGGGGGGCGCTTATTGAAGTTTTCAAAATCGTTAATAACATCGATAACGTAAGTTTTGACAAATTGTTTACTTTCGATAATAATAATACTCGTAATAACGGTTTTAAGTTGCGTGGCAGACGTTTCATCACTAATATCGCTAAAAACTTCTTTACGTTTAATGTAACTGATAAATGGAATAATCTTCCCGCGTCAGTCGTGAACTCTACCAGCGTTAATATGCTTAAGAACCGTTTAGATAGGCATTTTAAAAATATTAACGTTGTTTAATATAATAATAAAACAATCTCCCTTCTCCCTCTCAGCCTCCCCCTTTTCCCTCTCAGCCTCCCCCTTTTCCCTCTCAGCCTCCCCCTTTTCCCTTTCAGCCTCCCCCTTTTCCCTCTCAGCCTCCCCCTTTTCCTTCTCAGCCTCCCCCTTTTCCCTCTCAGCCTCACCCTTTTTCCTCTCAGCCTCACCCTTTCTCCTCTCAGCCTCACCCTTTTCCCTCTCAGCCTCACCCTTTTTCCTCTCAGCCTCACCCTTTTCCCGCTCCCTCGTTAAAATTATTAACGTTGTTTAATATAATAAAACAATTAGCAAAAGGAGCTCTAGTAGTGGTGATCGAGGATGAGCCTATTGACAATAATGCCAGCTTGTGACATGCCAGTGTGTGATGCCAGCAAAAAAAAAAAAAAAAAATTAGACTAATACGATCGTAGATGTAGCTCGTAGCGTAAACTAACCCACATTTTGTTTTACTTTACCTACTTTTTTTTCCTTCTTATCCTCTCCTTACTTGCATGTTTGTAGTTTGCATGGTATGATAATGAGTTAAGACTGTGTTTGCATGGTTTGTAAGCGTTCTTATTTTACTTCTTTTCATCTTTCATCCCTTTCCTATTCTCTCCGACTATTTTTCTCACTTGTCGGCAGTGGCCGACTGATGTTGATGGTGAGCCTTTCTTTCTTTTTCTGAATGAATGTTAACCCATGAGTGATAGGTGATGCTACTTAATTAACCCTTTATTCTCTTCTCTTAACCCCCTATTCTTTATTTTCTCTCGTGCTAACCTTAGAGTGGATCTTAGGGTCTTTGTTAGCCTTAGCTTCTGTAGATCTGTAGATTAGTCTCAGGATTTTTGAGGCAACTTTTTCTTTGTGCTGACAATGAACTGGATTTAAATGATGATGGTACACGGATCTGTTCCGATACTTCTGAATTATTCATATTTGATGGTTATATACGAGAGAATATGCGACTATCAAATAAAACGGCAAGTGATGCAGTTGACGTTAAATCTATTTATTTGCTAAAGGAAGGCCATACTATCATATATATCATCCGTAATGTCGATGATGGGATGCTGTACCTCATCGTCATTCACGGTTCTGTGGGAGAAGAAAACAAAATATAAGGAACAGCACTCAAAATTTGTAATATTTTGTAAATGACACACTTAGGAGTGTGACGTGTTAGAAATGGACTCTGTAGAAAAATTCAGATTCACGAGCCCATCCACATGTATTATATCTGGACCTACAGGATGTGGTAAAACTGTGTTTATGTTTAAAATCATTAAAGAAAAGAGAGAGATGTTCTCAAAATTTGTGCATGAAGTTATATGGTGCTATTCGACGTATCAATTAGTGTTCAACGAGTACCAAGATGAAATTTTGTTCCACAAAGGTGTATATGACGTTAATTCGTTAAAGGGAAATGAACATACAGTCATTGTAATTGACGATCTCATGTTGGAGATGGATAAAACGTTTACCGAGACATTTACAGTATTCTCCCACCATCTTAACATAAGTGTGTTCTTCATCAATCAGAATCTATTTTTCAAAAATAGATACATGCGCGATGTGTCGTTAAATACACACTATCTAGTCTTATTCGCACAACGTAGAGATGTATCACAAATTGGGGTATTAGCCAATCAAATGTTCCCGAATCAGCGTAAGGGTTTTTTGGAGGTTTATAAAGAAGCTACAAGCACGCGTTACGGATATTTGCTTTGCGACCTTCATCCGCGAAACACGTTTAGGGTGCTTCTAAGAACGAATACATTTCGAAACGAGCCTGAAACGGTGTATATTCCAGAATGACAAAGAGACTAAAGAAATACCATGAATTAATAAAAATCTATCATCGACTGCCCCGGGCAATGCAGCCAGCAGATATTTATTAAAAATATCGACTCCGACTTTTAAAATGCATCTGTGAAATCTGTCTTAACGTTATAAATTGCAATGTATCAATGAAACCACCTCAGAAGGCTTGCCTACGCCCTTACAAGAACATAATACACGCACTCGCTCATAAAAGTCAAACTGTAGCGAAGAAAAAACGAATTATTGTACAAACAGGAGGGTCATTTCTCCCCATCTTATTTTCAGTTTTGGGTCCTTTACTGACTAGATTAATATAATGAAGAAAGTGGTAGTGATTCCACACGATGTGTACGCTTCACTGCAAATGAATCCAGACACGGATCTAGATCCCCGTAAAAGCAGACTTAAAAGAATGGAAAGCGAATTGCAAGCCCTATTAAACACTGAAAAAACACCTGATGAAAAAAGTCATACCAAGAAGCTCTACAGAAATTTCTTCACAAGTACGAAAATTATAAGAACCCGACAGAGATTCCTCTGGTTATTAGGCACAGCACGGGGGACGATGGACATGGTGACATAGGACCTGTACCCGACGATACATCTGACCAACCAAAGATTAAGGGATCAGCCACACAACATATCGAGCATGTATTAAAAAGTACCCTCCAACATACATTGAGGAATAAAGGTTTAAGTCTTTATAATCTATTGAATGAGGACCCAGCCATACAATGGACCGATACAGGCGAGATCATTGTGGAAGGATCAAAGGTACAGGAGTCGAATATCGTAGACATTGTCCATGATCTAGTGAGAAAGTGGGATAGGCCCTCACCATCAGGCTGGAAGCATATTAAAGCAAGACTACAACAAATAAATATCCCCAAAACAATGATAGGAAATCTGAACAGGTTAAAAGACTTGGAACATACGACGCGCGTGACACAACTGAAGACGCCATCACCCCCGACGGTGATAGATAGACTATACAGAAGTGTTTACGGAGTAGGAAAAAAAGATGTTGAGAGATTTTTGCGGGAGCAGGACACTTATACGCTTCATAAGCCTGTGAGAAAAAGGTTTAAAACAGCCAAGACAACGGCTACCTCGATTGATTCTATTTGGCAAGCAGATTTAACAGACATGCAAAGATATTCTATGTATAGCGATGGTTACCGTTACATTCGATTGATAATAGATGTATTCTCTAGATATCTGTGGCTAGTTCCTCTGAAAAATAAATCACCTGAAACAGTTGCTAAAGCTATCAAAACGCTAATGTTAAAAGAAAACAGGGTTCCTGGCTATTTTTGTACGGATATGGGTAAGGAATTTATAGGCCGTGCTTTTCAGAACATGTTGAGAGAGTTTAATATCAGCTATTACACTAGCAATTCTATACATAAGGCTTCTTTTGCTGAAAGAGTTCAACGTACCATAAAGGAACGCATGCACCGATATTTTACACATAAAAACACATACAGATTTCTAGACATTCTGGAATAATTGGCCTCATTCTACAACCGCTCACGCCATCGCACGATTGGGACAACACCTAACGAAGTTTTAGAAAGAGGTACGCGTACGAGAAGAGATGGAACACCAACACCGCCACACTCTGCGCGTTTCAAAATCAATGATTATGTAAGGTTGTTGCGTTCGGGAAATAAATTCGCAAAGGGTTTTGAGCAAGGATGGACACGTGAGATTTTTAAAGTTAGGGCTATGAGACCTAAAGGTGAGATAATGATGTATTACGTTGAAGATTTGAATGGGGAAGAAATCTCAGGAGGCTTTTACCGCGAGGAGTTGCAGAAAGTGGCATTTAATTTAGGAAAAAATGTGTTTAAAATTGAGAAAATTTTAGGAAGCAAAGGTTCAGGAAAGAAAAAATGTACCCTGGTGAAGTGGCTAGGATATCCAGAACGCTTCAACACTAATATAAAAGCTGATGCAATAATGAAGCTTAAATAGAATGCAACATGGCTCCTAACCATTTCTACGTCACACTCCTGTCCTCTTCATCCCTGTCTGTACACCCTAACAACACACTAGCCAACTTTGTAACAGAACTCCACGGACCCATTGAATTGGGTCGTGATTCGTATGAGGTGGGGATATGCGAAATTCAGCTGGACACCCTCTTTTTAAATATTGCATATAAAGAATCCGTTTTTACGATTCTTAGAGACACTGACGAGTGTGAAAAAGCAGGGGTAGCTATGGATGAAACTATACGTATCGCCCGGACTAAAGCTGCACAGTATTACTGTACAGAAGTAACACTAGGGCCGGGCCGTTATGGTTTGGCCGAGGATGTTGTGAGAGACTTAAACGTAAGTTTAAGAAACTCAAACCCTACGAATGATTTAGTATACGAAATCGTAAACAAAGGAAACCCTGCACATACACTAATCCTAAAATCAAAGACTAACAGAAGTATTACAGACCGAAGAGTGTTCAAAATTATAACCAATGGACGATGTAGCGCAGCCTTCCAAAGAAACACATTTCAAGAGGCACAGCATGACTTGTCCAGATTAATGTATTAATTGAAGATGGAGAAATTGGCTGAAAGCGCTCAGCACCCAGACATGTGCTATATTTACAGCAATATAATGGAGCACCAGTTTGTTGGGGATACCCAGGCACGCCTGCTGCGCATTACTCACATCCCAAACCATAGAGAATGAGTTTGAGTATTACATATGGCAGACCCCATTATGTGAACGTCGCAACTAATCTAATAACCAATATCTCAATATATATAAGAACGATTGAGGGTGAAAACTTCCCATTCGGTAACGGGAGCTTAACAGTGAAGCTACACTTTCGGCGCACTGAGTTATAATGGATAGAAAGCCTTTCACCGTCTATCGAGGGGTGAGATACCAGCGCGGTAGTGGACTTGGGTCCATTTTTCATCCATACTACGTACGGCTGTTCCTTTGCTGAAGAGGGGCGCCAGATACCTCGGAAGGAAAGCGCTACAATCAGGTCTTAACACTGCAGAAGACATAATGGCTGGGACAAAACCTAAAGAAGCTCTAAAAAAACATTTAAAACGTACACGGGACGAAATCATCAAAGATACAAAGAGAAAAATGCGTGGTGGCGGGAAGAAGAAGAAGAGGGCTGTCCGGAAGAAGGGATCACGTGGCATTAAACGTAAAAGGATATCAAAAAAGAAGTGCTGTAAGCGAATGAAACCTATGGTTGACCACTTTTTTGACTGATATAAGCTAAGGACATTGAACTCATGAATCATAGTTTGTTTACTGCTTGTCGAGAGAGGAGGCACTATTTCTAACTCGTCATGGCACGCTTCATCCACCCATGTAGTTCACA
Source organism: Bathynomus jamesi (assembly GCA_023014485.1). Classification (NCBI taxonomy): domain Eukaryota; kingdom Metazoa; phylum Arthropoda; class Malacostraca; order Isopoda; family Cirolanidae; genus Bathynomus; species Bathynomus jamesi. The sequence goes on along the minus strand of JAJOZX010001238.1, from coordinate 734,611 downwards.
ATGCTGTAAATCGGAGCTATCCCTCTTTGAGATGCCCCCAACTCAAGTTTCTATTGAACACAGTGACTTTATTACAATTAACCCTTTAAACACAATTAGTTCCCCTAGTGCTCCTATAGAATTCGTGAAACCCAGCTCAGGCCCTTACTTTTTTGATCCAAGCTGTGTGCACATGTACGCTAAGCTACGTATAGCCCATTCTGATGGAACGGACTGCGATGACAAATATGCTCTATACCCTGAAACAAACTTTCTGCACTCCATATTCAACCAGTGTGACGTATATTTAAATCAGGACAACATATCGTCAGGCACGGGATACTATCATCTACGAGCCTATCTGGAAAATGTCCTCAACTTTTCCAAAGAAGCGAAGGCTACCTTTTTAAGTGCCGAGGGATATTATCAAACTAAAGACGAAAGTAGTATAAAGGACAAATTTAAACATTCTAAAAAGAAGATATACGAGTGTTTTGGACGTCTGCACACAGATTTAACTTTTCAGGAGAAGTTGCTTGTGAACGGGGTGGATATGAAAATAAAGCTCACCCGCACGAGTCCTGAGATCTGCTTAAATCTGGATGCTGATCAAGAAGAGGGAGCAAAACCCGTTGTGGTTCACATTATGGAGACATACCTTCGCGTACGACGAGTGAAATTAAGTTCACCAAAACAACTAGAAATGAGAATAATTTACTAAACGCTACAGTGAAATACCCTATTAACAGAGTACAAATCAAACTATATACGGTGTCTGCAGGGTTGGCGTCGAAGCAGATAGAAAACATCGCCCTAGGAAATCTTCCTAAAGGGATATTAATCGGAATGCAGGATCATGCTTCGGTGAATGGACAATATAAAAAGAGTGCCTTTAAATTTGAGAATTTCGGACTTGAAAATATAACTCTATACGTTATTGGCATTGCTTTGGATGGAACATTGAATACGGACTATTCATCAGACGCTGTGTTACCTCTTTGCGCGAGAGCCTATAGTAATCTGGCCCATATTGCAGGTGATTGTGATGAGCTCGGTAATGGGGTAACGCAGAAAGAATTCATTGATCAATTTAACCTTTATCCGTTTGACATTACACCTGACTTATCTGCTAGCGTAAATACGCATTTAATCCCACGACAGTGTATGTCCTGCACAGCTGTTCTGTACATAACCAGAAAACGAAAAAGTGGAAATTTGAACACTTAAACTTGATTTTTAGCAAAAGTTCAATAAAACAAACCCCTCCTAAAATTTAATTTTACATAGGAATACATACAGCCAAACTTGAAATTCGCGCTTCAATGAGCATGATACACCCTAATGTGCATGCAGTTCGGGTCAAGAAAATAAGGGACTGAGCTGGGTATCACGAATTCTATAGGGGCACTCGGCGAACTAATTGTGTTTAATGGGTTAATTATAATAAAGTCGCAATGCTCAATAGAGACCTGAGTGGGGGGCATATCAAAGAGGGACAGTTCCGATTTATAGCATTGTGAACTACACGGATGGATGAAACGCGCCATGACGAGTCAGAAATAGTGCCACCTCTCTCGACAACTAGTAGTCAGCCTATGATACGTGAGAGTAGTGTCCTCAGCTTATATCAGTTAAAAAAGTGATCAGCCATAGGTTTTATACGCTTAGAGCACTTCTTTTTTATTTCCTTTTACATTTAGCGCCACGTGATGGTAACCCCTTCTTCCTGGCAGATCTCTTCTTTCCGCCACCACGCATTTTTCTCTTTGCATCTTTGATGATTTCGTCCCGAGTACGTTTTAAATGTTTTTTAGAGTTTCTTTAGGCTTAGTGCCACCCATTATGTCTTCTGCCGCGTTAAAACCTGTTTGTAACGCCTTCCGCCCTACGTACCTGGCACCCCTCTTCAACAGTGGGACAGCGGTGCGTAGTATGGATGAAAAAATAGATCCAAGTCCACTCCCACGCTGGTATCTCACTCCTCGGTAGACTGTGAATGGCCTTCGGGTCATTATAAACGGTGAAAGTGTAGTTTCACTGAAAGCTCCCATCACCAAATGGGAAATCTTTTCCCCCAATCGTTCTTATATATATCGAGATGTTGGTTAATAGATTAGTCGCAACATTCACATAATGGGGCTTGTCATATGTAATGCTCAAACTTTTCCCTCTATGGTTGGGGGTGTGTGCAATTTGCAGCAGGCGCGCGTGGGTGTCCCCAACAAATTGGTGCTCTACGATATTGCTGTAAATATAGCACATGTCTGGAGGTGGAGAGCTTTCACGCAATTTCTCCACCTTCAATTGATACATTAAGCTGGACAAGTCATACTGTGCCTCGTGAAAGGTATCTCTTTGGAGAGTTGCGCTATATCGGCCGTCGGCCGCAATTGCGAACAGCTCTTTATCTTTAATATTTCTACTAAGCGTTGATTTTAACTTCAATGTGCATGCAGGGCGTATCTATGTTTACGACTTCAAAAAGTAAATCGTTTGTCAGGTACGACTTTTCAAGACTCTTGTTTAACCCCGTCACAATGTCCATGGCTGTATCATAATGCCCGATTCCTAGCGAAACATTTGTGCTATGGTACTGTTCCTCACCGAACAGGACTGATCGCATAGTATTGTCTAAGTTTATGCCTAATTTTTTACACTCATCGATTCTTCTAAGGATCAGAAATATGATTTGTTCATTTTCAAGAGTTAAAACTTTGGAGACTAACTGGAGTTCACATAAACCCACCTCATACGAATCACGCCCTAATTCAATGGGTCCGTGGAGTTCTGTCACAAAGTTGGCCAGGGTGTTGTTAGGATGTACAGACAGAGAAGAGGACGGGAGTGTTAAAGCTTTCTGGGTAACCCAGCCATTTCGCTGGGTTACTTTCTGAACTCCTCGCGGTAAAAGCCTCTAGCGATCTCTTCCCCACTCAAATCTTCAACGTAATACATCATTATCTCACCTTCAGGTCTCACAGCGCGAACTTAAAAATCTTGTGTTCATCCTTGTTCAAATCCCATCGCGAATTTATTTCCCGAACGTGATAGCCTCACATAATCATTGATTTTGAAATGTGTAGACTGCGGTGGCGGTGCTCCATCTCTTCTCACCTCTGGCAGCGCACCTCTTTCTAAAACTTCGTTAGGTGTTGTGCCAATCGTACGGTGGTGTGAATGGTTGTATGATGATGCCATGACCCGAGAACGTTCATATATTTGTATGTGTTTTTATGTATAAAATAGCGATGCATGCGTTCATTTATGGTACGTTGAACTCTTTCAGCTAAAGAGGCCTTATGTATAGAACTACTAGAGTAGTAACTGATATTAAACTCAGTCAGCATATTCTGCAAAGCGCGTCCTATAAACTCTTTCCCCATATCCGTACAAAAATAGCCAGGAACCCTTTCTTCTTTTAACATCAACGTTTTGGTCGCTTTAGCAACTGTTTCAGGCGACTTATTTTTCAGTGGAATTAGCCACAGATATCTAGAGAATACATCTATTATGAATAGGATGTAGCGGTATCCGTCATTATACACTGAATATCTTTGCATGTCTGTTAAATCCGCTTGCCAAGTAGAGTCAATCGAATCCGCTGTTGTCTTGGCCGTTTTAAACCTTTTTATCACCGGTTTATGAAGTGTATAAGCATCCTGCCCCGGCAAAAACCGCTGAACATCTCTTTTCCCTACTCCATAAACACCTCTGTACAGTCTATTAACGCCACCATAGGAGGCGGGGTTAGAAATGTCATAATAGCGTTTACTTAATATGTTAGCCATTTGCGTATTTTAGAGACACGTGGATAAGGTTGGCCGTTTGTTCTCTTCTTTCTCTTCTTCAGAGACGCTGCTGCTGGGGGCGATGGCGTACTCAGTTGTGACACATGCGAGACTTGATCCAGGTCTTTTAACCTATTCAGATTACCTATCAATGTTTTGGGGACATTTATTTGTTGTAGTCTTGCTTTAATATGCTTCCATCCTGTTGGTGAGGGTCTGTCCCACTTTCTCACCAGATCATGAACAATATCAACGATGTTGGATCCTTGTACCCTTGTTCCTTCAACAATGACCTCGCCTGTATCGGCCCACTGTATGATGGGGTCCTCACTCAATAGATTATAAAGACTTAAGCCTTTATTCCTCAATGTATGTGGGAGACTGTTTTTTAACACATGTTCGATGTGTGTTCCGTTGTTCTTTGGTTGGTCATCTCTAACGTCGGGCCCAGGTCCTGTGTCGCCATGCTCAGCGCTACTCGCCTAATAACCACGGGGAGCTCTGTAGGATTCTTATAATCTTCGTACTCATGAAGAAATTTCTGCAAAGCCTCTTGGTACAAGATCCTTTTCTCATCAGGTGACTTTTCACTGTTTAATAGAGCTAGCAACTCGCTTTCCATTCTTTTAAGCCTACTTTTACGGGGTTCTAGAGCCGTGTCTGGAATCTTTGAACTTTGCAATGAAGCATACACCTCGTGCGGAATCACAACCACCTTCTTCATTATATTAATCTAGTCAGTAAAGGACCCAAAACTGAAAATAAGATGGGTAGGAATGATCCTCCTCTTTGTACAATAATTCGCTTTTTCTTACCCACAGTTTGACTTTTATGAGCGAGCGCTCGTATTATGTTCTTGTAACGACGTAAGCGAGCCTTCTGAGGGGTTTCATTGGCACATTACATTTTATAACATTAAGACAGATTTCACAGATGCATTTTAAAAAGTCGGAGTCGATATTTTTAACAAACATCTGTTGCAGTGCCCGGGCAATCGTTCATAGATTTTTATTAATTCACGATATTTCTTCAGCTTATTTGTCATTCTGGAATATACACCGTTTCAGGTTCGCTTGGAAATATATTCGTTCTTAGAAGCACTCTAAACGTGTTTCGCGGGCGAAGGGCACAAAGCAAATATCCAAAACGCTGGCTTGTGGCCTCTTTATAAACCTCCAAAAACTCCTTACGTTGATTCGGGAACATTTGATTGGCTAACACCCCAATTTGTGACACATCTCTACGTTGTGCGAATAAGACTAGATATTGTGTATTTAGCGACACATCGCGCATGTATCTATTTTTGGAAAATAGATTCTGGTTGATGAAGAATACGCTTATGTTAAGATGGTGGGAGAACACTGCAAATGTCTCGGCAAACGTTTTATCCATTTCCAACATGAGATCGTCAATTACAATAACTCATTACCTTTTAACAAATTAACATCATATACACCCTTGTGGAAAAAAATTTCATCTTGGTACTCGTTGAACACTGACTGATACGTCGAATAGCACCATATTACTTTATGCACAAATTTTGAGAACATCTCCCCCTTATCTTTAATGATTTTAAGCATAAATACAGTTTTTATACTTCCTGTAGGGCCAGATATAATACATGTGAAGGGTCTTGTGAACCTGAATTTTTCTACAGATTTCATTTCTAACACGTCACACTCCTAAGTAGGTCATTTACAAAATATTACAAATTTTGAGTGCTGCTCCTTATATTTTGTTTTCTTCTTCCACAGAACCGTGAATGACGACGATGTACAGCACCCTATCATCGATATCACAGACGAACCCGATGACCATGCAGCTACAGAACCCTTCCTCGCTGACGAACCCTCACCAGCGACACCTGTAGTATGGGACAGTTCAAAGCGGAAGCATGATGAAGAACCCTCCACGTCAGGTATAAACCGTGCCAGGATTGCTCCGGTTGTTAGACACCCAGTAATAGATTCCCAACCCTCGACGTCTTACGACACAACCCCCACAATAGTACTTTCCTCAAATATGCCCCATTGTTCAGTTCCGGGTACTTCCTCCACAGCAGCTTACTCATACTGTAGAGGATGGTATAACATTCGAGTTGGTGCGCACCGCTAACCCCACCCCTGCCCTGACTAGAAATCGGTACGTGGTCAGGGTTGACCCTGGATCCCTGTATATCAACGGACTGCGGCGCGTAGTTGAACGTATTGTGGAGTTTGTCCTTCAGAACCGCGACGAACGTGAAGTCCGGACGAGGTTTTCCTTCAGGTTCGGGTCAGATGAGGGGACGATTTTTGGGTGGTAATACCGTTCAGACGTTTGGCGGCTGTAGACATAGAATATATCTTGGGCGTATAATGCAAGCCTCTCAAAGTGGTACATCCTTCAATATGGACAACTTCATGGTAGATATTGACAGAGTATTCCGGGTTGCGGGTCATAGTGCCACACCTTATACTCTTAATTTCAATTCTCCGGTTATTTACAGAAAGCATTTAAACGTCGATCGTGGTGGTTTTTTTATAGCAATAATCTTAGCTCATATGTTCACTGTGCTAAATACTTGGACGCAAAAAATTTGGCTGCCCACGGTTGTGCAGCGTGCCCGTAAACTGGCTTCAGATTGTAAGCTTGAGTTTGAGTGTAATATGGGTCCTGAAGAACTGAGAAGGGCCGAGCAGGAAATGAATGCACGTATAGTCGTATTTGGAATGGATGATCGTCGTAGGACTGTGTATGTTTTTAAAAGCAGCGTGAGAGATCGTACAAGACCTACTTATTTTAGGATTGTCAGGAACATCGTATCTCCCCATCCGTAACATAAGGGCTCTCTACGCCAGTTATGATAAAAGTCGAAAATATGGAAGGCATCATGATTTGTGTAAGGGTTGTCTCGAGTTTGCTGATGATATGGTGAAACATTGTAAGGATTGCTACATGGTATGTGAGCAGTGTAAAAGCCCCAAATGTGAAAGTCGTGTAGTTGAAACCGAGAAGAGGGAATGTAATGTGTGTAGACGTACATTTTTCAATAATAAATGCTTTGAACTCCATAAATCAAATGGCACTTGCAGGAAAATGAGGATTTGTAAGTGCGGTATGTTTCACATGATGGATAATTGGGGGAATTTCAAACATAAATGCGATGAAATTCACTGTTCTACATGTCATGAAAAATATAAGGCGGATGGAGTGAAGCATGTATGTTATATGAAAGATGCTAAGCCTAAAAATAGCCCTTGTATAACCGTGTACTACGATATAGAAACTTACACGAACGCTGAAACCAAAGAGGTCATTCCACATTTACTCGTAAGTCAGACTATCTGTGATGAGTGCATGGAGATCGAGTGTGATGAGTGCCACAAATGTGGAAAACGGACAAACGTTTTTAAAACGAATGCACACGGCAGCCCTGTGAAACTCTTTGTATCCTATATTGTCAAATTAGCGGACAAGTTCAAAAAATGACTGTATATTCTTGCCCATAACGGGGCGAAATTTGACACACAGTTCCTTTATAAGGAGCTGCTTGAACACGAGTCGTCTGCGATATTTACAGGTGATCCCTTGAAAAGAGGCAACAAACTAATACAGATGCAGATAAGAGGTAATGTACAGTTTAAAGACACCCTGCTGTTCACACCTTGTAAATTAGCAAAGCTGCCCAAGGTCATGGGCGTAGCCGCTGAAGTTTCAAAAGGGTATTTCCCTTACACATTCCTCACTAACGAAACTTTGAATTACGTAGGACTACCTCCACCCAAACATTACTTTAACTACACCAACATGAGTGATAGTGAGCGTGAAGATTTTGACCGCTACTACAACAGTTTTAATGAAGCTAATCCATACAATATAGCCGATGAATGTGAACGTTATTGCGTGAATGACGTACGTGTACTTAGAGTATGCTTTCAAGCCTTTAGAAGGATGTACATAACCCGTTTCAAATGCGATCCGCTGCAAGTCGCGACCACGATCGCCTCATTATGTTTTACAGTGTTCAAGAATAACTTCATGCCTAAAGACACCTTAGCAATCATTCACAGAAACAACCCCGCAGTTATGGGCACAAGGCTATTTACTGGCTCATACACCTACAGCAACAGACCGGGGTATACATAAAACATGCCCGCAACACGGGTGAAGTACCCGTTAAGGTCAATGGTCGTGTTTTTTGGGTTGACGGCCTAAGTGAGGATCCAGCCACTGGTGAGAAGACTGTGTATTCCTTTAACGGCTGCTGGTGGCATGGATGCCCGCGCCTGAATGTGCCGTCACAGGGGACCTTTATGGAAGATCCCCCGCCGACAGCCTCGCATGGACCCGTAACCGTGATCAACTTATAGGCTCCCAGTTCACTCACAAAATCGTGTGGGAGCATGAGTATGATGCACGGATGGAAACAGATGCCCAGTACCGTGAAGAAATAAGGGCCATCAAACGTTCAATGGTGTTGGACCCCCTCAAATGCGGTGACAGCTTGTTTGGAGGGCGCACAAACCCATTCAAGCTATACTTTCCGCCTACGGAGGGCGTGAAACTCCACTACTACGACTTCTGCTCTTTATACCCCTACGTGATGAAGAACAATCCGTACCCCGTAGGTGCGCCTGAAAAAATGGTGGGTCCCACCATACCAACCATCGAGGAGTTTTCAGCTAACTTGAATGAGCGCTACTTTGGACTCTCTTTCGTAGACGTGCTCCCCCTCGCGATTTATGGATGCCGATCTTACCCGTCGTTATAGATCACAAGCTCATGTTTCCCCTGTGCGTGAAGTGCGCAGAGAGAACAACGGTGATTGTAATACAACCACCAGCGTAAGATCAGAGGTGTATATACAAGCCCTGAGCTGGCCCTAGCCGTTCGCCATGGGTATAGAATATTGAAGATACATGAGGTGTGGAGGTTTCAGAAGCTACCCAACCTTTTCACACCATATATAAACGCTTTTTTGAAGGATAAAGTAGAAGCATCAGGATATCCGCGAGGGGTTGATACCGAAGATGAAAAAACGGCTTATATTCAGCGTTACCGTGCCCATGAAGGTATACAGCTTGACCGATCCCAAATTGTTAAGAATCCTGGCAAGCGCTTTAGTGCAAAGTTGTGCTAAACAGTCTTTGGGGGAAATTTGCACAGAATACCGGCAAAGGGAACGTCCATTTGGCACAAAGTTATAGTGAAGTCTGGGATTATGCCAACGCTCCCGATAAAGAGGTTATGGAGATCGTGAATGTAGGTAATACTTACATAATAAAGTACAACATCACCGAACTGGCCACAGATACCTCACGGGTTACAAACATACCTGTAGCCAGTTTCACAACGGCCTACGCCCGCATCAAACTTTGGGGTCTACTGCACTCTCTTGGACGGAGGGTGTTGTACGCTGACACAGATAACGTGATATTCACAGCGAGGGGGGATGAATACATGCCTGCTATTGGGGAATTCCTCGGAGAGCTAATTGATGAGATCAAGGACGAGTATGGTGATGGTGCATACGCAGACTCGTTTGTATCAACAGGGCCATAAACCTATGGGGTACGGGTGAGGGTAGGGGATGATATGAAGTATATCGTGAAGGCTAAGGGTATCACGCTTAACCATGCGAACCGTCGAGTCATTAACTTTGACTCGTTCAAGGATCTAGTGTGCTTGGAAGCTGAGGGAGCCCAGCCACCCAAACTGACTGTGGGGACGCACAATTTTCGGGTGCAGAAACTGGGGTGTGTTTAGGAACTTAGGGGCACGAAGGAATGCTGTAGCACCTATAGGAAGCGTTACCAGGTGCCTGGTACCTATGATACCGTGCCCTTTGGTTACCTGAATCCTTGATTGTACTTATATATATGTTTATTGTTAACGATATGTTTATTTATCACGTATATTTGCTTCAATTACGGTTTCATTTTCTCCTTTGCGTGCGTGCGTGTGTGTGTACAGTAAAAAGCTAAGCTCCGCCCACTGTAAGATCGGTCACGTGACTCCTGCCACTACCTTAGCATATCTCTATCCCTGCGTGCTCAGTTGACCTCTGCATACCCCTCAGCTCAGACGTGTATTCTCCCGCGTAGAAGAAAAATAGTAATGGCTACCTTTAATATTGCGTCTTCAACGTTTATGAAGTGGTATTCGGCAAAGTGCCAAGATGTGGTGGATACTGAAAAACTCCCTCTTCCCCCTTCCTTTAATACTTTTAAGACTACATTGAGCAGTGCGAAGGACCAAGATGTTCAACTACTCTACGGGCATTGTAGGATTTCGTAGTACAAACGATGTATTGAAGTATGTTGTAGACCTAGAAGAAGCAACACGTTCAGTAGATAAGCAACGGTTATGGATAGTGAGTCTTGTTGATGAGTGGTGTGACAAATGATATTATGTCATGTTGCATCATACCGACTACTCGTGCCCTATGGTTGAGAATGTAAATCTTGTCATCATGGAGAATCTTAAGTATTTTTACCACTATATTAATATATATCATGACGAGGTATGTAGTGAAGTTGTGGCTAATGGGCTCTGAGTTTTTAACAGTCTTTAGAGACGAGTATCGCTGGTTAAACAAAAAGGATAAATATGGGCATATATTTCTCTCAACTAGTGCACCAGATTGTGAAGATGTTTAGTTTGTGGAAATGAACGTCTGGTGAGTGATAAAACATTAAAGCCGTATTGCTTCATGTAGCGGAAAATTCTGTTTGTGCAAGGGCACAAGTGTTCGAACGAGCCTGTACACGTTTCAGAAGTTTATGGTGTGACCCCCCCCCAAGCGAGCCGCCCACCCGTGTACCTCACCCCTCCGAAACACACGAGTTCGAACAAACCCGTACACGTTTCATCAGCGTGACTCACTCTGCCAGTCGAGCCGATCCGTCCACCTGTGGCTCATAGTCATCTCAGAGCTTGAACCGACTGGACGTGCGAATACGATGGAACTTCCTTTGAGAAGCATTCTCAACGCCTCGTACGATGTCTCCGTGACGAAGTCATTGCGCGTGTTCAGGCGTGAAACCGGCACCATTAACTATGTACTTGAAACGATTTGCAGGCAAGCAAACTCTGGTAAACGTAATGTTATTTATTTAAGTTAGAGATGGAACCCGGTTTTAAAACCTTTTTAACCGGTGATGAAACTTTTTAATCATCACCGAAACCGACGATAAGAACCGGTTTTCACATTTTTGCCCAAGTCTCCGATCACTTTGGTCCATTTTCTATGAAACAAACGTTTCCAAACGTTTAAAAACATAGTAATTACGTTTTGCATCGTTTCGTATCGTTTTTTGTTTGTTTATAAGTGTAAATAATTGATGCTTCAGTCTTGAATTTTATGTGGATGATTGCACATTGATCAGTTAAGATTCTAAGATTTAATACTCCATCATGTCAAAGAAATCAAATGCTTGGTATCATTTCACTCGTAAGAATAAAGAAGAAGCAGAGTGTATGACATGCCACAAAGTTTTAAAGTGTTGTGGAGGTTCTACTTCAAGTTTATCATCCCACATGAAAAATATTCATGGCATAAACATCGACCAGATTAATCAGCCATTGAAGAAACAAAGAACAGTGGAAGAGTTTGTGCAAAAAGAGTCCATAGAAGAGGAAATTTCGAAACTTGCTAAAAGTGAATTCATTCAAGAATGCCTAAGAAAGATAAAATACGACAAGCCTCATCCAACTTCCCATAATGGTGTCAGAAAAATGGTGCTTAGTTTTTATGAGAAAAAGAAACATGAATTGGTCAACTACTTCAAGAATCAGGTAAGACAAGGAATCCGCTATTCATTAACTATGGATGAGTATACATCTTTGCAAAACCAGATAATTAAATTAATGTTCATGATGAAAATAAACATTGGTCTCTTGGTCTCATGAAAAAATGGTTCTCTCGATAACACCAAAACTATTGCAATCGTTAGGAAAAGATTGGAAGACTTTGGCTTCGACCTAGATAAGCATATCGTGGGTTGCACCACCGACGGTGCCTCAGTAATGGTCAAATTTGGAAGAGAAATAGTACCTGATCACCAGCAATGCATTGCACATGCGGTTTCGGATATCTTGTATTCAAAAACTGCTGAAAATTCAGTTGAAGGGGAAAGTGACCCTACCCCTGAAGATGAAGCCATCGAAGAAGATGAACACTCTGCACATGAGTTAAGCGAAGATGAGTGTGAAATTTTATGCACTGATACAATTTTTGAGTCCGACATAGATGACGTAATTGTTCTTCCAAAACTTCGAGAAGATTACTTAAAAGTAATAAATAAGGTGAGAAAAATCTGCCGCATATTTCGAAAGTGTTTGAAAAATGAGAGATTGCAGGATTTTGTCGAAGATGAATTTAATGGAAAGGAAATGAAGCTTATCCTTGACTGTAGAACGAGGTGGAACAGTTTTTTGGCCATGATAGAAAGATTTTTGAAACTCAAAAATTGCATTCCAAAGCCCCTCAGAGTCATACGCTCAACAGAGACGATTTCAGATGAAGAATGGAATGCTCTAAAGAGCCTCTTTAATACGCTTTCGTTCACTGGAAATTGTTTTGAAGGGACTCTGTTCCGAAGATGCAAATTTGCTCAAAGCTGAATCTTCCATGAAGTTCATTTTGGATAAATTTGAAAACAAAGCAATCCTTTAGCTTTTGAGCTACGTCAGTGTTTCATTGATCGCTACTCATCGAGAAGACAAAAAGAAGCTGTCGCCTTGCTGAGTTTTCTCCACAATCCCGAGGTCTTGAAAAATGAATCATCAGCACCGTTCCTCTTTCCTTCAAGACAAGCACTTAAGAAGCGTACGGATCATACATTTAAGAGGCTTTTTCCAGAAGCTTGCCAGATTTCAGAAACAGACGACCAAGTCCAATCAATTGCTTCGAAACTCGAAGATTCACAATGCAGCTCAGGTCGTGAAGTAAATGATGACGATCAACTTATGAACGAGTACATGTGTGAGATGAACAAACTGAAAATGAAACCCAAGAAAGATTCTTCTGAGACCTTTGACGTAAACAATGAATGAATTCAAATATTTTGAAGCTACTTTGAATAGAAGCGAAAATTTGGATCGAATGTACGAGGCGTTGCTTACAATAAAAGCCACCAGCGTAGAGTCCGAGAGAGTGTTTTCAGCTGCTGGTTTATTAGTCACAAAGATTTGATCAAGAATGTCAGATCAGACACTTAATGCTCTTTGTTTTCTCAAGTGTTATTTAAAAAATCAAGTTCGATAATAAACTTTTTAATTGAAATGTTACACATACTTGATTGAATCAATTAAAACCTTATTTCTGTTTAATATTTTGATCATTTACCTCCCTAAAAAGCATACAGAATCCCATCGGTGAAAACCGCTAAAAACCGGCTTTAAGAATATAGCGACGGTGAAAACCCGTTTTACACTTTTCGGTTATTTTCCATCCCTAATTTAAGTGTTGAGGAGATGAATAGAGTCTTTGTGATAGTTGAGAAGTGGGAAGAGGACCGTTATAAATACCTGCAGGTGTAGGTGCAAGAAGAAAGCAGATTAGTGACGCCCCCTCAAATGCCGTTGTTTGCACGTTGTGTATAAATAACGATCAGCCATGCATTGATATACGACTGATGTGGAAGAACGCATCTGATAACAACGTTCTTGTCCCTACGCGAAACCGTTTCATCCTCGACAGAATGTTTGAAATCGTCGGATTCCCCAAGCTGAAGCCTATATTAGACGCTCGTGTTACGGATATGATTTATTTTGACACGGTTCTTCAATACGCATACACCGCTCTGCTCGATGGATTTATCGAATGTAGGAATGAACAAGGCGAGAATGACCTAGAGCGGGATGCATATTTAAAGGGTTTAGATTCTTCGATATATCCCGAACTTTGGTACAAAGTACTTGAGCGGTACAGGGCAGAGCTTGCCTACACTGTTCACCCTGAAGAGCTGTATCTCTATGTAATGAATAGCTGTCGTTACGACTTGGAAGATTATTTCAATTGCTGCTATGCAGAGTGAAGAAGAGTTCACGTTTGAAAAGCTCGGGACCTTAAAAAAAACCCTCGACTGGAAAGGAGTGTTTATAGACTTGTATTTAATGATGATGTTGTGGTTAACGATGACCTCTTTGTGCGTGCTTTAGATTGTATTCCAGCCGTGTTTAAAGATAACTTGCCAACCGAATGTAAAGTGGGCACAAAAATAATATTGAACGATATGAAAGCCATTTCTGTCGGGTATAGGCATCCGTATAACTTGAACGGTGAAGTATTGCCTGGACGGTTTTACCGTGTAATGCAAAGTAATAACGATGTGAATGTAGACTCGATTACGTGTGAGTTTAACGTTTTGCGCCGTAGAACATAAAGTATTTTGATGTATATTTATTTATTTAATTGTGTATATATGTATATATATATTTCCTGTACTAATATGCAATTGATTATACGTTTTGTATATTATTATTTTCAATATACTTAATTATTTAATATAACTTTGTGTATGTATATATATATATATATATATATATATATATATATATATATATATCCCTGTAGTAATATATTGATGGTTATACTACAACGTTTTGTATATTTCTTATTATATATTTCTCGCTCGTATTTTTTATGCTCTTATTATTTTTTGATCATATATATTCCATTGTATATTTATTTTGATTATATATTCATCGTTCGTATTTCTTATACTATTATTTTTTTTATCATATATATTCCATTGTATATTTATTTTCTATATATTTCGTGAAACTGAATCCATGAATTCGTCTAAATAAACAGAATGATGTAATGGTGTTTTATTTAATTCTTTTGGTTGCACACGACATTTAATTACAGCAAGTGGCTGCCTTCTAAAACGGATTTCTAAGCCAACTGTCAAAAATATCTGGGTAGTACAATCTGGCAACCCTAATAATCTATACCTGAACAAGCCAATTACGCCTTCTAAGTCAAATGGCTGATTAAGCCAGAATATATGCTTTAATTAAATAAATAGCGCAATCTGGCAACTCAGCCAGATAAGACAACTGACTGATTAAGCCATCTGGCTGATTAGGAACATATTAAGACAACGGCCGCTCGGCTGAAGTCTTAATATGCGTTTGGCTGCTGCCAGGCGAACACCTCTCTTCCTCTCTCTCCTTCTCTCTTTCTCTTGGGGGATAACTCCATCTCCAAGTTGCATAACCCTTGTTGCTCTTGCAACATTCCCCCTCCCCCTTTGTTGTTCAACATGTTGCAACATTCCCCCTCCCATTTGTTGCATAACTTGGGCAATATTTCCTTTGCAACATTGATCAACATTTGCAATTGCATTGCACTCTCTCCTTTTGCTCCCATACTACTAAGTACAATTACGATCTATGGTATGCTCAGCATATAGGCTTGAGCTTTACGTGTTGTCTGCATGGGAAAAATTCAAGGTCACGGAGACACCTGAATATGATGGTTTAGAGCAAAGATATTTTAATCCTTTATTAATAGTGTCGTTTGGCAACTTTTACACCTATGTACATTTAAGATTCCAAACTCTTTTTTTGCCTAGAGGCCTATATGTTTCGCTCTACCCAAATACTCGGTGTTAGATGTTACACTGTGTAGCTCATGGAGCCAGAGTTTTCGGAGCTGAGAGCAGCCGCAACAGACATACCTGGAATTGAAGCTTTAACCATTACATTTAATATGTTTTATTATAAAAAATTCTGTTGCAAAGCGAATTTCAAACGTTATTACTTCTATCAAATCTTTAATGACAATTCTTGCATGTTATCATCGGGAAACTACAAGTCAAATCGAATGATCCGCGCCTCTTATATTACTCAGAATAGATGCTCTTTATATATATATGCTTATATATTTACAAGTTAACAACATATTAATTGTACTAATGATGGCTTACCTTTGATTTAAAAGTGTTTAGTGTTTAGAACAAAGGTAGTAACAGCTCTGAGCCGAGGTAGTGCTGGCTTAAAAAAGGTGTATGAAACGAATTAAAACAATTTGCAGAAAATATGTGAACAAATAAATAAATACTGTAAATAAAAATAAACTTTTAATTGTAGTAGATTTTCTTCAACCAAAACTAGATAAGATAATTCGGGTATCTAAATCTGCGACTGATGCTTAATAAGTCATTTTTTAAAGTAAAGAAGAAAAAGTTAATCAAGAAACAGTGGAAGAGATATCTAAAAGTCTTCAGCCTTTAAAACAGTTTAAATCCCGTAAGATTAGAAGAAAATCTCTCTCTCTCTCTCTCTCTCTCTCTCACACACACACACACACAGTATATATGTCAGTAGTGTGGTGTCAAAATGCCAGAGTGCAGAAATGTTGCAAGAGTGCCACCCCACCCCCCTTTGTTGCAAGAGTGCCACCCCACCCCCCTTTGTTGCAAGAGTGCCAACCCCCTTTGTTGGTAAGCCCCGCCCCCCTCGTTACCAAGGCACCCCTTTTGTTGCCAGCCCCGAAATGGGACTGCAAGGGGTATGCAACCTGGAGTTCTCCCCAAGCTGAACCCCCCAAAGAAGAGTGCCAACCTTTGTTGCCAACCCCAAAATGGGATTGCAAGGGGTATGCAACTTGAAGGCAGAGTTCTCCCCCAAGCTGAACCCCCCAAAGGGGCATGCCTAACCTAAGGGAGCCTCTTTGGGGAGGAAGGGGTTACCTCACCCCCCAAAGGAGCAGAAAGAGATAGTAAGGGAGGAAGAGAGAAAGGAAGAGGAGATCCTTCATCCGACAGCAATCGGACGCATATGACTCCGTCGTCCAGCACCCGGCCTTTTATAGTGCCCCTATTCAGCCAGTTGGCTTAATCAGCCAGTTGGCAGAGTTGCCAGATAGCATTAAATATTTATTTCTTCTATATATATATATGTTAACCTCTCCGTCTATGGCCCTGGGGTGGTTCGGAATCGACGGGGGGTTCTGGTTAGGTGGCAGCAACGGATGTGTGACTTGCAGTAGTTTTCTTCTATATTACTCTCCGAGTTCTTCTATAGTGGCTCGGAGGACTCTGATAGACTTACTAAAAATGCTGAAGGTTCCGGATTCTTCTTATAGCGTATCCGGAAAGTTTAATGACTAAGTTCTTCTGAAGAGAGCAAGGCTCGAAGGATAAGATTAAAAAATATCTTCAACTGTAAATTTACTGCTAAAATATACAGGTAGTGCTCAGCCTCTGAATTAGCTTCTGAATTTACAGGGGTAGAGGTTCGACCTCTTTCGACCATGGCTCAGGCCGGAATCTAAAAATATTAAGAAGGCAAGGGGCCTCTGCCCCCTCCCCGCAGCAAGGCTGCTAACAAAGGAGTCCTAATGAAGTGCTATGATGAAGTCCAATGAAGAAGTCTAATGCAGAAGTGCAATGAAGAAGTGCTCTAATTTTACAAGTTCATGTATAATATAAACTTAAATGTTTTGGGGTAGGACAGTTGAAGGTTAAATTTCCCCCCTTTTTAAACACATGATCAGATGTTTTGAAAGATTTTAACTAAAAATAATAAAAAAAATAAAAATAAAAACTAATTTGCATTTTTCGCCGAGTCTACATTTATGAAGGCGATATCATTTCGTAATAGTACACATAAGTACAAATTAAGTACACGACTGAGTACGTATTCATTTTGGTTCATTACAATTACGATTACAATTATGGATTACTTCACATTCGCTTATGATTGTTCATTACAGTTTTATTAAAGTACATTCTTACATTATAAATTAAATCATTACATTTAATTACAGTTTCATTGAAGTACATTACAAGTTATTATTAATTACAGTTTCATTAAAGTACATTACGTTATATTAAATTAAAGTATTACAGTTAATTACAATTAAACAGTTACTATAACTTTGTTTTGGTTTTTTACAGTGTTTCATATTAATAGACAATTTAGATGTTAGAAATATAATACAAAGTACATGGCACATACGAGATAATTTATTTACGAAATAATATGCTATAATATGTCATGAATTTGAAATCAGAGGGAACGGAGATATTTTATCTTTGAGGCGCTCGATTCTGTCGTAGTGAGTGGAATTTTATAACTTAACTCAGCATTTTTGAGTTCAATGCGGGAGGTGAAATAATAAAAGAAAATAAAACGTAAAAAGAATACATGTACGTAATCATGATCGTCAATAGACATGTACGACTGCACACAGTAGTGTACACATATCATTCGTCACACAATAGGTTGTGTGCGTAATATAGACACGAGTAAACATAGACTGATAAGTTAATAGGGCATAAGTAGACAATAGGTAGATGAATGAATAAGTAATAAAATTAATAAAGGATAGCGGTCAAGAAAGAACATGAATGTAAGAATGAGTATGGTTGAATAATGAGTATGGTTGAATAATGATATTTATACTACATAACACCACAACATTATTACTAAAGAATTTACCATACATTGAATACGGAAGATGTCCAAATACTAAGAACGTGATTCAGTGTACAAAGTATGGGAAACGTAAATAGAACAGTTATTTTGTGACGTCATAGTGTATAAGTCATTATTAGAAAAGATGAATTAGAGAAATACAGTAATGAATAAAGAAGTATAAATCGGGATTCTATCCAAAAACTCGCTTAGGCGATTTTGGTTTCTTATGTAAAAATGGACATTCGAACATAAAACTATACGAACATAAGTTCTGCATGAAGACAATGAATCCATATAATGATGGTGTAGGAATTGTTCATTGTTCACTTTTTACATATATATATTATTCAGTCAGTCGGCTGCTGAGTTGTCAGACAACGCCATATATATAATTATTATTCAGTCAGCTGGCTGCTGAGTTGCCAGATTCGTTATTTATTTTAAATAAGCTTATGTTACAGTTGGCTGAGCTGTCAGCCTCGTTACTTGTCCATTCAATTACTCTGTTTTAGAAAATGATATAAACGTTTTCAAGGAATAAATAAAACACCATTACAACGTTCTGTTTATTAATTAATGGATATACAATAGGATATATATATATATATATATGATCAAATAATAGAACGAGGAATATATAATCATGCAAATCATAGTATTATTTAAATATTAGAAAAATACATATTTATATTAATTATATATAGTCGTACAAAACATGGAAAATATATAATCATACAAAGCATAGTATTAATCAAATATTATAAAAATATATAGTTATTATCGAAAGGTATATTATCAAATATTAGTACAGGAAAAATATAGTTATATTAATTATATATAATTATACAAAACAGTATTAACCAAATATTAGAAAAATATATATTTATATTAATTATATATAATCGTACAAAACGTAGTATTAGCAAAATATTACAGTAAAAAATATATATATATTTTTTTACGTTCTACGGTACAAAACGGTAAATTCAATGCTGATTGATGCTACATCAACATCGGCATTACTCTTCACGATGTGGGAAAACTGCTCAAGCATCAACTCGCCGCTTAACTGATACGGCGGTTTATATTCGATGTAAAAGGCTTTCATATCATTCAACACTATTTTTGTACCCGCTTTACACTCGGCAGGTAAGTTGTCTTTAAGCGCCACTAGAACGCAATCAAAAGCACGCGCAAAAACGTCATCGTTAACTATGTCATTAAATACAGGCTTATAATCATGCCTTTCCAATCGAGGGTTTTTTCTTAACGTACCGAACTTTTCAATCGTGAACTCTTCTTCACCCGGCATAGCAGCAATTAAAATAATCTTTGAAGTCGTAACGGCAGCTATCTACTATATAGAGGTACAGTTCTTTAGGGTGAACAGTGTAGGCGAGCTCAGCTCTGTACCTCTCAAGCGTTTTGTACCAAAGCTCGGGATATTTCGAAGAGTCTAAGCCTTTTAAATACGCATCCAGAGCTAGCCGTTCTCTCCCTGCACATTCCTACATTCAAGAAATCCGTCAAGCAGAGCGGTGTAAGTGTATTCAAGTATTGTGTCAAAGTAAATCATGTCTGAGATACGTGTGTCTAATATAGGCTTCAGCTTACGGAATCCAACGATCTCAAACATTCTGTCGAGGATGAAACGGTTTCGTGTAGGAACAAGAACGCCATTATCAGCTGTGTTCTTCCACATCAGTCGTATATCAACGCATGGTTGTTCGTTATTTACACTCAATGTACAAACAACGGTATATGAGGAGGCTTCACTAATCACCTCTCTTATTATACCTACGTCAGCTAGTATTTTATAGCGGTCCTCAGCCTACCTCTCAACTACCGCGAAGATTTTATGCATCTCCTCAAGATTTAAATAAATAACGTTGCGCTTGCTCGCAGGTCTACTGTTCGTTTCAAGCACACAGTTAATGGTGCCGGTTTCCCGCATGAAGACACGCAACGACTTCGTCACGGAGAAGTCGTACGAGGCGTTGAGATGCTTCTTAAAGGGCGTTCCATCGTATTCACACAGCTCGAGATGACTGTGGCACATCCACTCGGCGCAAGCTCTGAGAAGACTATAAGCCGTGTGAGGCACGCAGGTAGGCAGGAACGTTTTATCACTACCACACCCCCGAATACGCACCAGACAGTTTCCCCTCAGGGTAAATTTCATGAACTAGGCACATTTTATAATGTTTTAGCTCTCCTAAAAATCTTCACACTGCGGTGCGCTGTTAGAGAGAAACATATGTTCATATTTAGGCTTTTTATTTAACAGGCGATACTCATCTTTAAAATCTGTTAAACTCACATAACTCTTTAGCCACAACCTCACTACAAACCTCATCATGATATATATTAATGTAGTGGTAAAAATACTTCGAGATTCACATTTTCAGTCGTAGGGTATGAGTAATCGACATGGTATAGCATGATATAATACCGTTTAACACACCACTCATCCACAAGGCTCACTACCCATAACTGTTGTTTAGATTCTGAGCGTGCTGCTTCTTCTACCACGCGCTGCACGTGTGCCTTTATAAAGCTTAGTTCTACAACATATTTCAGTACATCGTCTCGTCTGTACTGCGAAATCCTACAACCCCCTCGCCAGAATATCCGTAGAGTATTTTGAATAGCCTGACCCTTCGCACGATTCAATGCATCCTTAAAAGAGTCAAAGGAGGCTGAGATAGGGAGTTTTTCAGTATCCACTACATCTACGCCCTTTACTGAATACCACTTCATAAATGTTGAACACGCGATATTAAAGGTGGCCATTTTCTTCTACGCTGGAGAAAATACACGTCTGAGCTCAAGGGTATACAGAGGTCAACTGAGAACGCGGGGACAGAGGTCTGCTCAGGCTACGGGATGAATCACGTCCCCGGTCTTACAGTGGGCGGGGCTTAACTTTACTGTACACATGCACACACGCAAAGTGAAACACAAGTCGATGCATGATTTATTTAATAAACGAAATAATCAGCATGTATATATTTAGAAATACGTGCAATAAATAAGTTAACAATAGGCAAATCAAAGATTGTTCTCAATACATATATATTTACAAATATGTGTGATGAATAAGTTAGCAAATAAACCCATCAAAGTTTATGGTAACCAAAGGGTACGGTATCATAGGTTACCAGGTAACTGGTAACATTTCCTATAGGTGTTACGGCAACACCTTTGTACCCCTAAGTTCCTTCACGCCCCCCAGCTTCTGCGCCCGAAAAATTGTGGGTGCCTACAACTAGTTGGGGAGGAAGTTCGCCCTCATCATCGTCCAAACACACTAGATCCTTCAGCGAATCAAAGTTAACGACCCGCCGATTCGCTTGGTTAAGCGTGATACCCTTTGCCTTCACGATATATTTCGTTTCATTCCTATCCTCACAGTACCCCATAAAGTTTTAGGTCCTGTTGAGACAAAAGAGTCGGCGTATGCATTGTCCCCATACTCATCCTTGATCTCATCAGTGAGCTCGCCGAGGAATTCACCAATAGCAGGCATGTATTCACCTCTCTCGCTGTGAATATCACGCTATCTGTATCGGCACAAGACTCTCTGCCCAAGAGAATGCAACAGACCCCAAAGTTGATGCGGGCGTAGGCTGTTGTGAAGCTGGCTACAGGAATGTTTGTAACCCTTGAGGTATCTGTGGCCAATTCAGTGTTGTTGTACTTTATTATGTAAGTATTACCTACATTCACGATTTCCATGACTTTTTTATCGGGTGCGTTGGCATAATCCCAGACTTCGCTATAACTTTGTGCCAAATGAACGTTTCCCTTGCCAGTATTCTATGCAAATTTTCCCCATAGACTGTTTAGACACAACTTTGCACTAAAGCGCTTGCTAGGATTCTTTGCAATTTGGGCGCGATCAAGTTGTATACCTTCGTGGTCGCTGTAACGTTGAATATAGGCAGACTTTTCATATATGCTTTAATTAAATTAATTATTGCTATCAACTTTCTAAGACAGATGACGGAGGAATAATAAACAGTGTATTTCTCAGCCTTCGAAGCCAACTGACTGTTAAGCCAACTGGCTCTGACTGATTAATAAATTAAATACATGGCGCTATCTGGCAACTTAGCCAAATAACCGATTGGAGGTCTATAAAAGAGCGGGAGTCGGACGACGGAGTCATACAAGCTCGGCTCCCAGCCGAGCAAGGATCTCTGGTCCTTTCTCTTTCTGGTCCTTTGGGTGGTGAGGAAACCCCTTCCCTCCCATAGAGGCCTCTTAGGTTAGGTATGCCCCTTTTCGGGGGAATAGCTTGGGGGGGAACTCCGCCTCCAAGTTGCTTGCCTCTTGCAATCCCATTTTGGGATTGGCAACAAAAGTTGGTACTCTCATCTTCCTCTCTCTCTTTCTTTCTGCCCCTTTGGGGGGAATTTTTTCTTTTTCTTTTTTTCTTTTGCAACAAAAGGGGGTGGGGGTGGCACTCTTGCAACATTACGTAACATTTCTGCACTCTGCCATTTTGACACCATACTACTTGTCTCTCCGTAAAACTGTCATTTCGCCTGCATTATTTTAGGGCGCTGGTATTTATAAAAATAATAAACATACCCAGGCCTGCATTATTTTAGGGCGCTAATATTTATAAAAATAATAATAATAATAATAATAATAAACATATCCAGGCCGCCATTGAATATCCAAGCTGGATATCTTGGCGACATATCCAAACTACCGTCCTTCGTTGGAAACGAAGTTATCCGCGCTGTGATTAGCTTAAATGGAGGTCACGACAAACATCCAGCCAATTTTTGTTTAAAATGTTAGCAAAGTTGATATTATTACAGTTATCACAATTTAGGCCAAAACCTGATGCGTATGAGTAGTATGGCCGCAAAATGGGAGAGTGCAGAGCAATTGTAAACGTTGATAAATGTTGCAAAGGGGGCGTTGCAAGGGGGAGGGGGTTATGCAACAAGGAGGAGGGGAACGCTCCCAGCAAGCTGGGGAATCCACCTAACCTCTTTGGGGGAGAAGTTGGAACGGCCTCACCCCCCAAAGGAGTATACCTAACCTAAGAGAGAGAGAGTTACAAGGAGTTACAAGGAAAAGAAGTACCTCAAAAGGCCTTGCGGCCCATACCGAGGAGGTACCAATGACAACAGTGCCAGGGAAAATTTTCCACACCCTCAAATAGTGTGCAAGATTTGGTCTAACCTTTTCTTGAACTGATCCACAGAGGAACTGTTCACAACTTCTGAAGGTAACCTGTTCCACGTGTCACAGATCTTATACGTAAAATAATTCCCACGCACACTAGTCCTAAACCATTTCAAATCCAACTTCCAACCATTGTTGCGAGTTGGGTTATCATTTAAACTAAACATACTTCTGAAATCGACATCGTTGAACCCGCGTAAGAGCTTGAAAACTTCGATCAGTTGACCGCGCAGCCTCCGAGTTTCCAGCGAAAACAAGTTCAGGGCGCGTAACCGTCGATTGTAGCCAATATGCCTAACGGAAGGGATTAACTTTGTGCCTCCTGGTATAACCCAATAGCCTCTGGGCTTTCTTTTCCACCTTTACGCACTGTTTCGTAAACTTAAGGTCGCTGCTAATTAGCACACCCAAGTCCTTTTCCAAATCAGTCACCTCGATATTACTCCCCAACATCGAGTAGTCCGACTTGGGATTGGCGCAACGAATGTGCATCAACTTGCATTTACCCAAGTTAAACGACATTTGCCATTTTTCGGACCACTCTCCTATCCTACGTAATTCCGCACGCAGTTGCTCGATCGCCTCCGGCGTCCCAACATTGGCCCCAAGCTAGGTGTCATCAGCGAATTTGGCGATCCGACTGACGATGCCACCGTCTATATCATTTATGTAAATGATAAACAAAAGCGGCCCCAAAACGGAACCCTGAGGAATCCCGCTAGTGACCGAGGCCCAACCCGAACTAGCCCCTTTAATTACAACCCTCTGCCGCCTATTCTTCAGCCAGTTTTCAATCCACCTACCTACTTCCCCACCGATACCCAGCGCGCGCACTTTCGCCATTAGCCGGCAGTGAGGTACCTTATCAAAGGCTTTCTGAAAGTCGAGATAAAGTACATCAATCGCCCTACTCTTATCATACTCACTCAACATGACGGAAAAACTCGAGCAAGTTGGTGAGACACGACCTATGCCGTCTAAACCCATGTTGGGAGTCCCCAAGCAGCTTGTAGGAATCCAAATGGTCAACGATCCTATCCGCTATTATCCCCTCTAATAATTTACCTACAACTGAAGTGAGACTAATGGGACGATAGTTCCCTGGACTTTCGTGATCCCCTTTCTTAAAGATAGGGGTCACGTTGGCTTCCCTCCAGTCACCAGGCACCTGGCCCGTCTCCAACGATTTGTTGAAGACTGTAGCCAGGTGGGGAGCCACCT
>JAJOZX010001238.1:645000-705000 GCA_023014485.1 Bathynomus jamesi | reverse complement strand
TGAAGAAACGTTGCCGGAACTGCTGGAAGATGTTCCCGTGGCTATTCGTAGACGAATGTAGTTTCAACACGACGGGGCCCCAGCACACTCCAGCAACGATGTGCGGGATTATCTGAACGCCACTTTTGGGGACCGATGGATAGGCCGGGGTAGGCCCGTAGCCTGGCCACCGAGATCGCCCGATTTAACATGCCTCGATTTCTTCCTGTGGGGACACATGAAGAACCTCATGTACGAGACTCCCATTTACTCAGAAGAAGACCTCGTAGCAAGAATCGCTGTCGCCGCTGGAACTGTTCCCGAAATGCCGGGAATCTTTCGACGTGTACGTCGGTCAATGCTTCGACGCTGTCGGGCATGCATTGATGCTACCGGTCGCAACTTTCAGCACCTTCTTTAAATAAACATGCCTTCTTTAAATAAACATGTTACGCGTACTACGTCCGATTTAAGAATGCCCGCGGCAAGCGCGAGTCTAGCCCACTTCACCTTTTAGCCAATTGCAGCGGCGCCCTCTCGCGCCGAATGGTGACGTCAGCGGACATACACTTATAGACGAAAAGGGTTTGTCTTGGTGTTGCCTATCCCCCATTACAATTTGTACAGAAAGTTTTCAAACACCCTGTATATATATATATAATTATATATATATATATACACATGTAAAGCCCTAATAGACAAATATATACGAGCGTAACTACCACATTAAAAAACACGGCACCACAACCACCACCACCGCTTTACTTCCCAGCTCCTGGTAGACCGACAAGGTCTCTAAATACTACCCAATAAACAGAGCTATTAAGCATGAACAAATACGTTTATGAAGCCAGGGGGTGGATCGACAAAGTCTCAAGAAAAGGGCGACGCTAATAGTTTTTCTATTAAACTTCTCATAGTGGATCACCACGAGACCAATTTCACGTTTGGGGGGCGATCTTTTATACGAAAAATCGAATAAAATAAACTAAGTTTAATGCCAAAACAAATTTCCACCATAATATACAATTTTATCCTTAAGCTATAACATAAAAAACATTAATATGATTTTATATTAAAAATAGATTGTATTTCGGGATAACTATTTCATTTCTCGTCTTTCACCCAATTAGATTCTATTTCGGGGTAACTTATTCATATTTCCTCTTTTACGCAACTATTTTGTTTCAATACAAATTTGTCTTTAAGACACAATTATATCTTTAAACCTTATTACAAAAAATATTAATATAACTTTATAATAAAAATAGATTCTATTTCAGGTAACTTATTAATTTTTCCTCTTTTACCCTCTATTTTGTTTCAATACAAATTTGTCTTTAAGACACAATTATATCTTTAAACCTTATTACAAAAAATATTAATGTAACCTTATAATAAAAATAGATTCTATTTCGGGGTAACATTCAGTTTTTCCTCTTTTACACAATTATTTTGTTTCAGTACAAATTTATCTTTAAGACACCAATATATCGTTAAACAGTATTACAAAAGAATACTAATATAACTTTATATTAAAAATAGATTGTATTTCGGGATAACTATCGCCAGAATATCCATAGAGTATTTGAAAATCTTGTTCCTCAAGCTTCGCACGGTTCAATGTAGCCTTTAAGGTCGCAAAGGAGGAAGGGCTAGGGCATCTTTCAGTATTCGACACATCTTCCGTCTTTACTGAATACCACTTCATAAACGTCGAACACGCAATATCAAAGGTAGCCATCACTATTTTTCGTCTACGTGAGAAAATACACGTCTGAGATCCAGGGCTTGCAGCGGTCAACTGAGCACGCAGGGTAGAGATATGCCCAGGTGGTAGCAGGAGAAACGTGACGTTTGATCGATCATACAAGGGGCGGAGTTTAGGACTTTTCCTATACATACGCTACTATTTAATTATTTGGAGAGATGTTACCCATTGAAGTTTAACTGACTTAGAAATAAAGACTTAAACCTTTATTCCTTAATGTATGTGGGGTGGGGGTCAATTAAATACATGAAATAACTTTGCTTACCATACCAAATAAACTTCAAATATATATAGTAGTGTATTCCAGGCTTTAATTAAAAGTCGCTTTACCGCTTAGAAGATTAATCCTTAAATTGAAGTCTTACAACAATAAAGGAAATATACTGAACATTTTCTGTCTGATAGGCGCCAATGTGTGTGTCTGTTATTGATTCTAATGGAGTTAATCGTGATTTGTAGGTGTTTACATTCGCGGTTCGCCCCCTGCCAGCCCACCACAATGCACCTCAGTCAGTGTCTCTCAGCGCTATCAAAGACAATATTAGCAATAATGTTAGCAGAGTGAGGGTTACAACAAGGCGTTCTCCAGGAATTGAAATTAGAGCGGGCGTTCGAATTTTTAATGGAGAGAGGGCCGAGGGGCGAGACCGTGAGGGCAAAGGCGGGCTTTATGGCACCATAGTAAAAAACTGAAAAGTATATATATATATATATAATATCGGAATATAAGATTAGGTGCCAGACTACGCTATTTATTTAATTTGTATATATTTAATGGAGAAGTGGTGCTCTCCGTATAATTAAGTTCTTTATTATGTACGTATTACCCACCTTAATTGTGTCAGACCAATCCTTCTTAGTTATTTGTTTATGGCTCTTTATGTATATTCATTGGCAGGATTAAATACATATATGAAATAACTTTGTTTACCCCATACCAATTGATTTCTACATTTCAAACAACGTTCTTTACAAAGATTTAATTTAAACAACGAGCTGTTTAAGGCAAATTCCATCTTAACACACAAATTTATCTAAAAACAGTAATTAACTAACGCTTACAGTTAAATTTGTTTCCACAGTAATGTTATGAAATAATATTTACAGAAACATTTAGCATGGTCTATCCAAGTAATGCAGTTTTCTATGCACATTTATAAAGAAAATGGAATTTTATTTAAGGGGGTTCTTAATTGGTCATCGAAGTTTTCTCAGTGTTCAGGATAAAATCTTGATGAAAACGACCTGTTGAAAACTTATGAACCCGCAAAATATTCACTGATTTATTATCCTTTTAAGTGTTATTTGACTTCAATATAAAAGTAATTGGGCTATAGTAGCTCGGATTATGGTAGGTAGAAGTTAAATTGGGTTAGGTCTGGCAAGGTTAAGTGTACTAATTTTGTATAAGGGAACTTTCACAGCGCGAGTGGTTAACTGGATGATCTCAGTTTTGGTAGGCCAATCTTAGCACATTGCACAAACTGGCGATTTCACAACCTCTAAGGATGTACAATATTCAAAATCTTACAGATTTTCATTCACTTGGACAAATATTAACTATGAGTATTTAAGTTCACTCTTACACATTTTCTTTCATTATTTTCACACCTAATTTTCTTTTTCATAATTATGGCTGAGTCTGATAGGCCTACAATTAACTTGGATAAGCTAACACCCCTTAAAAGGAAAAGGGGGTCAGGGGTAAATCAGTACCTTTAGTTTGATTGGGAATAGAAATTATTTCTGATATTGATAAATTTATCTGTTTGTTAAATCACGTTAAAAATAATGCATCATCGTCGAAGTGAATGTGCTCTCACTGCTACACTTAAGCTGAGAATACACGCTATTCACTACTAATTACGATGATAAATTCTTTCTCCATAAATCTCATAGCTACCGTATTCACTATTTATATGTTAATGAACTTCCTGGTAGCTAATTTATTAATCCAGATGCCTACAGAAAGGTGTTAACACTTTACTCATTAAACCATGGTGTGAAGGTTCACTGAAAGAGAAAAGCACGCGCACACACACACACACACACACACACACACACACACACACACACATGCATATATATATATATATATATATATATATTCCCCATAATCTAGGCAGGCATACACTAAACTAATCAGATATATGTATATTTACAGCTCCAACCATTACACTCTTTTAACCAAAGGCATCTCAGTAGAGCCTAGCATCAGACTTTTTAAATGACAAAACAAACTAATTTATCCAAACACATATACATTAAACACATTTTAAGCCAATATACAAAAGCAAAGTAGCGTATTTACTATGCCTACAAAGAAAAAAGGAGAGATTTGGGGTGTTATTGTGAATCATGGTCTTAAACCTACAAATCACTGTATTGAAATTAGTAAATAAGGCTAATGCTAGATTGAACCTAATGCAAAAACATATAGAATATAAATCATCAGAAATTATAAGTAGGCTCTATACTTCATACGTGAGGCCTCTTCTTGAGTATTGCATTCAGTTCAGTAGTCCTTATTTAGAGCATGACAAAGACAAGCTAGAAAAAGTACAAAAAAGAACCACAAGGATGATACCGTGCCTTAGACACCTTAGTTACAAAGAGAGATTGGAGCACCTAAACATATTTTCCCTAAAGCGAAGAAGGTTACGAGGTGATATGATAGCAGTATATAAAATAATAAATGAGTTAGATAATATAGACTTCCAGTCTCTTTTTACAAAGAATCACAATGATAGGACAAGAGGCCATACATAGCCTTAAGCTTTTTCAGCAAAGATGTAAATCACAGTTAGTACAACATAGTTTTTCAAATAGAATAGTAAAATTCTGGATTAGCTTAGATGAAGAAGTTGTGAGTTCCCATACTTTGGAGACTTTTAAGAATAAACTAGATAAATTAGTGACTGAAAGAGGTATCTGGTAATGACGTTTTTCTGGAACTGGTAATGGTGTGAAGTTTGTGAACCCCTCCCACATATATATATATATATATATATATATATATAATATAGTTTATTTTTTATTTGGGTAAATCTCATCACCCACACAGAGTGATGGGATGTAGGGAGGCAGCATCTTCGGTTAGGGGATACTCTCTCTCTTTATACCCCCCATTTAAAGAGATTTCTCTATCGAGCGGTGCCCCCCCATAGCACTGTGATGTATGAAAGACTCAGTATGGTCACTTGCCTCATAGACACCTTTAAATGGGAAACCCTGAATGGATGTACATTCAAATACTCTATACAGTCTTTACAGTCCCACCTACTCTTTTTCTCTTAATTACAATTTTCTCTTAATTGTATGTGCGTTTGTGTGCGCTTTTAATTCGTTCGAAGGTTATTAATATATAATCTACACGTCATAAATCTTCTACAACACACACACACATACACACGCACAAACACCCACACACACACACCCACACACACACACACACACATTATGATCTTCCCCGAGAACGTCTCCCTCGCTTTTACCTTTAATAAATAAATAAATAGAATATATAATGGTCTCTGGCAACTCATCTATATAAAGGGTGATCCAGAGAAATGGGACCCAAAAGAAACCCCTGTAACTCTTAAAGTATAAGTCCTTTTATAAAATCATACGCATCATTCGAAAGAGGCTAGTTACAAGTTTGTACAGGATTGTATAGATTTTGACAATACAAGACAAGATAAGATACAAAACAAAATAAAAGTGTTAGTTAAAACTAACCCTTCAAGATGACTGCATGGACTGTGGAACAGCTGCGTTTCATAACTGAGCAATATTATGAGCATGGAAGAAGTGTAGTTTCAGCTCAAAGATCTTTCAAGACAAATTTTCAGATGTCAAAATCACCTTCTAAGAAAGTAATCCGTCGGTGTGTCAGAAATTTTTCCCTAACTGGCAGCATTGGAAAAAGAAAACCAACTGGAAGAGTGCGCACAGCAAGGATAGACGAGATCATTAACAGAACTCATGAAATTGTAGAGGATAATCCTAACGTAAGCATCAGACGTGCTTCTCAGCTGTTAGGAGTTGGATATGGAACAACACACCGTATATTCAAGCAAAATTTAATGCTCTTTCCATATAAAATTCAAACAGTGCAACAACTAAACGATGGAGATTTCGCACGAAGACGACAATTCTGTCAATGGATCCAACAGAAGGTAAATGACACCACCAATTTTCTAGCAACTTTGATTATGTCAGACGAAGCTCATTTTCACTTGAATGGAACTGTAAACAAACAAAATTGTCGTTTCTGGGCAACAGAAATCCATTGAATATTACCGAAGTCCCGTTGCAGTCAGCGTGTAACTGTTTGGTGTGTTCTTACTGCATCTCAGATCATAGGGCCGTACTTTTTCGAGGATTCCACCGGAAACACGGTCACTGTAAATGGTGATCGCTACGAAAAAATGTTGACCGATTTCCTTATTCCTAAATTAAGAGATCTTTATCTAGAAAACCACTGGTTCCAACAAGACGGAGTTACCTGACATACCACGAGGAACTGCATGGCAGTTTTGCGTCAAACGTTTCCAGGCGAGTTAATCTCAAGATTTGGAGACGTTGAATGGCCCGCAAGGTCCGGATTTTTCTCCCTTAGATTATTATCTCTGGGGATATTTAAAGAGTAGGGTCACAAATGAGATACAGGCCATACCACCGCACACTCTTGCAAAAGTGATGCAGAACTTACAAGCGAGAACACTGGAATGCTTGGCAACTAATGGAGCACATTTGAAAGGAGTCATTTTAAAAAAATAAATATTTCATAATAAACTTGTAACTCTACTCTTTCGAATGATATATAGTTTTTATGAAAGGAATTAGATATTAAGAATATTTGGCTTTTTTTTATGGGTCCCATTTATCTGGATCACCCAGTATAAATAAATAAATAGAATAGTAGCAACCCACTCTAAGCATTGAGAGCATCTCTCTTACCTTTAATATATAAATAATGAAAATATATAGTGGTAAATGGCATCTCATCTATATATAAATAAATAATTAAAATAAATGGTGGTATCTGGCAACTCTCCTTATAATAAAAAATAAATGGTGGTATCTGGCAACTCCCGACCCTATATATAAAAGTTGCTGGTCCTCTGGACTCTCATAATGCATCTGGCTGGGGCTAGGGGAATATCTCTATCCTTCTTAGGTTAGGGCTTACCTTCTTGGGTTAGGGTTTCCCTTTGGGGGTGAGGACATCCCACTTCTCTCCCAAAGACTCTCTCTCTCTCTCTCTCTCTCTCTCTCTCTCTCTCTTAGGTTAGGTATACCCCTTTTGGGGGTGAGGCCGTCCCAACTTCTCCCCCAAAGAGGTTAGGTGGACTCCCCCAGCTTGCTAGGGAGTTCGCCCATTGTTGCATAACCCCCTTGTTGCATAATCCCTTTTGGTGCATAACCCCCTTTGTTGCATACCCCTTGTTGCATACCCCCTTGTTGCATAACCCATATCCTTGCAACACCCCCATTTGCAACAGTGATCAACATTTGCAATTGCTCGACACTCTACCATTTTGCGGCCATACTACTCGCATGAACGTCGCAGTTTCAAATTCATTTATCAGAGGACAGACAGCAGCTGCTCATATCTTATTTTTCATTCTTGAAAAACTTCAATTTTTTTTGGCGTTAATCTCAGACTTTTATAACTTGACTTCCATCTGTGATATCTTTATAAAATTTTTATGGGATAAACTTATACTTATTTTCATTATTACTTTTAGAAATTTCACAGCCCTGAAATAAATGTAGGGGCAGTGACAGTCTTAAATAAACGTTTATTTTGCTAAATTTAGTGTGTGTGTATATATATACTTTCTGCCAAAGGAAGAACACAGCTCTCAACACTGACGTATAACTCTTTCTCTACACACAGAAGCGGATTAAGACACCTCCGAGGCCCCGGGGCAATGAAGAATATGGGGGCCCTTTTCTATAGCTTTTTATTAACAATACATGTACAATTTAGGGTGCCACATAAAAATCATTTTTTGATTTTTAGGACGGCCCTTTGTGGGATTGTTAGGTTGGGTGAAAAAGCCCTGAATATGAAATTTTAGCCAAATTGAAGGATATTTAGGGGTTCCGCATCGACCATCTCTGGCGTACCACGTGTCAGAAGTAATGAGTTTCTCCAAGAAATTGCTCCAGCTCCAAGGGGTAAAGTAACATGTACAATGTCAATATAAATGCTATCATATACCATGGCGTAGAGGACAGTCACAGCTATATTTCCATAGCATTAAGTTTATTCCATCTCCAATATTTTTTTTTATATTAATATTTTTGTCGCGGTTCAAAAGTTTTTTTTCAAAGTTTCACCTTAATACGTTTATGCTTTGTAATCCAAACCACACCAACCGGCAACCAGCTTATAACAACACAATACGCAACTAGCAAACAGTGCAAACACCTTAACAATATTGTTCAACATTATTTCATAATTAATTGGAATAAACTTGTCCCACCATGCCTGGGTAGCAGGATACTATTCTCTGTGTGTAATGTTATTAATAATACAAAATCATTAAATCAATTTCAATTTTATTGCAACAAAACAACTTAATATTATTAAAATAAAAAACATTTTATTCCGTATTAATCATAGTAATATACTGAGCCTACTGGCCATATAAATCAAAATAATAACTAAGAAATAAAGTATATACGATTATACATTGTTATACAGGATTAATAGGAGTAACACCCTATAAAAATGAAGCAAATTCAAATATACCATAAAGTACTCCCAAACCCGTTAAGGATTTCCGCTGCGGGCGCTCGGGTGCTCTTTGCGGTGCTTCTCAACGACTTGCATCAAGTACTGCCGTTGCTCCTCGTCCTTGGTGAGTGCGAGATTGTAGTTCTGCATCAGCGCGACCCCTCGCTCCGCCCGGACATTGACAACGCTCAACGTAGAGACACGGCGTTTCCCCGCCAGGTAGGACGCATTGTTCGACCAGGTAGCCGGCTCCAACTCTAGGAAAGAAGTATTGATCGCGAGCCGCTCGAAAAGAAGCGTGCTGGATGTCGTGCAAAAGTCTGCGACTGTCTTTCGCTCGAGCTCCTCCGGGCAGACGTCCAGGGCAATGCGCTTGGGTGGCTCCTCGGTGCCCTCGACATCCTTGATGGCCGTCGCAATTCGACTCTTCTCCTCCAGCGGAGTGTCGTCATCGAAGAGAGCGAGGGCGGCCAGGTGTTCACTCAGGTACCAGAGATGTCGTCGAAACACAGGGGAGGTAGCCTTGGACACGTCCTTGTCCACCTTGTCGTAGTCAACCAGCGCCTTGAGCATCGCCAGGTCAGTTCGAGGGGCAGCGGCGGGAAGGGGCGCCGTAAACCAGGCCGGAATGTAAACCAGCAGCGCAAAGTTTACGAAGCGCAGGATGCCCCGGGCCTCGCGAGCCTTAATGGGGAGCTGCTGCCGGAAGAGGTGGAGCTTGATGGCGTATATCACTTTGGCCATCCACCGGGCGCGGTGGAGTGCGCCCGGTCGCATGAAGCGCACACCTCGCTGGGGGACGCCTCCAAGCGCTATGATCGCCAGCTCCAGGAGCTCTCGGTAGTCGTCCCGCGGCTGGCCCTTGGTGATGTGACCCTTGAAACGCGCGATCAGATCGTCTCGCGCCTTGAGCAGCGGCTTAGTAAGGTCTTCCTTGGAGATGGCGCTGAATTGGTCGGTGCAGACGGATTGCCAGCGCTCCTTCAGTCGCGAGAACAGTTTAATGTCAGGACCAGAGGAGGGGCCCATGCACTCGATGAAGGCTTTCTCTGCCACCAATTCTAGCATGTGGTGCCGACAGGCCAGGTTCAGCAGCTGGCGGTGAAGGCCCTGCTCGATGAAGACGCAAGCGCCCGAAACGACGCCCGTGTTGGCAGCTGTCGTGTCAAAGGAGAGCCCGACGACACGATCAGCGATTCCCCAGTCATCCAACGAGTTCAGCACAGCATCTGCTTGGGCGCGACCAGTTCCAGCAGGCAGCTTCGGCACGGAGAGAAGTTTGTCGACGCCGTCGCCGGACACGACTATGGCGAGGCGATCGACCTTCTTGCCGCTGAAGTCGGAGACCATCTTCCCGTCCCAGTGAACGATGAGCGGGACACTGGGATCGAACGTCATCTTCACTTCTTTGGCGATTTCCCCTCGATGACGCAATCGCCAACGCCGAATCGTCTCGTGACTGAGAGCCAGTTCATCTGTGTCTTGAATATCCAGACTGGAAGCAGCTGCTTTCATGAGTTGAACGGCTCCACGGTTGCTTGTTTTGGTCCGGTCCAGTGCCGACGCTAGGTCTTGAGTCATAATGTTCTTTTTGCGACGGCGCTTTGTAGGTGGATTGGTTTCCTCTTCTGTCGAGCAATTAGGCGACGACGACGAGTTTGATGATGTAAGGGTTGCTGTTGCCAGTGATTGCTCTGATTGCTTTTGGCGTTGCCTTTCTTTGGCAGCTTCACGCGCGGATGCACGTTGCTCAATTCCAGTGAGGATTTTGTCCACCCCGGACATGACACCACGGCGACCCTTTTCGCGTTGAGCAAGAAGGAAGTCGCGATCCTCCTGGATGGTGATGACGGAGAGGGCGTTGTCGAGAGCCACGTCAAAAATGTCATCGAGTCCCTCGGTGAAGGCCGCCCTGGCTGCCTCACCTGTGGCGCCGGACCGCTTCCGGCTGCGCTGCAGTGCCTGCCAATTGTCGTAAAGTCTAAGCAGTTTTCGCGCGGCGCTTTTGGAGGTCATGGTCGGGATTCTGGCCATAGCCCAGAAAGTATACACCTCGACGATCACATTACGCGCCGCCTCGGCTAGAAGTTGTTTTTGCACCTTATGAAACTGTATAAACCGGCGAAGCACTTCACCATTTGAAGGTAACCTGTTTCCCGTTAGGGGGCTTGGGTTGGCGTGTCCGATTAGCCATATCTCGGTCTTGGATCTCAGTGAGCTTGCGGTAGCCATCACGAGATGATCACGCGTTGAATGCGTGAAGGAGACTGATTGACTGAAGACTGTGACAGTGTGACTCACCACACTAACCCGGCGTTGCGCTGTTGCCAGATCTCAATGCTGAAAAGTAGTGAAAATATATACAATGAGAAGCAAATATTAATTATAAATATTTAAATTTATGAAATGCATAAATTATAGCAATATATATGCAGGGTTGGCTGGTTTAACCCAAATGGTTTAAACCATTGGTTTAAACCATGGTTTAAACCATTTAAAAAAAACCATGTTTTTCTGTTTTTTTTTGTTTTTTTATAATTTCAATTTTTACAACACAAATTATTTAATTCATAAACTAATAGCTCTAAAACTAAAACTTATATTTATATTGATAAGACCTAAAAACCATCAGTTCAGGGTAGCCTAGTATGTACGGTAGTATATAATATAGCTACCTTGCACTAGCAGGCCTATTTAATAGTGGCATTGCACATAAAAGGATTGAAGTTACCTGTATCAATTACATTATAAACGCATGTAGCTACAAATATAAATGTTGTTATTAGGTTTATTTTCATTTTTGTGAAGTTAGCACTTCTTACATCTAACATCTTCCAATTAAAAAATGAGACAGTCAGCAATTCTAATTTCTGAGTACCAGTACCTAATTGAGTTATCTGAGTTAAGTTTTTTTTTTTTTTTTTAAAACCATTGTTTTTTTTTTTTTAAAACCATGGTTTTTTTCAACCCTGTATATATGTAATAGTGCCATGGTTACAGGTTTCCCAGATAAATCCATTATTTCGAACACACGGTACAACAGAAACGGTCGATGCGGAACCTCTAAATGTACTTCGATCGGGCTCAAACTTCATATTTAGGGTTTTCTCATCCAACCAAACAATATGACTAAGGGCCATTCGAAATTTCCAAATTCTAAAAACTGCCCCTATAGAGTGTGGCACCCTAAATTGTACATGTACAGTACATAGTACATTTACACGAATTATATGTACGGTGCTCAGGCTAATTAAGAAACAAACTTAAAAGAACCTTAACACAGTGTATTTTGCCGTTTGCCAAAACCAAACAGTATCAAACAAATTACTTTAGGGCCTATAAAACATAAAATAAAACAGGGAATTTGTCAGTTTGTGTACTCTGTCATATTTAATCAAAGAAGTTTGCGAAATCTTGAATTATATCATCGAAACTCAGTTGATTGGGGGGCCCCTCAAGCATGGAAGCATGAGGCTTCAGCCTCAATAGCCTCAGTGATAATCCGTCACTGCAGACTACACACTGTAAATTTTAGTGTAAGCAAAGAAAATTATAGATTAGTTCTAGGAAAGTTTAAAAAATTAATTCTAAATTACAAAACACCAGTTTGTGGTATAATATTTAACACCCTTTAAATGAAGTATATGAAAAGTGCATGTAGAACTTACTAAAACAAAAAATTCCAGTGCCAAAGCTAGGTTCTCTCTCACGTTCGATTTGTGGACAAAAAAATAAAGGATTTTTTCCTTTTAGTACCCCCATTGACAATTGGTTAGGTTAAATCGTGATTTTTCGTTAAAACTACGAAAACATCACCACTTAACCTAACCAATAGTCAAGGGCGAAAGGACACAGTAAAACAGCGGGGTGCTATAGAGGAAAAAATCCAAAATCAAAGCCAGTTTCTGTTCATAACTACTGACTTCAGTAGTGATAATAACTGGCAACTTGCCTCTTGTTCTATCGGTTGCGTTCCTTTAATTACACTGGTTGACAAAATCGAACTTTTTGACTCATTAAAGATGTATACACACTTTTCTAGACCAGTTTTGTACGCTGATTCTAAATCGGTTTTCGGTTTCCCTCTAGCACATCTAATTATCGAAATATGACTAGTGTTAAGTTCAGCACAATTTATCGGTTGTATACCGGTAGGGCGAAGTCAGTTTGAGCGAAGTCAGTTTGAGCGCTACCAATTGAGCGAAGATCATTTTGAGCGAAACATTAACAGCGAATGATATTTCAGCGAAGTTATAACCAGTTAGAACAATTGATCGAAGTTCATTTTAAGCGAAACATTGAAAGAGAGAGACAACTTTCTTTTACAACCAACTAACAATTTGGGAGTAATACATACTAATTTATGACCAATTACTTATAACAACTATCTTTTCCAACCAACTGGATGGCTGACGGAACTTTTAAAACTGCTCCGACTATTTTCCTACAGGTTTTTACAGTGCATGCACTGATACAGGAAAGTGTTCTTCCTTGCGTGTACGTATTAATGCGAAATAAAATTGAGGCAACGTACACTGAAGTGTTTTCAAAACTGAAGGAATTGGAACCTATGTTAGATCCTGTCTCCGTCCTAACAGACTTTGAAATAGCATCTCGCAACGCCATAACACGCGCATTCCCCGACACAGAAAGAGCAGGATGTTTCTTCCACTTGGGACAGAGCGTTTGGAGAAAGGTTAACAACGAAGGCCTGCGGGGAAAATATATTGAAAATGAAAATTTTCGAATACTTCTGAAAATGATGACCTGTACAGCATTCCTTCCAGTAGACGACGTCATAGCCGGTTTCCAAGCCGTACGAGAGATTGAGAACTACGATGATGCGCTTGACGTTATCTTTGATTATTTCGAGGACAATTATATCGGTCGTCCATTAGCAAATAATCGTAGAAGACAACCGAGATTTCCGATACCATCATGGAACGCGTTTAACAGATTACAAGCAAGTGCCCTGCGCACAAACAATGCCGTCGAGGGGTGGCACACAGCCTTCCAAGGGGCTTTATCAAGCAGTCATCCAACAGTTTGGCTCCTCATAGAGGCTCTCAGACGGGAAGAGTCTCTGCAAAGGGCGAGGTATTTGGGAATAATGGCAGGAGAGCCTCAACGAAAGACGAGGAAGTATGTAGATCTGGAGCGCAGAATTAGAACAATCGTGGAATCCAGAGAAGATCGGAATGTTACAGAGTATCTCAGAGGCCTCGCATATAACATCAACCTGTGATATAGCATTTTGTTTTATAAAAAAAAATAAACAAACCATATATATGTATACTAATTTTTTCATAAAAAAATAAATTTCAGTTTTATCATTTAGTTTTATCATATTGTGTTATCATGAATAAACGCTGCCTACATCTGTGTATACTTCGTGTTTTTTATGTATTTACTCTTCAAATAAAAACCCAACAGCAGCGCTGAAACTTCGCTGAAATATCATTCGTTGTTAATGTTACGCTCAAAATGATCTTCGCTCGATTGGTAGCGCTCAAATTGACTTCGCTCAAACTGTCTTCGCTCAAACGACCGCACACGAATTTATCGTAAAAGTACAACTTTATTCAAAAAAAGAAATGTACACCAACTTACAAACGTTGCGAGTACGATTTTCTTTTGTAAACTTTGTCCGGATCGTCGCGGTACAACATCCAGCAGTAGTCTGCCAACATACTTTCGTTCCAGAAACCTTGGTAGCGATTTTCCATCGACTGGATTTCTTGATGGAAGCGTTCCCCCTGTTCGTCGTCACTCACCGCGCCAAGGTTTTCGGGAAAGCAATCTAGATGCGAATGTAAAAAATATATTTTCAAGGACATGAAACAGCCCATTTCTTGATATGCATCGAGCAGTTTCTGAACTTCATCTTTGTATGCGGGAGACTTGTGGTTACCCAAGAAGTTTCCACAAATCCACTTGAAAGCCTGCCATGCTTTTAGTTCTAAGGCATTTAGGCTTTCTTCAAAGCCTTCATTCTGCAGAACCTCCTTGATTTGGGGCCCACAAAGATTCTCTCCTTCAATTTCGCGACACTGATGTTTTCAAATTTCTCAACAAGGTATCGAAACCTTTTCGAATTCGCCTTATCCATCGCTTTCACAAAATTTTTCATTAAGCCGAGCTTAATGTGGGGAGGTGGCAAGACAATCTTCTTTGGATCAACTAAAGGAGCCCTCCTTGCATGCCCATTAACATACCAATGACTTTGAGATCACAGATATTCCACTGATGAGTGCTGACGTTGTATTGGATTGCTTCTAGTAGTATATTTATGTTATCGTACGTCTCCTTTAGATGAACGGAGTGGGCGATCGGGATGTGAAAAATGCTCTGTATGAATTAGTCCCCAATTAACCCACCCCTATTATCTCCAGTCTAACTGTAGAGTAGGTTAAGCCTAGCCTTGTAGGGGTCAGTAGAGATTCCGGAAATGGTCCAGAGCGGGTAGAGTAAATTGAGGTCCACAGTAGGATTCTTCACCAAATTAGGTTAGGGTAATTTAAGTTAGCCCTTGTTAAACTATGAGTTGATGCTAGGTCTTAGACCACAATGTAGGCCTAATTTAATTGAACCTAGTTTATATGTTATCACTAAACGGGTTTAGAAATACAATTGTTCACTTACTGGGAGTTATTAAATAAGTCCTGAATTCTTCTTGGAGTCTTTCTTCTAGTTGCTTAAGTTTTGAGAGCGTACTTGCTGGTGGAGATCTTTTACTGTTTTTAAGCCCCTTCGTTCACCATGCCGTTCTTGATGCAAGTCCTTTGTTCCCCGGCTTTTTCCACCAGCGTCCTTTTTGTTTGTTGGTTGATCGGTAGTGTATGTTTACTACTGACCACGCTCTATCACACAGTATATAAATACTAGTGTGGAGAATAACTCTGGTGATCAACCAATTGGTTTCATCCACCCAGTTATTGACATAAAAGGAGTTTAATAATTGTTAGATTAACTACCTACCTACTCAGTGGATCATTTTCGTTACCTCCCAACTACTCACACGTATCAGTTTTCCATAGGGATGGACGGCTTTAAGTTCCCGTTATGCAGGAGAACCGCTTTCAAGCTTCGCTGTGAGGAATCAATGAAGAGGCGCCACTCAGATGGTATGTGTACCTGTGACAAGTTCTCGAAAAGTCCATTGATATCATGGCAATAGCAGAGCGGACCGTCTACTGTAAAGAATGTCGCCAAATCATGGTTTCGTTTTCGATAGTGGCACACTCGGACGTTCTTCTCAAGCAAGTGTGTCTGCTTGAGTCTCTAGGAGAGAAGTTCTGATTTCTCTTTGGAGAGAGCTAGGTCTCTAATGAGGTCATCCAACTCGTTTTGGTTAAGCCTCTCCGGCTCCGATTGCTCTCTGTCATGTGTGTAGTCAAGATCGGCCGAAGATCCCGCATCTCCGCCAATCGCACCTTCGTCGGATTCCCTTTCGTCTTCTAAAGAACTGAGTCCATGCTGTGGAGGTACCGGAATCGGCATCGTGTCATCGTGAGGGATCGGTCTGATCGCTGATTCTACGTTCGGATAAACGATGTTATGCTTGGTCTTCACGGAGAATCCAGTTATGTTAACATTACAAAAGTAGCAATTGCCATAATGGTCTCTCGGCTCCCTCCATATCATGGAACTATAACCGAACTATAACCGGTAAGTTTTCCGAAGATCCATCGTGATTGTACGCCGTTGTGATTTAGTCGCGAATGAGCCGCACACGTAGCAGAAATTGTCGGGTGATTTTTACACTTTCGAGGCATGATGATCGATGAATGGGTTGATGTAAATCACCTAAAAAAATAAAATGTGTAAGTGGGCGACACAAAACAAAACACAACACACAACTAGACATGTGACTGTTATGCCAAAGAATAAAAGGGTGTACATGTGCAACGTTTACAAATTTGTGGCCAGCAACTGCTCTCACCTAAAATACCACAAGAAAACCTGAGGAAAGCCTAAGTTGAAACGACAAAATGCCAAACATGAGGGTACAGAAACGGTAAAGCAAAAATTTACATCTAAGCTGCAACGACAAAATACTCCGCTACATGTATAAAGTACGCATATTATATATTGTATATATATAGTATTATTATATATCATATATAGTTATGTGCATATTATATATACTGTATATATATATATATATATATATATATATATATATATATATATATATATATATATATATATATATATATATTATTCTATTATATAAAGGACGTATATTATATATTGTATATATAGTATTATATATATATTATATATAGTTATATGCATATTATATATTTAGGGTGGCTATCTGCATATAGGGACAAAAATTATTTTTTTAACTTTAGAGTTCGGAAGGTCGAATTTTGTTCTTTATCATGAGAAAACTTAGCATGCCATTTTTTAAAGCAATCAAATCATATTTAGGGTGGCGTACGGCAGTATAAAAATGTAGAGTAATGTACTTTTAATCAATAGTAAAATACCCCATTTATTTCTTTGCAAAATTTGCAGAAATTATTAGTGAAATGTTTATATGAAATATTCATATGTTTTCAGATATATAGTTGTATTTATGATA
Source organism: Bathynomus jamesi (assembly GCA_023014485.1). Taxonomy (NCBI): domain Eukaryota; kingdom Metazoa; phylum Arthropoda; class Malacostraca; order Isopoda; family Cirolanidae; genus Bathynomus; species Bathynomus jamesi. Next base: position 687,912 of record JAJOZX010001238.1, on the reverse strand, counting down.
TAATATCAATATATGTAACTACTTCTTGTTGTCATGATTTATAAAAAAACCATTCTTTCCTTCTACTCTTCCTATTATCACTCGTTTTCTCTGTGTCTTTATACGGACGCGGGTAGTCCGCTTGAGCCGGTTGGCGCCATTCAAATTTCGAACAAAGCAAAGGGACTGGGGATAATCACATATTATTATTCACTATTTACTAACTTTTTATTTATACCGAAACAATTTAGACAAACGGGGTAAAGCGAGGGCGGAATTAGCGTTAAAATTTAACCGCGGAGAGAGACATAATTAATATTTTAAATAACCAATAACATTCTAGTACGAAAAACTAACTAACCACGTCACATTTCGCCCAAAGACTGGATTTTTAGGGCACTTTGCCTTCTCTGGGCCCGTATCAGGTGTTGCCAACCAGCATTTTATATTCTTAATTTCAAACAAACCATTATTAATTCTTATTTACGTACAAACCATAATTAAATTTCTTATTAAACATTATTTTCTTCTTTATTAAACAAAACATTACTAACTTCTTATAAACAAAACATTCTTAAATTCTTATTAGGCCTGATTATTTATCTTTAATAAAAAAAACCAATACACGACATTGTGACTTTTGGCATCTGAAAAACTGGCAAGGAGCAAGCTGCAACTCATATCCTCAGTTAACTACATGCTGAGGAAGTGCGTATGTGGTAGTAATTCGTGCTCCATTTATTTCACGGTTAGGAGTTTCACGAAACTAAAATTTCATTTTTTTTGCAATCTTGGCTAGTACTAGTTATAGTACTCATTCTGAAACAGATATATGGCTTGTTGGTCCAACTTTACCAAAAATATTGGGCGATAAACTCCCTTCTCAGCAGCAAGTTTTGTACATTTTTTTTACCATCATTCAGAGATGAAGCTCCCTTTGAAAGATAGTGCTAAGAACACTTTGATCAGTGTTATGGGTTTCTGGAAGAAAGACAGTATTCCAACTGCGCATGAACATGATCTTATTAAGCGGTTGCTCAAACTTCATTCTGAACGGAAAGCATTACAAAAAAGTACCTAAGTCCCGTCGATCTCAAAAACAAATTTCCAATGAAACACACTTCACATCACGCTTCATTGAACTATTTGACATTGCACACGAGAATGCTTTGTCTATGATGAAAATAGAAGATAAATTTCTTATTGCTCAGCGCAGTGGAAGGAAAGGTCACATAGCTGGCATTGATGAAGTGACAACAATCAAGGAAAGAAATAAGATAATTAGAGAGCAAAATTTTATTAGCCACAAGAGAAAACATGAAAAAGACATACAGTACAACTACTAAGCAAAGTTGAAACAATAGATTCAAGTACCAGTAGTGATAACGAGTCGATCCATTCGGAAAATAGTACATCTCAAAAATTAAAAAGTTTTTCTCAGGGTGACACCAACCACAATTGAAGAAAGCAAGACCTCAAAACATAATGACTCCCGAATTAGCGCAAGCTCTAGACCGTACAAAGACCAGCAACCGAGCAGCAGCTCATATCGTTGCTGCTACGGCAAAAAGTTTAGGATATGATGTAGAGTCACTATCGATCAATAAAGATTCTATTCGCACTAAAAGGATGAAAATTAGGAAAGAAACTTCAGCTAATATCAATGAACACTTTGCTCCAGAAACCCGCCTAGTAGTTCACTGGGATGGGAAAATGCTACCTGATATCACAGGAAAAAAGTATGTCGGTCGGTTGCCTGTGGTATTGACTGGTAAAGATATCGGCAAGCTTCTTGCAGTCCCTAAACTTACCTCCGAAAGTGCAAAAGCAATTGCAAAGGGTGTTGTTGAAATTGTAAAAGAATGGAATTTAACCAACCAGATCAAAGTTATGTCGTTTGATACCACGGCAAGTAATACAGGAAAGAGAGGAGATGCCTGCATCCTGATTGAACAAATGTTGGGCAAAAATCTTCTGAACCTAGCCTGTCGTCATCATATCCATGAGATTATAGTTGAAAATGTATTTGGCGTTCTTTTTGGTCCCTTATCAGGACCTGATATTGCTTTATTTAAGCGATTACACCTAGAATGGAGTAAAATTGATAAGAGTAAGCTTGAACCAGTGATTGGTGATAAAGAAGTGACCTTAGACATATCTGAATGGAAGGAAATAATTGAATTCTGTAAAACTAACCTAGAAGAACGTCAACCAAGAGATGATTACGGAGAAACCTTAGAATTAACATTGTTGTTTCTGGGAGAAGTACCCCCACGAGGAAGAAGACTGCTGCAACCAGGTGCTTTACATCGTCCACGTTGACTAGCAAACGTAATTTATTCTATAAAGAGTTATCTCCTCCGTTCACAGGTTCGTCTAACATCAAGAGAAATATCATCTTTAAGAAGATTCATTTTATTCACTACAAAGATTTATGTAAAAGCATGGTTCCAATGCCCGCAAGCAACTTTAGCTCCTGCAAATGACCTTGAGCTCCTTCAGCAATTAAAAACTTACACAGACACTGTCGTCTCCAAATCTGCAGGCAAGGCATTCGGTAATCATTTGTGGTATTTAAGTGAACGTCTGATTGGTCTCCCTTTCTTTGATGATCGTGTACCTTTAGAAATGAAGAGATTGATGGTCGCAGCTCTAAAAAATGAAGGAGATAAATGCCTCCAAATGGAATTTGTCGAACGATTGCTGAAGGAAAAGATCTGTCATCATTTGTTACAGCAAACTCTCGACAACTGTTCTCAATTTTAGGGTTAAAAGATAACTTTCTAACTTCTGTAGATCCAGCTCAATGGGAACAGATTCCAGATTATCAAAACGCTTTCGAGATTCTTAAAAGCATGAAGGTTGGCAATGATATAGCAGAAAGGGGAGTAGCATTGATAAAGGACTTTAACGCCTCTGTAACGAGAAATGAGGAACAGCCACAGTTTCTGCTTCAGGTTGTTGAGGAACATCGTAAAACATTCCCAAATGCAAGAAAGAAAACATTAGTTTAACCAGGCGACAATGAGTTGTTAGCACCAACGAAACCTCCCTCCATTGAGAGGATAATACTCACCCTTATGGGTGAGGGGGACCTGGAGCTGAACTCAAAAAAGACTGTAAGCTAAAATCTTCTGGACTCTTGCAGCACATCTAAAACATTTCCGATTTGTACACAAATTGGTATTCTGAGTTTTTTAGGGAATAAGAACAATATTATGGGTTCCGAACTTAATTTTTTGAAGATTATGTTTATACAGTCACCCTAATATATATTATATATACGCAGGGATGGCCAAGTTTCCTGGACCCAAGAGCCACATACGACGTTTTCCAGATGTACGAGAGCCGCAAAATACTTTAAAAAGAATTTAATTATTAAAAACATATACATATAGTTATACTCACATTATTAAATTGTTTGATTACTGCTTGTAGAAGGCTTAGTTTGGGTCTTTATTTTGGCTGTTAATGCTTTAAAGTCTGACTGATGTGATGTTAAGGCGGTATGAAGAAGCTCAGTCAGGTGTTCGTTAGTGAGGGCAGCACGATGTTTTGACTTTACAAACTTCATTACCGAGAAAAGTGCTTCACAGCAATAAGTTGTTCCAAAAACTGAGATAAGTTAGAAACTGGTTTTCCTGAGGTAAGGATACTTTTTCTCTGGTACTTGCTTCCAAAACTCAACTGCAGATAAGCTTTTATGTATCAACTTTAAACCCACGTCCTCCTGTAGCTCCAAAAGTTCTGTTTGTATTGAAGCAGCTTCCGTAATAAAAGGTGTGGTAACAGGACAGCCATCGTTGACGACATCAATCAGGAAAGGATTTACAAGAAATTTGAAGCATGGTTTTAGCTTCTTTAGTTTATCAAACCTGAACTGAAAATCATTAATTAGTCCTTCTAATTTACCTTTGTATTCCTCCAATTTACTATTTTTTATTTCAATATCAGGAAAAGTGTTTGTTCGGTTTCTCAGGTGGGAAAAATGGTCAAATTTTTTTGTTACTAGATCTTTTTGGAAGAGCTTTATTTTATTCTGGAAACTGAAAACTGTCTGTGTAAGGTCAGAAATGACCTTATCCTTTCCCTGAAGTGGCAAATTTAGATTTTGAAGGTGTTGTATTACATCAGTAAAAAACATCAGATCCTGCACCCATTCGTGATCTTCTAGTTGTGGGTATGACTTTCCCTTTTCTTTCAAGAAATCAATGATAGGCTCCAACAGTGCAACAAACCTATTCAGGAGATTACTAGTTGATAACCACCTTACAATACAGTAGAATGAAGGGTCATCTGGCTTATCTTGAAGATCCAGCTCCTCGATAAAATTTCTAAACGCTCGGTGCGTTTTTGCATTTGAACGAATGAAATTCACAATTTCTAGAACACATTTCATAACATTGTCATACCTAAAGTTCTTGCTTACCAAATGACCACGGTGAATGATACAGTGAATAAAGAGACACACAGGATACTTGGGATCGCGTGTCAAGAGCCCAACTAGGCCTACATTTTGTCCTACCATAGCTGGTGCTTCATCTGTTGCAACACTGACAAGTTTATTCAATGGTACTTCAGCATTTAATAATGCCTCATCAAGTGCGTTCTTTATGTCAATCCCTCTGGTGGTTTCTCTTAGGGTCATTAAGTCCAAGAGTTCTTCTTTCACATTTCCATCGCCAGTAACATAATGAACAAATATCGCCAGTTGAGGGTTATCTTTAATATCTGTGGATTCATCGAGGGCCAAACTGAATGCAACAGAATTCTTCAAATCACTCTGCAACGAGCATATAATTTCAGCACTGATCTGGGAAATACGTCTCTCTGTAGTGTGGCGGGAAATAGAAATACTTACTATTTGTTCTCGAAGCTTTGTGTTATCTGGAGCGAGAATTGCAGTAACATCGGCAATATTCTTCTTCACAAATTCTCCACTACTGTAGGGAAGTTGAGCACGAGCAATATTCGATGCCCTAACAAAACTAGCTTCAGTAGTTAAGTCAGCTGTCTTACACAATGATGAAAGTACAGTTTGTTGGGCAACTAGGCTAGATTTCAACATTGTTAACTTAGTCTTCCGCAATTCTGATTTGGGAGGAAATTCCGTAATAAAATTTTTTTGGTTAGTTTCGTGATGATGCTTTAAGTTACTGGCTTTAAAGTGATTGAGTGCCACGTGGCAGATAAGACACACAGGTTTCCCACCCTTAACAGTAAAGGCAAAGCTCTTCTTCCACTCCTGTTTGAAAACTCTATTTTCTTCTTCATATTTCCGTTTCTTACACTTTGTCTGCTCAGTCATTTCAATCAACTAAGGGGTTGTATAACTTTCACTTGTATAGCTGAGAAAAATAGCCACTATTTGATCTAAGAAGCCAATTTTAAAACACACTCACTCGTTACTACACGCGGCCCGCAGGGTAGCTCGAGGGGTACTGAACACTGGTGAGTGGTGATTGGTGTTAATTACGTAATTATCCCGCTTAGTGCCTGTCACGCAAAAGAAATTGTCGTACGCATGACGCATTTTATTGTCAATTCAATTTTTCCTTGTTTTTTTTCATATTTTTTTTATTATGTGAAAAAAAAATTATATTTGTATTATGAATTTTGTCTTTTATGATAAATACAATAAAAACCAAAATTGTCTCGCGAGACGCAGTTAACAACCTCGAGAGTCGCATGCGGCTCGCGAGCCAGGGTTTGGCCACCGTTGATATATAGTATTTTATATATATATATATATATATATATATATATATATATATATATATATATATTTATTATTAGGGTGAACCAAATGTAGGTGGACAGTAAATGATAACGTTTATTTTGAGAATACATATTTAATTTTTTTGTATACTATAATACAAAATAAAATTTAAATAAATTTAGTTATAATATTTAATATAATATAACACAAACACCATAGTTATAATGAACACCATAGTTATAATATAATATAACACAAACCGTATTCAACCTACTGTCCACCTACTTTTGGTTCACCGTGTATATATTATGATCGGTCTCATCTCGAAAACTAGACGTGCTAGAGGAAAACCGAAAACAGATTTGGAATCAGCGTCCCAACAGCTATCTAGCCCACTCATAATTATATCTGATGGAAAATAATTGTTGACCACTGTTATGGCAGTTACCAACAGTGGAAACATGATTAGAATTTTTCAGTTGCTTTTTATTAAAAGTGCGTGCGTGTCTTGCGTACATACTCTTAAATCTATGTTCGCACGGAGTTGTATTCCCAACGTAAACCACGAGGAAATTAACGCATAGGTGATGTAGCTTCAACAACTGAGAAAGTCAGAGGTGTATCGACGTATTTTGGAGTATTCACGGAGTATTCACGGAGTACAGTCGGTTCAAAAAAATTATCTTGTGAAGTCTGAGATTGCACAATGTTCATTTAATTTCATACTAAACTTGCAACATCTTCACATATATATATATATATATATATATATATATATATCAAGGGCGTACGGTGAGGGGGGGTTCATGGGGTTAAAACCCCTCCCGAAATTTTCGAGCTCTGCTCAGATTTCAAATAGAAGCTGGAGACTGTGCTTTAACTGATCACCTTGCAAGCTCGTCTGCAGTTGCGAAGTATACAAGTCCTCGTATTCAAAATGAACTCATTGGTTTATGTGGTGAAATAATTCGAAAGGAAGTTGTTTGCAAAGTGAACAATGCAAAGTGTTTCGCTGTGCTTGCGGATGAAACTACAGATGTGGCTAATATTGAGCAAATGTCGCTGTGTTTGAGATACATTGATGAAGAAACATTTCAAGTTAAAGAAGATTTTCTTGAGTTTATACCTGTGGAAGATCTAACCGGCCGTGCTCTTGCCACTACGGGGCTCCAATAAACCTTAGCCTCCCCCGCCCATGGCCTAAACCATTAGAGGTACAGTAAAACTAAACATACCTTACAAAAGAGAATTTAATCCTGCATTTAATGAGAAACAATTAAAACTTGGTGTTCCCGCCATTGGCTTCCAAGACAGCCTGAATTCGCTTTGGGTAGCTTGCCAAAAGTGACGCAAATTTGCTAAAACAGTTTCAATGTGTTGCGTCATTGTATCCTTCGAAAATCGATTTGCTGCAGATTCTTGAAACAAGAGATATTCAACCTTGTCCTTTATAACTGATCCAATGTGTTCACAGACGTTCAGGTCAGGAGAATTTCCTGGTCATTCTTCATTTCCAAAGAAATCGATCTCATAGTTCCGTAACAACTGTTGAGTGGCTAATGCCTTAAAGCAGGGGGGCCTTATCGTGCAGAAGTGTGACCTGATCAACGTCCATAACATTGTTTGGGTTTCTTAGAAAAGGAATGATATGCTGGGATAGAATAATATCACGAAAATACTGTCCATCCCAACTCTGACCATTTGGCTTTAGCACCCACATGAACTTCTTTGCAGTGAACAAAACAAACACACCAACACAGTCTGGACTTTTTAATAATTCGCGATACTGTTCATTGTCATCGATTTCATCTGGTGTTGTGGCCCACACTCGATCATTTTGGTAGTTAAGCCGACGTGTTACGTAAACAAAAAATTCATCGGAGACAGCTAAATGCATGAAATCATCCACATCCCAATCTTGAAGATAATGGGCAAACCACATTCTGTCATCGATGTTAAGTTGAGTTTTTCTTGGCTTTGGAAGTTCATGCCAAGGCTTTAAACCTTGCCTATGACGTTACAGTCGAATGATCTCACCACTAACGATCTTTCCTCTCAACACTTCGATCTTTCTAGAAAGTTTAGCACAGCTGTTTTTCCGCTTACGCGTACCGCTTTCAATGATGTCCTTTGTTTCCTGAGAGAGTGACAAATTTGGGCGCCCAGATTTGGTTGTACCCATTTCACATTCATCCAAAGTTTTATTCCAATTTCTTTTGACGAAGTCCTCACTTCTTCGCAACTTTTTGGCAACCCATGAACGTGTTATAAAGGTGGCTCCAGCATCACGAGCTTCCCGAAATGTTATTGCTCATATGCGATCTATCACACGTTGCCTCTCCGAATCACCAATTAATTGAGAAGCCATTATATTATCACTTTATCAGCTAGAGTAATTTTAATACCTGCAATAAATAAAGAATTTTATATATTTTCATAATCACTAAAAACTATTTCGATATAAGTAAACATTTAAGCTGCAAATGGGGGGGGGGGACTAAGGTTTTTTGGAACCCCTTACAATAATTGACTGTTTGAAACGCAATGGAGTATGCATGGAATATATGGTCGGTCAAGGATACGATGGAGCAGCAGCTATGATGAGTGATGTACATGGTGCTCAAACTTTTGTGAGAGAGGAGTGCCCTTTAGCTATCTATGTTCATCGTAGCACGCATGTTTTAAATCTTGCTCCCTCCCATTCTTCAAAAATTGCAGCTATTCAAACGTGTTTAGGCACAGTCAAAAGTGCTGTAAATTTTTTCTCTATGTCTCCAAAGCGAACCACTATTCTTAAAGAGTTTATTCTTATTCTAAGCGAACGCTTTGTAAAACACAATAATCTTTTATCTAATATCCAGAAAGTGATACCGAGCCGCTGCTTGGATACCTCAGTCACAACCTCTAATTTAAATGTGTGTGTGGAATTTTATCAAGAACTTCTCCCCAACCCTAGCGTCTTTGCATCTGAATTTGAACTTTGGAAATATATTATATGACTAATATATATATATATATATATATATATATATATATATATATATATACGGTATATATATATATATATATATATATATATATATATATATATATATATATATATATATTTAGGAGAAATCCAATGACAAGGAGAAATGTAAATGCCATGAAAAGTCTTCTTTAATGCGCAACGTTTCGAGCAATACGCTCATCTTCAGGCTGTTTAATAACAATGTGAAATTAAAATCAATATTGAATGAAAAACAAGACAAAGAAAATTTCTATAACCTATTCATAAGGCAAATTTTAAAAGACTGAGAAAAGAGGGTTAAATTCTAAGTTATACAGATTTACATATAAAAATTAAGAAGCTATTTTTAAATACATATAGTAAATGTGAAATTAATACACTGGAAAAATTAACAATAGTACACTGGAATAATGAAACTAACTAACCTTTCACTGCAATTTCCGAGGCTAACTGATTTAAGCAGAGGCAAGACGGAAAACAAAAGATGGCGAGGGCGATTGGGGAAGGGGGATTATAAGGAATTGGGGAAGGAGGAGGGATTATAAAATTGAGGGACGGCTGATGAGTCAACATTTAGAGTAGGGGACAATGTTTAATGAAAGCGATTCCAAAATTCTTAGTGAGTTGGGACAAGTATTACAACCAAGAATTTTAAAATTGTCTAAAGTGACATCAGTTTTACATTTATACTGTGTTCCCGAATACTCGAAACTTCTTTAGTTTTTAAAATTTTACCTGTTCGGCCACTTATTCCCATATGCGAATAAAATCTAGCCCTGAGAGAGCGAACAGTGCTGCCAATGTAATTCCCAAGGAGACACCTAGGGCAGGTAAATAAATATACAACACCGCTACGCAACGAGTCAGGGGTTCGATCCTTCGCTGAGAAAAAGCTACCTAAAGACGTTTTATTAATAAATATGATGCGGAAATCAGTATGATAAAAAAATTTCCTTAACAACTTTGTAAATTTAAGCTTAAATTCCTTATTCAAAGGACCCATTTCAGGTACCAAGAAATATTTTATATCCTTCGGCACTGTAATACATGGAAGTTGAGGGCTATAAACATTATTTAAGAAGGATCTAATTAGTTTGTCTACATATTGAACAGGAAAACTATTATTAGTAAAGTATGATCTTAGATTATTAAATTCATCATTAAGTAAGGTAAAACTAGAGGTCAAATTATATCCTCTGAACAGGAGAGTTTTAATACAAGACATCTTATAGTTGAAATCAGTAAAACTAAAAAAATTCATGCCCAAACCAGTGAAAGTGGGTTTCCTGTAAACTGATGTAGTAATAGAATCACCGTTTTTCGAAATTAAAAGATCTAAAAGGGGAGGGAGCCATTTTGCTCAGTTTCCATTGTATACGTTATATTGGGGTGCAAAGAATTTAGGAAGTTAAAGAATTGTTGCGCTTGTACCGCATTATCAAAGACTGCTATCGAATCATCAACGAAGCGTCGATAGAAAATTGGCTTGAGATGAGTGGGAGATTGTCTAAAAATTACACTTTCTAAATGAGTCATAAAAAAATCAGCTGCTAACGGTCCGACAGGTGATCCCATCCCTACACCATCAATTTGTTGGTAAACCTTATTGTTGAAAGTGAAATAGCATTGTTTGAAGACCAATTCTAAAAGTTCCTTAAAATGAGACAATGAAAAACCATGAAAATTATCAACTGAGCTAAAAACCCTATCTAAAATAATGGCAATAGTTTCAGATACAGGTACATTTGTGAAAAGCGACTTTACATCAAAACTGACAAAAAACTTTTTTGAATCGAAGTTTCACCAAGGAGGTCTTTTTGGAATTCAAACGAGTTATTTATAGTGTAAGCATTTTTCGCAAAGGGTGACAGGAGACGAACAACAAATTTTGCCAATTGAAAGGTGGGTAAGTTATACGAAGCTAAAATAGGACGGAGAGGTGTTCCAGCTTTATGGATTTTAGGCAGACAGTATAATTGAGCAAGATTAGCACCAGATGCGAACAACTGAGAGTAAGTATCATTTTTTATTATCTTTAAAGACTTTAGTCGTGACAGAAATCTATTAAGGTAATTTCGAATCTTTCTAGTTACACACTCTCCCCTCGGGAAAAGTTTTTACTGTCACTTGGTTTGCAATTTAAGCTTCCGTTGTTTCAAATATATAAGCCTTCGTTTTTTCTTTACTTTGAAAAATTTTTCAATGGCTTGAAAAATGTTCCCCATGTGGGTGAATTCAATAATTTCAAATGTCAGTTCTCAAATTTAACTCAAGAATTTTTTCATAAACTTAGAAATCTTAAATTTCAATCTTTCATATTTAGGAAGAGTGATTTGCAGTGTATTAAGAATTTGGCAAAGAACCAGGAGATTGTTGTGACTAGACCAGACAAGGGTAACGGAGTGGTTATTTTGAATAAATCGGACTACATAAACAAAACTAATGAAATCCTAAGTGATCTTACTAAATTCAAACAAATTCTAGAACCTGTCAATAAAGTCATTGTAAGGTTAGAAGACCAGGTTAATAGATTTCTGTCACGACTAAAGTCTTTAAAGATAATAAAAAATGATACTTACTCTCAGTTGTTCGCATCTGGTGCTAATCTTGCTCAATTATACTGTCTGCCTAAAATCCATAAAGCTGGAACACCTCTCCGTCCTATTTTAGCTTCGTATAACTTACCCACCTTTCAATTGGCAAAATTTGTTGTTCGTCTCCTGTCCCCTTTGCGAAAAATGCTTACACTATAAATAACTCGTTTGAATTCCAAAAAGACCTCCTTGGTGAGAATTCGATTCAAAAAAGTTTTTTGTCAGTTTTGATGTAAAGTCGCTTTTCACAAATGTACCTGTATCTGAAACTATTGCCATTATTTTAGATAGGGTTTTTAGCTCAGTTGATAATTTTCATGGTTTTTCATTGTCTCATTTTAAGGAACTTTTAGAATTGGTCTTCAAACAATGCTATTTCACTTTCAACAATAAGGTTTACCAACAAATTGATGGTGTAGGGATGGGATCACCTGTCGGACCGTTAGCAGCTGATTTTTTATGACTCATTTAGAAAGTGTAATTTTTAGACAATCTCCCACTCATCTCAAGCCAATTTTCTATCGACGCTTCGTTGATGATTCGATAGCAGTCTTTGATAATGCGGTACAAGCGCAACAATTCTTTAACTTCCTAAATTCTTTGCACCCCAATATAACGTATACAATGGAAACTGAGCAAAATGGCTCCCTCCCCTTTTAGATCTTTTAATTTCGAAAAACGGTGATTCTATTACTACATCAGTTTACAGGAAACCCACTTTCACTGGTTTGGGCATGAATTTTTTTAGTTTTACTGATTTCAACTATAAGATGTCTTGTATTAAAACTCTCCTGTTCAGAGGATATAATTTGACCTCTAGTTTTACCTTACTTAATGATGAATTTAATAATCTAAGATCATACTTTACTAATAATAGTTTTCCTGTTCAATATGTAGACAAACTAATTAGATCCTTCTTAAATAATGTTTATAGCCCTCAACTTCCTGTATTACAGTGCCGAAGGATATAAAATATTTCTTGGTACCTGAAATGGGTCCTTTGAATAAGGAATTTAAGCTTAAATTTACAAAGTTGTTAAGGAAATTTTTTTATCATACTGATTTCCGCATCATATTTATTAATAAAACGTCTTTAGGTAGCTTTTTCTCAGCGAAGGATCGAACCCCTGACTCGTTGCGTAGCGGTGTTGTATATTTATTTACCTGCCCTAGGTGTCTCCTTGGGAATTACATTGGCAGCACTGTTCGCTCTCTCAGGGCTAGATTTTATTCGCATATGGGAATAAGTGGCCGAACAGGTAAAATTTTAAAAACTAAAGAAGTTTCTAGTATTCGGGAACAGTATAAATGTAAAACTGATGTCACTTTAGACAATTTTAAAATTCTTGGTTGTAATACTTGTCCCAACTCACTAAGAATTTTGGAATCGCTTTACATTAAAACATTGTCCCCTACTCTAAATGTTGACTCATCAGCCGTCCCTCTAAATTTGTTATATCCCTCCTCCTTCCCCAATTCCTTATAATCCCCCTTCCCTAATCGCCCTCGCCATCTTTTGTTTTTCGTCTTGCCTCTGCTTAAATCAGTTAGCCTCGGAAATTGCAGTGAAAGGTTAGTTAGTTTCATTATTCCAGTGTACTATTGTTAATTTTTCCAGTGTATTAATTTCACATTTACTATATGTATTTAAAAATAGCTTCTTAATTTTTATATGTAAATCTGTATAACTTAGAATTTAACCCTCTTTTCTCAGTCTTTTAAAATTTGCCTTTATGAATAGGTTATAGAAATTTTCTTTGTCTTGTTTTTCATTCAATATTGATTTTAATTTCACATTGTTATTAAACAGCCTGAAGATGAGCGTATTGCTCGAAACCTTGCGCATTAAAGAAGACTTTTCATGGCATTTACATTTCTCCTTGTCATTGGATTTCTCCTAAATATTAAATTGAAGCTCTGTAGAAGCAACCCGCATGATTATATATATATATATATATTTTTTATTTTTTTTTTTTAGTTCGGGAAGAACCGATTCGCCTCTATTTAAAGGGTATATCTCAGCGGAAAAACAAAGAAAAAGTGAGAGGAAAGACAGAGGAAAAAGAAAGGGTGGAGGGGACAGTCGAAGTGGAAAAAGACCAAGGATGACAAGGACTGCAGGGTCGAGCCCCATCATCCATGGGTGCTAGGGCCGGGAGGGCGCACGTGAAACCTCCAGGAACAAGCACGTACAAACGAGCACAAAGAGCACTCAAGAGCACGAGCTTAGAACCCCCTTGCGGGGATATATATATATATATATATATATATATATATATATATAGGGTGTCCCAAAAAACTATATACTCTTTATAGCATCATATATTTTATAATTTAAAAAAAAAACAATATATTGTTATAGCAATTGCCAATGAAAGGTAAATTAGTAATCTAAGTGATCAAAATGTTATAGCGAGTTGTTTGCATATAAAATTTAATTAACTACGCCAAGTGCTCAAAATGTTCTCCGGCGGCATGAATGCACTTTTGAATGCGTCGACTAACTGATTCGCAGACATGGACTAATGTGGATGCTGTGATGGTCCCGCACTTTTCCCTTATTGCATCCTTAAGGTGTTCGAGTGTTGCAGGTCTAGTACCATAAACTGCATCCTTCAGGTAGCCCCACAAGTAAAAATCAAGTGGATTCAAGTCCGGTGAACGTGGAAGATACTCAACGCTTCCTCTTCGTCCTATCCAACGGTTAGGCAACGATTCATCGAGGTACCTTCTGACATCACAATGATAATGAGGGGGGGGGGCTCCATCTTGTTGAAAGTAAAAGTCGTCGTTTCCAAACAACTTCCGAACAGCAGGTATAATTTCTGTCCGCAGCATGTCGAGATATGCGGCACCAGTAACTGTCCCATTAAAGAAAAATGGTCCAACCAAACCCCTGGATGATAAACCACACTATGCTGTTAATCCTGGTAAATTAACATGTTTATCCACATGAACGTGTGGATTATCAAGTGAACAGTACCTGCAGTTGTGTCGATTTACTGTGCCATTCAGCTTGAAGGTAGCTTCATCAGACCACACGATCGGTGAAAACCGCTAAAAACTAGCTTTAAGAATACAGGGACGGTGAAAACCGGTTTTATACTTTTCGGTTATTTTCCACCCCTACTACACCACCCATCCAATGGCGGGGTATATTGAATTAACCGTGAAATTGGGCTATCCGTGATCATGGACCGCCCCACACTCACGGATAACCGAGTGAATACCGTAATAGAATAATGCTGTATGTGGTGGCGCGCGAAGTGGGAAGCCAGTCAGTGATGGATGGGTATACTGATTTAACCGCCAAATCGGATTATCCGTGGTCATAGACCGCCCTTCACTCACGGATAACTGAGTGAGTACTTTAATATTTATACTGATTAACTGATTTCATGAATTTACTGGATGAACATAATTTAATTCTTTTATGAACATATCGTGCATAATTTTATCAGGGTTTTTTAAGGAATTTTTAGAACTGCACATTTTATAGGCCACAGCCCACAGATAGACGAAAAATAACTTATCCTGCACTATCCACTATCTTACTCACTCATCAATGCTATTTACTCCTCAATCCTACTCACATATGTGTTTTCAATAAAAAATTTTGTGAACATAAATTTTAAACTTTTATTCTTTAGTTTATAAGTACTTTATGGGCTAACATACCTTAAATTAAATTTTACAGCAGGTGACAATATGTCTGTGAGATTCTTTTCATATGCACGGCTGCGACTATATGATACGTTATTACTGGAATAATATTCTACATATTAACTGGGAAGAGCTGATTTAACTTGAATTTATGATAACTGCTCTATTTGTGATTTAGTAAAGCGTACAAAATACATCTTTGAACTGCACACATTTGCCTACAGAACTGCACAATGTTTTTTAGAACTGCACAATTTTTTTTAGAACTGCACGTTAACCCCCCCTCCCTGAATTTCATATTGTTGCTGTTGTTGTTGTTGTTGTTTTTGCCAATATTTATCAGTTGTAAACCTGTACTTGGCCTGAGTAGTATGGGCGAAAAATGGTAGAGTGCAATGCAATTGCAAATGTTGCAAGAGTGCCACCCCACCACCACAGTGCCAAACCCCCTTCGTTGCAAGGCACCCCCAAAATGGGGGAGATGAATGTTGCAACTTGGAGGCGGAGTTATCCCCAAGCTGCAATGAACCTCCCAAAGGGGAAGACCTAGCCTAAGAGAGAGGAGAGAGGAGGAGAGGTGTTCGCCTGGCAGCTGCCAAGCGCATATTAAGACTTCAGCCGAGCCACCGTTGTCTTATAGGACCCCTAATCAGCCAGTTGGCTTAGAAGGCTGAGTTGCCAGATTGCGCTGTTTATTTAATTAAAGCATATATTCTGACTTATTCCGCCAGTTGACTTAGAAGGCTGAGTTGCTAGTTTGCGCTATTTATTTAATTAAAGCATATATTCTGGCTTAATCAGCCAGTTGGCTTAGAAGGCTTCTTAGAAGGCGTAAATGGCCTGTATATATTAATAATCTTCGAACGAATTAAAAGCACACACAAACGCATATACACTCACCGACTCTACGGCCATAAAGCCCCTATTAACACACACACACACACACACACACATATATATATATATATATATATATATATATATATAAACCGATTGATGCATGCAAAGCCGCAATAGCAAGATATATATATATATATATATATATATACGAGCACAACCACAACACAAAAAGCATCACATCACCAACAATCGTCTAAGTATAGACTTTTAGGAGCTCATCCCATCAACAGCACATGGTAAGATGAGGGCTACGACTTTTAGGAGCTCATCCCATCAACAGCACATGGTGAGATGAGGGCTACGACTTTTTAGGAGCTCACCCCATCAACACCACGTAACCGATATGAGGGCTACAACCAAGCGTCCAATCTTAGACGAATGGTGATGAAACTATTACACAACAACACACCAACCACCTCCACCACCGCCTTACTTACCAACTCCTGGTAACACTCGATCATGTTGTTTATTTCTCTCTCTCACCACCAGTTGGCGTATCTGGTTGAGTTGCCAGTTCACGCTATTTATTTAATTAAATCATATATTCTGACTTAATCCATGTTGTTTATCTGTTTATTTCTCTCTCTCTCATATTTATTTAATTAAAGCATATATTCTGACTTATTCCGCCAGTTGGCTTAGAAGGCTGAGTTGCCAGTTTGCGCCATTTATTTAATTAAAACAAATATTCTGGTTTAGAAATCCGCTTTAGAAACCAACCAATTGATATAATTAAATATCGTGTACAAGCAAAAAGGAATAAATAAAACGCCAATACATCATTCTGTTTATTTAGGCGAATGAGTGGAAATAAATATACAATGGGATATATATATGATCAAAAAATAATAATGATAATAGCATCACGAACGGGAAATATATAATAAAAATTATACAAAACGGTGCATTATCAATATATTAGTACAGGAAAACTGTATAGTTATATTAAATATATTGAAAATAATAACATACGAAACGTATATTCAATTGCATATTAGTACAGGAAATATATATATATACACAATTTAAATATACATCCACATCGCTATTACTTTGCACCACGTAATAAAACCGTTCAAGCAACACTTCACCGTTTAACTGGTACGGAGGCATATACTCGACATAAATGGATTTCATGTCGTTCAATACTATTTTCGTGCCTACTTTACATCCGGTTGACAAGTTATCGTTAAACATGACTAGAATACAATAATAAGCACGCACAAAGAGGTCGTCGTTAACCACATCATTATTAAATGCAAGTTTATAAACAAGCCATTCCAATCGAGGGTTTTTTCTTACCTCCCCCGCCCCCCCCTAGCTTTTCAATCGTGAACTCATCTTCACTCTGCAGATCGTAACGATAGCTATTCACTATATAGAGGTACAGCTTTTCAGGGTGAACAGTGTAGGCGAGCTCAGCCCTGTACCGCTCAAGTGCTTTGTACCAAAGTTCAGGATATTTCGAAGAATCTAAACCTTTTAAATATGCATGCAGCTCTAGACCATTCTCGCCTTGTTCATTCCTACATTCGACAAATCCGTCGAGCACAGCGGTGTATGCGTATTCAAGAACAGTATCAAAATGAAGTATATCCGTAACACAAGCGTCTAATACAGGCTTCAGCTTGCGGAATCCGATGATTTCAAACATTCTGTCGAGGATGAAACGGTTTCGTGTAGGGACAAGAACGTTATTATCATATGCGTTCTTCCACATCAGTCGTATATCAATGCATGGCTCTCTTCTTGTACCTACACCTGCAGGTATTTTATAACGGTCCTCTCCCCACTTCTCAACTATCACGAAGACTCTATTCATCTCCTCAACACTTAAATAAATAACATTACGCTTGCTTGCTTGCCTGCAAATCGTTTCAAGTACATAGCTAATGGTGCTGGTTTCACGCCTGAACACGCGCAATGACTTCGTCACGGAGACATCGTACGAGGCGTTGAGAATGCTTCTCAAAGGAAGTTCCATCGTATTCGCACGTCCACTCGGTTCAAGTTCTGAGATGACTATGAGCCACAGGTGGACGGATCGGCTCGAGTGGGGGGGGGGAGTGAGTCACGCTCATGAAACGTGTATGGGTTTGTTTGAACTTGTATGTTTCGTGAGGTACACGGGTGGGAGACTCGCTGGAGGGGGTGGAGCGCGTCACACTGCTAAAGCGTGTACAGGCTTGTTCAACCACTCTTGGACAAACAGAATTTTCCGAAACAATATCGACTTTAATGTTTTATCACTCACCAAACGTTCATTTCCACAAACTAAACATCTTCATACTCCGGCGCACTATTTGAGAGAAACATATGCCAATATTTATCCTTTTTGTTTAACAAGCGTTACTCGTCTCTAAAGACTGTTAAAAACTCACACAGCCCATTAGCCACAACCTCACTACAAACCTCATCGTGATATATATTAATATAGTGGTAAAAATACTTAAGATTCTCCATGATGACAAGATTTACATTCTCAACCGTAGGGTACGAGTAGTCGGTATAGTGTAACATGACAATATCGCTTGTCACACCACTCATCAACAAGACTCACTATCCATAGCCGTTGCTTATCTTCTGAACGTGCTGCTTCTTCTACTTCACGGTATATGTGAACCTTTATAAAGCTTAGGTCTATAACATACTTCAATACATCGTCTGTACTACGAAATCCTACAACGCCCTCGGTAGAATACCCGTAGAGTATTTCAACATCTTGGTTTTTCGTACGGCTCAATGTAGCCTTAAAAGAGGCAAAGGAGGGGGGAATAGGGAGTTTTTCAGTATCCACCACATCTTCACTCTTTGCCGAATACCATTTCATAAATGTTGAACACGCAGTATTAAAGGTAGCCATTACTATTTTTCTTCTACGCAGGAGAATACGCGTCTG
The DNA here is from genome assembly GCA_023014485.1 of Bathynomus jamesi. Taxonomy (NCBI): domain Eukaryota; kingdom Metazoa; phylum Arthropoda; class Malacostraca; order Isopoda; family Cirolanidae; genus Bathynomus; species Bathynomus jamesi. The sequence goes on along the minus strand of JAJOZX010001238.1, from coordinate 669,148 downwards.
AGTTCAAGGGTATGCAGAAGTCAACTGAGCACGCAGGGATAGAGGCATACTCAGTTAGCGGCATGACTCACGTTGCTGGTCTTACAATGGGCGGGGCTTAGCTTTTTACTGTACACACACACACGCACGCACGCAGAGGAGAAAGTGAAAAGCTAATTGAAACGCGAATTATTTAATAAAAGAAATATTCAAGGTATATATATTTACAAATACGTGTAATAAATAAGTTAACAATAGACATATCAAAGATTATGGTATCCAAAGGGCACGGTATCATAAGTAGCAGGCACCTGGTAACGTTTCCTATAGGTGTTACGGCACACCTTTGTACCCCTAGGTTCCTTCACGCCCCCCAACTTCTGTGCCCGAAAATTGTGGGTACCTACAGTCAGTTGGGATAGCTGGTCATCCTCATTTTCTAAGCGCACTAGTTCCCTCAACGAATTAAAGTTAACGAACCGCCGATTCGCCTGGTTAAGCGTGATACCCTTAGCCTTCACGATATACTTCGTATCATCCCCCACCCTCACCCGTACCCCATAGGTTTTTGGCCCTGTTGATACAAACGAGTCTGCGTATGCGATGTCTCCATACTCATCCTTGATCTCGTCAGTTAGCTCTCTGAGGAACTCCCCAAGAGCGGGCATGTATTCACCCCTCCTCGCTGTGAATATCATGCTATCTGTATCGGCGTACAAAACCCTCCGCCCAAGAGATTGCAATAGGCCCCAAAGTTTGAAGCGTGCTTAGGCTGTTGTGAAGCTGGCTACAGGAATGTTTGTAACCCGTGAGGTATCTGGCGAATTCGGTATTATTGTACTTTATTATGTAAGTATTACCTACTTTCACAATCTCCATGACCTCTTTATCGGGTGCGTTGGCATAATCCCAGACTTCACTATGACTTTGTACCAAATGAACGTTCCCTTTGCCAGTATTCTGTGCAAATTTTCGCCAAACACTCTTTAGGCACAACTTTGCACTAAAGCGCTTGCCAGGGTTCTTTACAATTTGGGTACGATCAAGCTGTATACCTTCACGGTCACGGTAACGCTGAATATAAGACGCTTTTTCATCTTCGGCATCAACCCCTCGCGGATGTCCTGACGCCTCAACCTTATCCTTCAATAAAGCGTTTATATATGGTGTGAAAAGGTTGGGTAGCTTCTGAAACTTCCACACCTCATGTATCTTCATTATTCTATACCCATGGCGAACGGCTAGGGCCAGCTCAGGGCTTGTATATACACCTATGATCTTACGCTGGTGGGGTGTATGGTCACAATCACCATTGTTCTCTTCTGCGCACTTCACGTACAGGGGAAACATGAGCTTGTGATCTATAACGACTGGTAAGATCGGCATCCATAAATCGCGAGGGGCGAGCACGTCTACGAAAGAGAGTCCAAAGTAGCGCTCATTCAAGTTGGCTGAAAACTCATCGATGGTTGGTATGGTGTAACCCACCATTTTTGCAGGTGCACATACGGGGTACGGATTGTTCTTCATCACGTAGGGGTATAAAGAACAGAAGTCGTAGTAATGGAGTTTCACACCCTCCGTAGGCGGAAAGTATGGCTTGAAGGGATTTGTACGCCCTCCGAACAAGCTATCACCGCATTTGAGAGGATCCAGCACCATTGAACGTTTGATCGTGTTTATTTCTTCACGGTACTGTCCATCTGCTTCCATCCGTGCATCATACTCATGCTTCCATAAGACTTTGTGAGTGAACTGGGCGCCTATAAGTTGATCGCGAGTGCGGGTCCATGCAAAACTGTCGACTGGCGATCTACCGTGTATATCTCCTACGATTCCACACTCTGGACGGGGGCACCCGTGCCACCAGCAACCGTTAAAGGAGTACACAGTCTTCTCACCAGTGGCACGGTTTTCACTTAGACCATCAACCCAAAAAACACGACCATTAACCTTAATGGTTACTTCACCCGTGTTGCGGGCATGCTTTATGTATACACCTGTCTGCTACTGTAGGTGTATGAGCCAGTAAATAGCCTTGTGCCCATAACTGCGGGGGTTGTTTCTGTGGATAATGGCTAAGGTGTCTTTAGGCATGAAGTTATTCTTGAACACCGTAAAACGTAATAAGGCGATGGTGGTTGCGACTTGCAACGGATCGCATTTGAAACGACATATGTACATTGTACATCCTTGTAAAGGCCTGGGAACATACTCTAAGCACGCGCACATCATTCACACAATAACGCTCACATTCATCAGCTATATTATAAGGATTACATTCATTAAAACTGTTGCAGTATCGGTCAAAATCTTCACGTTCTTCTGTGCTCATAGATTCATAGTTAAAGTAATATTTGGGTGGAGGTAGTCCTACATAATTTAAAGTTTCGCTAGTGAAGAATGTGTAAGGGAAATGAGGGGTCCCGCGTCTTAAGGTACCTAAGGGCCAAAATTAAAATTCGCCAGAAATCGCCTCCAAAGTTCAGCAATATTCTGGCAATAGTATCTCTGTTATTAATTGAGCTAGAACGCTCATTTTTGGCTAAATTAGAGTTCTAAGTATGCTAATGATGTTTATGAGTTTTTGGAATAGATTTTCATATTTTATATTTTATATATATATTTTTAAATTTTTTTATTTTCTTATTATGCCGAACTTTGTGTGCGATTTCTGGCACAGAATGATTCCATTGATTTTTCATCACTATCACTAGCACGGTGAGACATTGCTGCACACGTTGATAATAGTTAGAAGCCGGGTGAATAGAATAAACCACGCAATATTCAGCAATATGAGCACGAACACAGGACGCCTGCTAACAGCAACGCGAGTCTTAAGGTACTGGCGGAATGTTTGTGTCGTGTCCCTCTCGGCGCGTGAAGCGGGTGGCCAATCAGAAAGCAGAGCGGCGTGGCTGCCATGTTTTCATTGGCTCGCGCTCCTCCTGCTGTTCCCGCCACCCAGTGACCGAGCGTTCCACCCCCACCCCCATCACCTCCCACCATTGAACGGGATATTGGGGCCTTAAGACGCGCATCACATCTGGGCGGCAGAACCCAGATGGCGATAGAGGTGAAAAAAGTACTTCGCTTCATAAGGTTTTCAACCATACTTCTAGTGTCGTAAGGTCATTATAACCCAAACCACACGATAGAAGAAGGGTGAAAATAGTGATATCCATCAAAAACACGTTTTCGTCTGTGGTGGCGCTTAGGTACCTTAAGACGCGCGACCCCTCAAATATCCTTTTGAAACTTCAGTAGCTACGCCCATCACCTTGGGTAGCTTTGCTAATTTACAAGGTGTGAATAATAAAGTGTCTTTAAACTGTACATTACCTCTTATTTGCATCTGTATCAGTTTGTTGTCTCTTTTCAAGGGATCACCTGTAAATATCTCAGATGACTCATGCTCAAGCAACTCCTTATAAAGGAACTGTGTGTCAAATTTTGCCCCGTTATGGGCAAGAATATACACAGTCATTTTTTTGAACTTGTCCGGTAACTTGAAAATATAGGACACAAAAAGTTTTACAGGGCTATCGTGGGCATTCGTTTTAAAAGCGTTTGTCCGTTTTCCACATTTGTGACTCTCATCACACTCGAGGTCCATACACTCATCACAGATAGTCTGGCTCACAAGTAAATGTGGAATAACCTCTTTGGTTTCAGCGTTCGTATATGTTTCTATATAGTAGTACACAGTTATACAAGGGCTGTTTTAAGGCTTAGCGTCTTTCATATAACATACATGCTTTACTCCAACAGCCTTATACTTCTCATGACATGTAGAACAGTGAATTTCATCACATTTATGTTTGAATTTTCCCCAGTTATCCATCATGTGAAACATACCACATTCACAGATTCTCATTTTCCTGCACATGCCAATTGATTTATGGAGCTCAAAACAGTTATTATTGAAAAATGGGCGTCTACACACATCACAATCCCTCTTCTCAGCTTCAACTGCACGGTTTTCACATTTGGTACTTTTACACTGCTCACATACCATATGACATCCTTTACAATGTTTCACTATATCATCCGCAAACTCGATACACCCCTTACACAAATCATGATGTCGTTCATATTTTCGACTTTTATCATAATTCGCGTAAAGGCTCCTTATATTAAGGATGGGGAGATACGTTGCCCCTGACAGTCCTAAAATAAGTAGGGGTCTTGTACGATCTCTCACACAGCTTTTAAAAACATACACAGTTCTTCGACGATCATCCAGTCCAAATACAACTATACGAACATTCATTTCTTGTTCTACCCTTCTCAGCTCTTCAAGACCCATATCACAGTCAAACTCAAGTTTACAGTCTACAGCTAGTTTACAGGCACGCTCCACAACCGTAAGCAACCAAATTTTTTGGGTCCGTGTATCTAGTACAGTAAACATACGAGCTAAGACTACTGCTATAAAGCCGCAACCACGATCGACGTTTATATGCCGCCTATAAATAGCCTGAGAATTGAAGTTAAGAGTATAAGGTGTGGCGCTATGACCCGCAACACGGAATACACGATCAATATTTACCGTGAAGTTGTCCATATTGAAGGCTGTGCTACTTTGAGAGGCCTGCATTATACGGGCTAATATTTACTCTATATCTTCAGCTGCCAAACGTCTGAACGGTATTACTACCCAAAAATCATCTACATCTCCGTCATCTGCCCCGAATCCGAAGGACAGTCTCGTCCTGACTTCACGCTCGTCGCGGTTCTGAAGGGCAAACTCTACAATACGTTCAACTATGCGCCGTAGGCCGTGTTCGATACCATTGCTATACATGGATCTACGATCAACCCTGACTATATACCGATTTCTAGTCAAGGCCTGGGTGGGTGTAGCGGTGCGCACCACCTCGGATGTTATGCCGTCTTCAACAGAACGGGAAGCTGCTGTGGAGGATGTACCCGGAATTGAATAAGGGGTTATATTTGAGGAAGGTACTATTGTGGGGGTTGTGTCGTAAGACGTTGAGGGTTGGGGGTCTATTACTGATGGTCTAACAACCGGAGCAATCCTGGCACGCTTTATACCTGATGTGGAGGGTTCTTCATCACGCTTCCACTTTGAACTGGCGCGTGCTACAGGCGTCGTTGGTGAGGATTCGTCGGCGGGGGAGGGTTCTGTAGCTGTACGATCAACGGGGTCGTCTATGATATCGATGATGGGGCGCTGTACATCGTCGTCATTCACGGTTCTGTGGAAGAAGAAAACAAAATATAAGGAACAGCACTTAAATATTTATTATATATTGTAAATGACCCAATTAGGGGTGTGACCTGTTAGAAATGGATTCTGTAGAAAAATTCAGGTTCACGAGCCCATCCACATGTATTATATCTGGACCTACAGGATGTGGTAAAACTGTGTTTATGATTAAAATCATTAAAGAAAAGGGGGAGATGTTCTCACAATTTGTGCATAAAGTTATATGGTGCTATTCGACGTATCAATCAGTGTTCAACGAGTACCAAGATGAAATCTTGTCCCACAAGGGGGTCTATGACGTTAATTCGTTAAAGGGAAATGAACATACAGTCATTGTAATTGACGATCTCATGTTGGAGATGGATAAAACGTTTGCCGAGACATTTACAGTATTCTCCCACCATCTTAACATAAGCGTGTTCTTCATCAATCAGAATCTATTTTTAAAAAATAGATACATGCGCGATGTGTCGCTAAATACACAATATCTAGTCTTATTCGCGCAACGTAGCGATGTATCACAAATTGGGGTATTAGCCAGTCAAATGATCCCGAATCAGCGTAAGGAGTTTTTGGAGGTTTATAAAGAGGCCACAAACCAGCGTTATGGATATTTGCTTTGTGACCTTCACCCGCGAAACACATTTAGGGTGCTTCTAAGAACGAATATATTCCCAAGCGAGCCTGAAACGGTGTATATTCCAGAATGACAAATAGGCTGAAGAAATACCGTGAATTAGTAAAAATCTATCAACGATTGCCACGGGCCCTGCAACAGATATTTTTTAAAAATATCGACTCTGACTTTTCAAAATGCATCTGTGAAATCTGTCTTAATGTTATAAAATGTAATGTATCAATGAAACCCTCTCAGAAGACTCGCTTACGTCGTTACAAGAACATAATACGAGCTCGCTCATAAAAGTCACACTGTGTGTGGGTAAGAAAAAGCGTATTATTGTACAACGAGGAGGATCATTCCTGCCCATCTTATTTTCAGTTTTGGGTCCTTTACTGACTAGATTAATATAATGAGGAAGGTGGTTGTGATTTCGCACGAGGTGTATGCTTCATTGCAAAGTTCAAAGACTCCAGACACGGCTCTAGAGCCTCGTAAAAGTAGGCTTAAAAGAATGGAAAACGAGTTGCTAGCCCTATTAAACATTGAAAAGTCACCTGATGAGAAAAGGAGCTTGTACCAAGAGGCTTTGCAGAAATTTCTTCATGAGTACGAAGATTATAAGCCTCCTACAGAGCTCCCCGTGGTTCTCAGGCACAGTGCGAATAGTGCTGAGCATGGCGACACAGGACCTGGCCCCGACGATGGCTAACCAAAGAACAACGGAGCGCAACACATCGAACATGTGTTAAAAAACAGCCTCCCACATACATTGAGGAATAAAGGTTTAAGTCTTTATAATCTATTGAGTGAGGATCCCATCATACATTGGACCGATACAGGCGAGGTCATTGTTGAAGGAACAAGGGTACAAGGATCCAATATTGTAGATATTGTTCATGATCTGGTGAGAAAGTGGGACAGACCCTCGCCAACAGGCTGGAAGCAGTGGCGTGCGGTCCATGGAAGCAAGGGAAGCAATGCAGCAATGCTTCCCTATTCAAAGAAAGAAGAAAATGCTGTATTATACTTTAAAGTTTAAACAGTTCAATATGTGTTAATAATTTGTACAAAATCATTTTATTATACTATTTATAGCATTTGATTGGTAATCAGGTGGATACATAGTATATACATTGGTTGCCGTTCGTGCAAAAACCTTTAAGAAAGCCGACGCAAAAAATCTCGAGTTGGACAACAATTGACGAAATCCATCCTTTTTCCCAATGACTTTCGCTTTTTTTTTACTGTTACAAATTGTTTCTTTCCATTCTAAAAACTCATTTAATGTTTAATAATGTAGTATTTATTGAATACAACAAGTTTCATATATAGTTTTTCTACTAAAAAATTCCATGGTCATGTTAAGCGAAAAAGAATATATATTTATCGTTATTTTATCCTTCCCTATGTCAAAAAGGAAGCAATTAATTTAGAAATCGCTGTCCAGATCTTATAGTTAATTTTCTTGAAATATCTGGCAACTTTACGTGCTGTCTGCTGTCATTCTCTCATTTAAAGCGAATACGTAACTACGCTAGAAATGCGCAAGGGTAAGAAAGGCTTGCAAGTTTAGCTTTAATCTCAATTGAGAAAAAGCTTCTTAAGGATATGAAAACCAATGCCTTTTACGAAGAAATAATAGATATATTTAATAAAAAAGAAAGAAGAATAGAATTAACCTATAAGTAAAGTAAGTAGATGATTATATGTGTTTTGTTTTTATTATATACGAGTATTTTAAATTTTTATTTTTATTTTATATAATCTTTGTTGTTTTTGCTTGAATTGCTTCCCCTTGACGAAAAATCACCGCACGCCACTGGCTGGAAGCATATTAAAGCAAGACTACAACAAATAAATGTCCCCAAAACATTGATAGGTAATCTGAATAGGTTAAAAGACTTGGAACAAGTCTCGCATGTGTCACAACTGAGTACGCCATCACCCCCAGCGTTAATAGACTGTACAGAGGTGTTTACGGTGTAAGGAAAAAAGATGTTGAGAGCTTTTTGCGGGAACAGGATGCTTATACACTTCATAAACCGGTGAGAAAAAGGTTTAAAACGGCCAATACAACAGCTGCTTCGATTGACTCTATTTGACAGGCGGATTTAACAGACATGCAAAGATATTCAGTGTATAACGATGGTTACCGCTACATCCTACTCATAATAGATGTATTCTCTAGATACCTGTGGTTAATTCCTCTGAAAAATAAATCGCCTGAAACAGTTGCTAAAGCGACCAAAACGTTGATGTTGAAAGAAAACAGGATTCCTGGCTCTTTTTGTATGGATATGGGGAAAGAATTTATAGGACGCGCTTTTCAGAACATGCTGGCCGAGTTTAATATCAGCTATTACACTACCAATTCTATACATAAGGCTTCTTTAGCTGAAAGAGTTCAACGTACCATAAAGGAGCGCATGCACCGATATTTTACACATAAAATCTCATACAGATATATAAACGTTCTCGGCTCATTGGCCTCATCCTACAACCGCTCACACCATCGTGCGATTGGCACAACACCTAACGAGGTTTTAAAAAGAGGTACGCCCCCAGAGGTGAGAAGAGATGGAACACCGCCACCACCACACTCTGCGCGTTTGAAAATCAATGATTATGTAAGGCTGTCGCGTTCGGGGAATAAATTCGCGAAGGGATTTGAGCAAAGATGGACACGTGAGATTTTTAAAGTTAGGGCTGCGAGACCTAAAGGAGAGATAATGATGTATTACAGTGAAGATTTGAATGGGGAAGAAATCGCAGGAGGCTTTTACCGCGAGGAGTTGCAGAAAGTGACATTTAATTTAGGAAAAAGTGTGTTTAAAATTGAAAAAATTAGAGGAAGCAAAGGTTCAGGAAAGAGAAAAATGTACCTGGTGAAATGGCTTGGTTACCCAGAAAGCTTCAACACCTATATAAAAGCTGATGCAATAATGAAGCTTAATTAGTATGCAACATGGCGCCTAGCCACTTCTATGTCACATTCTCGTCCTCTTCTTCTCTGTCTGTACATCCTAACAACACCAAATTTTTAACTCTTGAAAATGAACAAATCATATTTCTGATCATTAGAAGATTCAATGAGTGCGAAAAATTAGGCATAACTTTAGACAATACTATACGATCAGACCTGTTCGGTGAGTAACGGTACTATAGCACAAATGTATCGCTAGGAATCGGGCATTATGACACAGTCATGGACATTGTGACGGGGTTAAACAAGATTCTTGAAATGTCGCGCCCGACATACGATTTACTTTTTGAAGTCGTAAACATAGACACGCCTGCATGCACATTGAATTTAAAGTCAACGCTTAGTAGAAATATTAAAGATAAAGAGCTGTTCACAATTGTGGCTGATGGCCGATATGCGCAGCTCTCCAAAGAGACACCTTTCACGAGGCACAGCATGACTTGTCCAGCTTAATGTATCAAATGAAGATGGAGAAATTGGGTGAATACTCTCCGCCCCCAGATATGTGCTACTCTATATTTACAGCAATATCGTAAGACACCAATTTGTTGGAGACACCCAGGCGCGCCTGCTGCGCATTGCACACATCCCCAGCCATAGAGGGAAAAGTTTGAGCATTACATATGACAAGCCCCATTATGTGAATGTTGCGACTAATCTATTAACCAACATCTCGATATATATAAGGACGATTGAGGGAAAAAATTTCCCATTCGGTGATGGGAGCTTAACAGTGAAACTACACTTTCGTCGTTTATAATGGCACGAAGACCGTTCACAGTCTACCGAGGGGTGAGGTACCAGCGTGGGAGTGGACTTGGGTCCATTTTTTCATCCATACTACGCACCACTGTCCCACTGTTGAAGAGGGGTGCCAGGTACCTAGGGCGGAAGGCGTTACAAACAGGTTTTAACGCGGCAGAAGACATAATGGGTGGCACTAAGCCTAAAGAAGCGCTAAAAAAACATTTAAAACGTACACGGGTTGAAATCATCAAAGATGCAAGGAGAAAAATGCGTGGTGGCGGAAAGAAGAGATCTACCAAGAAGAAGGGGTTACCAGCGCGTGGCGGAAAGAAGAGATCTGCCAGGAAGAAGGGGTTACCATCACGTTGCGCTAAACGTAAAAGGAAATAAAAAAGAAGTGTTCTAAGCGTATGAAACCTATGGCTGATTCTTTTTTTAACTGATATAAGCTGAGGACACTACTCTCACGAATCATAGGTTGACTAATACTTGTCGAGGGAGGTGGCACTATTTCTGACTCGTCATGGCACGTTTCATCCATCCGTGTAGTTCACAATGCTATAAATCGGAACTGTCCCTCTTTGATATGCCTCCCACTCAGGTCTCTATTGAGCATAGCGACTTTATTACAATTAACCCATTAAACACAATTGGTTCACCCAGTGCCCCTATAGAATTCGTGATACCCAGCTCAGGCCCTTACTTTTTTGACCCGAGCTGCATGCACATGCGTATAGCCCATTCTGATGGAACGAACTGCGGTGATAGTTACTCTGCCTGCCGTGAAACCAACTTTTTACACCGCATATTCAGCCAGTGTGAAGTGTATTTAAACCAGGTTAACATCTCGGCAGGAACGGGGTACTACCACCTACGAGCCTATCTGGAAAATGTCCTCAACTTTTCAAAAGAAGCGAAGGACACCTTTTTAACCGCCGAGGGATATTACCGTACTAAAGATGAAAATGGTATAAACGATAAATTTAAAAATTCTAAAAAAAAGATATACGAATGTTTTGGACGTCTTCATACAGATTTCACATTCCAGGAGAAACTGTTTATGAACTGGGTGGATATGAAGTTGAAGCTTACCCGCACGATTCCTGAGATCTGCATAAATCTGGGGTCTGTTCAAGAAGAGGGCGCGAAACCCGTTGTGATTCACATCATGGAGACGTATTTGCGAATACGCCGAGTGAAATTAAGGTCGCCAAAACAAATAGAAATTGAGAAAGACTTAATACACTCCACAGTAAAATACCCAATAAACAGGGTACAGATCAAACTATACACGGTGCCCGCCGGGTTGGCCTCGAAGCAACTAGAAAACGTGGCCCTTGGAGTCTTACCTAAAAGGATATTAATTGGAATGCAGGATCACGCTTCGACGAATGTAAAATATAAAAAGAGCGCCTTTAAATTCGAGAATTTCGGTCTTAAAAATATAACTCTATACGTAAATGGCGTTGCATTGGGGGGACTATGGTTACGGACTACTCAGGATACGCTGTTTTCCCGCTCTGCGCGAGAGCATATAGTAGTCTGGCTCATAATAGAGGCGCCTGTGATGAACTTGGTTTTGGTGTAACACAGAAAGAATTTGTCGAAGAATTTAACATTTATTCATTTGATATCACGCCTGACTTGTCTGCTAGTGTAAATACGCATTTAAGTCCACAGCAGAGTGAAAATATCTTAGTCAGGTTGGAATTTGCCAAGCCTATAGACGCGCCTATAAGTGTACTCGTGTATCTCGAATCACAGGCATTAATAGAAGTTGATCATTTCAGGAACGTGGTCACAGACTTTTAAAATGGACGCGGATACACTCCAGAGAGTGATGAAAAGTGACCGTTTCACATGCTCAAAATTTATCGGTGTGTTTGCGAAGAATGAAATATTGAATCTGCCATGTACGAGAAACTGGTACGGGATTATCGTTAACACCGACATTGTGGGGGATTCATTGGTTTGCAATCTATTTTAAAAATAGGGAAAATATATACTATTTTGATTCACTCAGATTTCAGCTCTGGAATGATTCGGTAATTGTACAGTTTATCGAGCAATTACATGTGCCTGAGATTGTTTGGAGCCCACATCGTTTCCAAGGATATTATACTGAAACATGCGGATTGTATTGCATTTTATTTCTCATGCACAATTAGGGTGCCACATAAAAATCATTTTTTGATTTTTAGGACGGCCCTTTGTGGGATTGTTAGGTTGGGTGAAAAAGCCCTGAATATGAAATTTTAGCCAAATTGAAGGATATTTAGGGGTTCCGCATCGACCATCTCTGGCGTACCACGTGTCAGAAGTAATGAGTTTCTCCAAGAAATTGCTCCAGCTCCAAGGGGTAAAGTAACATGTACAATGTCAATATAAATGCTATCATATACCATGGCGTAGAGGACAGTCACAGCTATATTTCCATAGCATTAAGTTTATTCCATCTCCAATATTTTTTTTTATATTAATATTTTTGTCGCGGTTCAAAAGTTTTTTTTCAAAGTTTCACCTTAATACGTTTATGCTTTGTAATCCAAACCACACCAACCGGCAACCAGCTTATAACAACACAATACGCAACTAGCAAACAGTGCAAACACCTTAACAATCTTGTTCAACATTATTTCATAATTAATTGGAATAAACTTGTCCCACCATGCCTGGGTAGCAGGATACTATTCTCTGTGTGTAATGTTATTAATAATACAAAATCATTAAATCAATTTCAATTTTATTGCAACAAAACAACTTAATATTATTAAAATAAAAAACATTTTATTCCGTATTAATCATAGTAATATACTGAGCCTACTGGCCATATAAATCAAAATAATAACTAAGAAATAAAGTATATACGATTATACATTGTTATACAGATTAATAGGAATAACACCCTATAAAAATGAAGCAAATTCCAATATTCCATAAAGTACTCCCAAACCCGTTAAGGATTTCCGCTGCGGGCGCTCGGGTGCTCTTTGCGGTGCTTCTCAACGACTTGCATCAAGTACTGCCGTTGCTCCTCGTCTTTGGTGAGTGCGAGATTGTAGTTCTGCATCAGCGCGACCCCTCGCTCCGCCCGGACATTGACAACGCTCAACGTAGAGACACGGCGTTTCCCCGCCAGGTAGGACGCATTGTTCGACCAGGTAGCCGGCTCCAACTCTAGGAAAGAAGTATTGATCGCGAGCCGCTCGAAAAGAAGCGTGCTGGATGTCGTGCAAAAGTCTGCGACTGTCTTTCGCTCGAGCTCCTCCGGGCAGACGTCCAGGGCAATGCGCTTGGGTGGCTCCTCGGTGCCCTCGACATCCTTGATGGCCGTCGCAATTCGACTCTTCTCCTCCAGCGGAGTGTCGTCATCGAAGAGAGCGAGGGCGGCCAGGTGTTCACTCAGGTACCAGAGATGTCGTCGAAACACAGGGGAGGTAGCCTTGGACACGTCCTTGTCCACCTTGTCGTAGTCAACCAGCGCCTTGAGCATCGCCAGGTCAGTTCGAGGGGCAGCGGCGGGAAGGGGCGCCGTAAACCAGGCCGGAATGTAAACCAGCAGCGCAAAGTTTACGAAGCGCAGGATGCCCGGGCCTCGCGAGCCTTAATGGGGAGCTGCTGCCGGAAGAGGTGGAGCTTGATGGCGTATATCACTTTGGCCATCCACCGGGCGCGGTGGAGTGCGCCCGGTCGCATGAAGCGCACACCTCGCTGGGGGACGCCTCCAAGTGCTATGATCGTCAGCTCCAGGAACTCTCGGTAGTCGTCCCGCGGCTGGCCCTTGGTGATGTGACCCTTGAAACGCGCGATCAGATCGTCTCGCGCCTTGAGCAGCGGCTTAGTAAGGTCTTCCTTGGAGATGGCGCTGAATTGGTCGGTGCAGACGGATTGCCAGCGCTCCTTCAGTCGCGAGAACAGCTTAATGTCAGGACCAGAGGAGGGGCCCATGCACTCGATGAAGGCTTTCTCTGCCACCAATTCTAGCATGTGGTGCCGACAGGCCAGGTTCAGCAGCTGGCGGTGAAGGCTCTGCTCGATGAAGAAGCAAGCGCCCGAAACGACGCCCGTGTTGGCAGCTGTCGTGTCAAAGGAGGGGGGGGGGGGGGTTGGGGGGGGGGGGTTTTTTTTTGGGGGGGGGGAGCCCGACGGACACGATCAGCGATTCCCCAGTCATCCAACGAGTTCAGCACAGCATCTGCTTGGGCCCGACCAGTTCCAGCAGGCAGCTTCGGCATGGAGAGAAGTTTGTCGACGCCGTCGCCGGACACGACTATGGCGAGGCGATCGACCTTCTTGCCGCTGAAGTCGGAGACCATCTTCCCGTCCCAGTGAACGATGAGCGGGACACTGGGATCGAACGTCATCTTCACTTCTTTGGCGATTTCCCCTCGATGACGCAATCGCCAACGCCGAATTGTCTCGTGACTGAGAGCCAGTTCATTTGTGTCTTGAATATCCAGACTGGAAGCAGCTGCTTTCATGAGTTGAACGGCTCCACGGTTGCTTGTTTTGGTCCGGTCCAGTGCCGACGCTAGGTCTTGAGTCATAATGTTCTTTTTGCGACGGCGCTTTGTAGGTGGATTGGTTTCCTCTTCTGTCGAGCAATTAGGCGACGACGACGAGTTTGATGATGTAAGGGTTGCTGTTGCCAGTGATTGTTCTGATTGCTTTTGGCGTTGCCTTTCTTTGGCAGCTTCACGCGCGGATGCACATTGCTCAAGTCCAGTGAGGATTTTGTCCACCCCGGACATGACACCACGGCGACCCTTTTCGCGTTGAGCAAGAAGGAAGTCGCGATCCTCCTGGATGGTGATGACGGAGAGGGCGTTGTCGAGAGCCACGTCAAAAATGTCATCGAGTCCCGGCTTCCTCACCTGTGGCGCCGGATCGCTTCCGGCTGCGCTGCAGTGCCTGCCAATTGTCGTAAAGTCTAAGCAGTTTTCGCGCGGCGCTTTTGGAGGTCATGGTCGGGATTCTGGCCATAGCCCAGAAAGTATACACCTCGACGATCACATTACGCGCCGCCTCGGCTAGAAGTTGTTTTTGCACCTTATGAAACTGTATAAACCGGCGAAGCACTTCACCATTTGAAGGTAACCTGTTTCCCGTTAGGGGGTTTGGGTTGGCGTGTCCGATTAGCCATATCTCGGTCTTGGATCTCAGTGAGCTTGCGGTAGCCATCACGAGATGATCACGCGTTGAATGCGTGAAGGAGACTGATTGACTGAAGACTGTGACAGTGTGACTCACCACACTAACCCGGCGTTGCGCTGTTGCCAGATCTCAATGCTGAAAAGTAGTGAAAATATATACAATGAGAAGCAAATATTAATTATAAATATTTAAATTATGAAATGCATAAATTATAGCAATATATATGCAGGGTTGGCTGGTTTAACCCAAATGGTTTAAACCATGGTTTAAACCATTAAAAAAAAACCATGTTTTTTCTGTTTTTTTTTGTTTTTTATAATTTCAATTTTTACAACACAAATTATTTAATTCATAAACTAATAGCTCTAAAACTAAAACTTATATTTCTATTGATAAGACCTAAAAACCATCAGTTCAGGGTAGCCTAGTATGTACGGTAGTATATAATATAGCTACCTTGCACTAGCAGGCCTATTTAATAGTGGCATTGCACATAAAAGGATTAAAGTTACCTGTATCAATTACATTATAAACGCATGTAGCTACAAATATAAATGTTGTTATTAGGTTTATTTTCATTTTTGTGAAGTTAGCACTTCTTACATCTAACATCTTCCAATTAAAAAATGAGACAGTCAGCAATTCTAATTTCTGAGTACCAGTACCTAATTGAGTTATCTGAGTTAAGTTTTTTTTTTTTAAAAAAAAACATTGGTTTTTGTTTTTTTTTTAAAAACTATGTTTTTTTTCAACCCTGTATATATGTAATAGTGCCATGGTTACAGGTTTCCCAGATAAATCCATTATTTCGAACACACGGTACAACAGAAACGGTCGATGCGGAACCTCTAAATGTACTTCGATCGGGCTCAAACTTCATATTTAGGGTTTTCTCATCCACCCAAACAATATGACTAAGGGCCATTCGAAATTTCCAAATTCTAAAAACTGCCCCTATAGAGTGTGGCACCCTAATGCACATGTCATGTGGGAAGGGATTTATGAATTTTTTTAAATTATTCGATTTGTGAGACACAGATAAACGATAAAAGTGTATGCAGACATATAAAAAAGGTTCCCATATGTTAGCACCCCCTGTATTGTGTAAGGTGTATATCTATATTGTGTAAAGTTGCATATACATTTGTAACTCTATCCATTAAGACTTATTTAACGGATACTGGCCCCGTTTTGTACATGTTTTCTGCCATTTAATAAATGAAAATACAATGTGTTTTGTTCTTAACCTCAAAAATATTTACATTATCTCCTCGATGACGTGGCACTCGCTGGACCGAATTTGCGCCAATACCTCGACTTCTGTATTCAGGTCACTGGGTTGGCTAGGCGGAGAAGTCCCCATTTCATTTATTCCCCTTTCATCAAAAGTAGCTATAGCACGTCCTAGCTCCGTTTCGGTCCTGTAACGATAAGTAAGATTAGCTGGGTGTGCTATGCCCTATCTTCCTGCAAAGGGTCTCGAACCCGCAGCCAAATCTTAATAGTTTTAATATTTCTATTGCACGTTTTATAAAATCCTACAAGAAATGTACAAATAAAAACATACCATATATATATATATATATATATATATATATATAAGGGAACAGACAATAATATTTTTCTCGATAATTTAAAGATGTATTTTTCTCGTTTATAATTGACAATCTAATTTCCTTTATTCAGAGTTTTCCTACAATATAAAAATTATTCCCATTGTTTTTAATTATTGTCTGTTTCCTCATATATATATATATATATATATATATATATATATATATATGCTGATATAATCGCGATGGAAACAGAATAAAAATATTTTTGAAAACGCTTTTATTGTCGCCTTTTACGGTTAGATTATATTGTTAAAAACGAGAAAGAGCCCTAGGATTAATTTTTCTTTGTAGGAAAACACTGAATAAAGTTAGGTTAGGCACTTAGGGGTTACTTACATTTCAACAGCGTCTTCATTGAGCGGCTCTAGCACTTCATCACAATTTTTCGTGACACTATGGGTAGATGAAAGTTCATCCCGATCTATAGCATTGAAGAGGTGGAGCACTGTGTGGGCATAAATGTCTTCATCCTCAATCAGATCGGGGGAATTGTACAAAGATAACTGACTCAAGGTGTATAAAGCACTAAGCGAAAAACGCAAGAAACTGAGGCTCTGAGTCGAAATTCTCCCTTTATAAGGGGGCCTGTGACCAACCCACAAAACATAATCGTTAGCATCCTATTGGCTAGCGGTGAATTTTGGGCGGAGATTGACGCGTAGGCCTGCATAGCAGCCAAACAGAGGTCCTGGGCTTCTCCCCAGAGGGATGTGGTTGGTTGTCCCGTGAAATGTGGGTCAGATGTCTCGATTCGTGGAGAGACGCGAAACGAATTGATTTTCGATCTTGTATTCGAGAGAGAGAGAGAGAGAGAGAGAGAGAGAGAGAGAGAGAGAGAGAGAGAGAGAGAGAGAGAGAGAAAACGTGTTATGGCAGTAACAGTTTGCCTGTACCTTCTCGTTTCTTGGGAAGGGAATTCGTGATATTGGAAGATATATGTTTATGGTGCCTTAAAAGGGAAGGATATTTAATTACCCATGAAGGAATGACAAAGATGTGTGATGTTGTTGAATACGATATCGAGCGAACTGAAATGACCCACATCTGTGAGGTATATTTTAAAACACATATCTTATCTCGAATCTTGGAGATCAGAGATTTGCTAATAAAGAAATAAAACATATATATATATATATATATATATATATATATATATATATATATATATATATATATATGAGAAGATCGTTTATGGCGTGTAATTAATTGTTGTTGTAGAAAGATAAGAAAAGCTTTGGTCAGCAGAGAGAGAGAGAGAGAGAGAGAGAGAGAGAGAGAGAGAGAGAGAGAGAGAGCTGAGGTTATAGTACCTTGAATCATAAAAGTGAATGATATTTGAGCTATAGAATATTATAAAGCTTTCGCGTCACCCTTGAACTTTTTTCCGGAAATTTACATATATAGGACCGCATTTGCTCTCCGTTCGAATTGTTCGAATCTTTACACTCCACCTTAGACCCACTTTTAAACAGGGAAGTGTGTATATATATACACACATACACACACACACACACACACACACACACACATATATATATATATATATATATATATATATATATATATATATATATATAAAAGAGAGAGATAGAGATAAACAGGTAAACAACATGATCGAGTGTTGCAATAATGGGGTCCTGCCCCTACGAATCGTGGAAGGACGTGCCGGGTCTCGACCCCGCCTCCACCTTAGGCATACTTTTAAATGGGGAAGTATGTATATACAGGGCGTCCCAAAAAAATGTATACACACTTTAAATAATTATAAAGGCAGTGTTTATTAAAATACATTTCATTTTCAAAATGTAATAGAATCTACAGACATTATTTAATTGTTTTGTCAACGCCTGTTTTCAAACTGACGTCCGTTCTGGTCCAGGCACTGCTGATAACGCGAAGCAATGGAATCGCAAACATCACGAAACATTTCGTTTGGTATTTGTGTGCATTCTCGTTCAATGGCTGCTCTCAATTCAGCGACTGTTGCAGGTTTTATAGCGTAGACTTTGTCTTTTAAGTATCCCCATAAAAAAAGTCTAGTGGTGTGAGGTCTGGTGAACGCGGAGGGTATTCTACGAAACCCCTTCGTCCAATCCACATCCACATCGTGCCAAGTACCACTCGCAATACTCCACTCTTCGGTCCGGATCATCTTCATTAATAGCATGGACTAATCTTGGAATGTAACTTTTCCATTGACAGCGCTTCAAAATGCGTTGGACAAACGATTCTGAAATTCCTACTTCACGACTCGCTTGCCGCACAGATTTTCTTGGACTTTGGTGATACGTTTCCAGTACTCTTTCTTGCTTTGTGGGGCTTGTCGATGTCCGTGGTCTTCCGGAACGCTTCTTGTGGACATTCTGAACAGTTCCATCGGCTTCAAACTTATCTCTAATTCGAGTGATGGTAAGTCGCGTTGGTGGATCTGTTTGAAACTCCCTCCTAAACTGTCTTTGCACTTCAACTGCGTTTTCACACTTCCAGTAGCATTTTAGAATGAATTTCCTTTGTTCAAAGCTTAGTCTGACTGCCATTATTAATTCTAATGGGTTTAACTTGGAAAGAAAGAAACATCAATTGAGCTATCAGCTGTTAAAGTGTGTATACATTTTTTGGGGACGCCCTGTATATGAGAGAGATAAATAAACAACATGATCGAGTGTTTCAATAACGGGGTCCTGCCCCTACGAATCGTGGAAGGATGTTTACACTCCACCTTAGGCGTACGGTTTAGCACGGATCATTAGGTCACCCTGACTCTCAACCGCGCCGGGTCTCGAGCCCGCCTCCACCTTACAGTTTAACGCTGATCATTAGGGCGCCCTGGTTATCAGCCTCGGAAGACCGCACCGGGTCTCGAGACCTCCTCCACCTTAGAGTTTAACACGAATCATTAGGTCACCCTGACTATTAACCGCACTGGGTATCGAGCCCTCCTCCACCTTAGAGTTTAACGCTGATCATTAGGTCACCCTGGTTATCTCAGCCGCGCCGGGTCTCGAACCCGATTTTTTTTCCGAATTGTTCGAAGTTTTACACTCTACCTTAGAGTTTAACGCTGATTATTAGGGCGCCCTGGCAAACAATCATGATTTTTAGATGAACTTTTTTTCCAAAAATTTCCGTACGAGTTGTTCGAAGCTTACACTCCACCTTAGACCTACTTTTAAACGGGGAAGTGCTTACACGAATTTTTAGATGAGCTTTATTCCGGAAATTTACATATATCGGCTCGCCTTTGCTCCCCGTACGAATTGCTTGAAGCTTACACTCCACCTACGGTTTAACGCTGATCATTAGGTCACCCTGGCTATCAGCCGCGCCGGGTCTCGAACTCGCCTCCACCTTACAGTTTAACGCTGATCATTAGGTACCTTGGTTATCAGCCTCAGAAGGCCGCACCGGGTCTCGAACCCGCCTCCACCTTAGAGTTTAACGCACATAAAGAATATAGATGTACACTATGCCAACTGGCTGATGGTGCCCGGAGGCACTGGCTGATTAAGCCAACTGGCTGATGATGCCTGGAGTCACTGGTTGATTATGCCAGCTGGCTGATTAGGGGTCCTATAAGACAATGGCCCCTTGGCTGAAGTCTTAATATGCGCTTGGCAGCTGCCAGGCGTACACCTCTCCTCCTCTCTCCTCTCTCTTAGGTTAGGTCTCCCCCTTTGGGGGATTCATTGCAGCTTGGGGGATAACTCCGCCTCCAAGTTGCAACATTCTCCTCCCCCATTTTGGGGGTACCTTGCAACAAAGGGGGTGGGGGTTGGCACTATGGGGGTGGGGTGGCACTCTTGCAATATTATCCAACATTTGCAATTGGATTCCACTCTACCATTTTGCGCCCATACTACTGGCCTGCATATTGTAAAATCTGCAAGGCAGAAAACAATTCTGAACTCAAAGACTCACAAAATGTACATATCAGAAGACTGTCAAACTAGATAGAACTTCACTCTTGTAATGTTGAATAAAATTATCAAACAAGAACAAGAAGAAATTGCTGCTATAAAGTTGAAGTTTCTGTAGTCAGTACGAGTGCAGATTAAAAGATAATTATTCATGGTCTCTGCTTATTGTTTGAGCCATTTGAAGAAGCAGTAACAATTTTTACAAAAGGAAGTTATGTAGCATTTCTTCATTACCATTATCTTCATTATCATTCCAATAATTTATGGGATTAAAAAAGGACATAAATAAGATTGATGGTCTCTTCAAAGAAACGAAAGAAATAAGACAGTATGTTATAAATCAAATATCAAAACGGTTGTCTAGATATAAATATGATCTTCAACGCCAGATCTCAACCTACTTAAACTCCAGTCTTAAAATGGTTCTAGGCGAATTCGCTCCCGATAAATTGACTCCCGGTATTTTCGCTCAGGCAAATTCATTCCCGGTAAATTCACTTCCCATGTAGTTTACTCCTGGTAAATTCACTCCCTGTGCCAATTTAGGAAGATAGCTATATTTTTTGGTTTCCATATAAGGGTTTAATGGTTTAAGCCCCAAAGCCACAACCTTTACTTTCGTTTTATTGATCTATAATCACCATTAAAAATTAAACCTAACCTAACCTTACCTAACCTAACGCTAACCTAACCTAAACCTAACCTAACCTAACCTAGCCTAACCTCACCTAACGTAAACCTAACCTCACCTACGTAAACCTAACCCAACCTTACCTAACGTAAACCTAACCTAACCTTACCTTACCTAACCTTACCTAACGTAAACCTAACCTAATATTTTTAAAATTTGAACCACTTAAATTTAAAACTACAAGGAAGTGAAATTACCTAGAAGTGAAATTACCTGGAAGTGAAATTACTGGGAGTGAAATTACTGGGCGTAAAATTACTGGGGGGGGGGTCAATTTTTCGGAGTGAATTCACCGATCACCTTTTAAAACTAAATTTTCACTAAAAACAAAAAGAAGCCACAATAAAAGTAAGCGAAGAGAAAGATCAGTCAAAAACAACTATTTAAATGTCTCAAGACTTATACAAAGGAAGCAACAGCAAAACGAATTCGTTTGGATGACCAAGCTACTGACAGAGACAACAAGAAACCTCAAATCTCAATGTATTAAGCTGATAGCGACAGTGAAAAGTGAAAAAGAAGCCTATATAAAGTGAAAGTGAAACTTCACAGTTACATTTTGAAATGAAAATTTATGAAACTAAAAGAGGATTTTTATTTCATTTGATTCACTGAATTACAGGAAGAACCAATCAGGAAGATTTCCATATTTAAGTAACATTGCAAAGGCATATTTGAATGTTTCAACAACATCAGTTGTAAGCGAAAATTTTTTGCAAAGCGGTTGATTTAATCAAGGACAGGAGAATAAAGTTAATTTCTTCCATTGTATCATAAAAAAGATACTTTTTTTTTAATGGGAATACAAAACAACTCGCGAATGGTCGCATTCCGAATGGTCGCACATCCGCTTCGTCACATTAACCTCCTCTATATAACCTCCGAATCATCGTATATCACATCCGCATCATCGCATCATTGCACTCGCATTTTCCCACCTTTTCGAGATTTTGAATGCTCATTGCACATCTGGAGTACGATACTGGCTTGGCATTCCATGCGAAGCCTAACTCGCCATCTTCCGCCTTTCTCTGTGCCTTAGAGGTTAGTCCTTTGTTTGCTGTTAAATGTATAGTGCGTGACTGTTCGCTGTGTATCATTAAACAATGCCTTTCATCCTTTTCCAGTCATTAATTTTGGCTTCAATACTCGTCATCCATATTGTTGGTATGGAAGATGATGTAATTCCACCTGGAAGACACCATGTGTTTAGAGTAACGTAACTTTATAAGGCAATCCTTTCAGTCGTAAAGATGAGCCAAATTATTCTTTTACTGAACTTGCATTACGTACAATCTCATCCACAATTATGTACATATCAAGTCTTAAAGCAAGTACACTGTACAGTATTACAATGGACCTCCGCATCATCGCACTTTTCACTTCGTCATACACACGCCACTATTTGTGCGACGATTCGCGAGTTGTCTGCATGCAAATTCCTTTCGTATTTAATAATTAACCCCCTCGTACTCTTTCGACGCAGGTTGCGTTTTAAGCCTGCCTGAGTCGAGGCCACCATATTTTTAAGACTTTTTTGTGTCTATTTATTGAGTATAATAGTTTATCTAAATCCCGCAATAAAGAAAACATGAAATAACAAGTTTTTCTCGCGGTAATTGTGACAAGAAGAATAAAAAATGATGTCACGTCTTACCAGTATATTAAAATATATAATAAATATTATATTATAGACAACCACTTATCAGCATATATAAACAGGTAAGTAACAGAGTAAATATATTTATATATTTCACGGCAAAAGAAAGACACAAGACATGGTATGACACTGTTGTCTCTGTCGCTGCTGTCTGTCTGTCTGTCCTCATGCATCTCAAAAATTTAAAGAAAACACAATAATTATATACCTTACACTAAAAACATAAAGCAAATACTGTTTGTCAGTTTGTCTGTCACTGTTGTTTGTTTGTCTGTCAGTCCGTCTTTGTACATCTCAAAGAATTTACTAGACAAATATATTAGAAAGCAAACAGTAAAATTTTATACCTTACACTAAAAACAAAGCAACATATTGTCATATGCTGCCATATGCGTCGCTAAGAGCGTCTTCGTCGTTAAAATTACTCTAAACAATGCTAGCCAAAATAAACAATATCGTCCTGTTAACGACGCAACCTGCGTCGAAAGAGTACCAACGGGTGAGATTTTCAACGATGCAACCTGCGTCGAAAGAGCACGAGAGGGTGAAATTTGCGCAATTAGCCAGAATCCGAGAGGGTTAACATAGATAAATGTAAAACATTGCATATCAGTAGAAACAATGTTCAAGAAAAAAATTTTATGCGCCACAAGACACCAATGAGTGTTACGGAAGAGAAAGATTTAGGTATTATTGTTGCCGACACTCTTAAACCGAGTAAGCAGTGCATTGTAGCGGTCAGTAAAGCAAACAGAATCTAAGGATTTATTGGTAGATTATTTGAATTTAAGTCGGAGAAAACAATGCTAACATTATGTAATTCCTTAGTACGCCCCCACCTGGAATACTGCGTTCAGTTCTGGTCCCCATATTTACGACAGGACATAGACAGAATGGAGAGAGTGCAGCGACGGGCTACTAAGATGACTGCTAGACTTAGAAACAAATCATACGCTGCCCGTTTATAAACGTTAAATTTATTCTCACTCGTGAAAAGGCGAATTTGAGGAGATTTAATCTTGATTTTTAAAATGATTAAACGTTTTGATAATGTCGACGCCGAAAAATATTTCACCTTCAGGAATGCAGATAGAACTCGCGGTAATGGTCTTAAATTAGTGGGTAAACATTTTAATTCTAATAAAGCTAAACATTTTTTCTTCAATCGTATAGTTAATTTGTGGAATGGATTGCCAGCCAGTGTAGTTCAAAACAATTCGATCGAATCCTTTAAAATGAAACTAGATGCTTATCTTGCCTTAAATCCCCAATTAGAAGCATTTGTTTGCGCGTTGAAGTATTGTAGAAGTTTCACTTGGATTCCCTCCTCTTAAATTTAAAAATGTCACTTTATCTTTAAATTTCTTTCCTGCCTTTCAACCTCTATTCTTTGCTTTGCTTTAAAACTTTCACTTGTCTTTACATTTTCTTCCATCTTTTAACGTTCCTTCTTAAACAGACAGCCTCGTAGGGACCACCCGCTCTGTTGCTGTTTCGTGTCCTTTGTGTTCCATATATATATATATATATATATATATATATATAT
>JAJOZX010001238.1:627500-640000 GCA_023014485.1 Bathynomus jamesi | reverse complement strand
GAGAAACACCGGGTATCCTGAAGAGCGCGAACATAGTCCCATTATATAAAGGAGGATATCGATCAGAGGCCAAAAACTACAGGCCACTGTCGCTTACATCTCATCTCACTAAAATATTTGAAAGAATAGTTAGACAGAAAATCTATGGCTTTTTGGGAACTTAGAAAAATTTTAATGATAACCAACATGGGTTTCGGTCAGACGGATCATGTCTATCGCAACTAATGGAACACTACAACAACATTATTGATGCATTGGAAAGTAATGAAAACTATGATGTAATATACACAGACTTTGCCAAAGCGTTCGACAAGTGTGACCATGGAATCATAATACATAAACTGAAATATATGGGAATAACAGGAAAAGTAGGGAAATGGATGTATAATTTCCTTAGTGAGCGGCGGCAAGTCGTTACAGTACAAGGAGTATCTTCATCAGAATCAGAGGTCCTCAGCTCAGTACCACAAGGAACAGTATTAGCTCCACTACTCTTCATAATCATGCTCACTGACATAGATGAGGACGTTACCAGTGATAGCACAGTAACATCCTCTGCCGATGACACAAAGATCAGTAGAAAAATAAGAAACCCAGAAGATATAGAAGCTCTACAAACAGACATGAACAAAATCTACAAGTGGACGGAAGACAACAATATGAAGTTTAACACTGAGAAATTTCAGCTGTTACGGTACGGAAAAAGAGAGGACCTAAACTCCATGGAATATTATACCAGAAATGGACAGGAAATTCAGAGAAATTCTAAAGCAAAAGATTTAGGGGTTGTAATGAACGATGATGCGAAATTTGAAACACAAAATAAGATAAGATGGGTTTATTATTTGCAACTTTTCCGAAAAATCTCATTTTCATGGTCAAAATCGCAATTTTCTGATTTGAAGGCTGCCTAACGCAGCCTCAGGGCACCCAAGCCAAAGCGCGCAGCTGTTCTGCATATGATTTAGTCTAAAAGCTGCTTTTCTGACCTCATCCTTGCTTTCTTGCGTGTTTCAACACCTCTGGGTGCTGAAAAAATGTTTAGATTTCACGTAAAACTTAAGAATTTTAAGTTTTTCTTCAAAGAATAGGCGCGGCTCACCAGCTCTACTCTGATCGAGTAGCGGGAGACTTGCCACCTCCACGTGTAGGTTTACACGCCTGTTCTTCCTGGATCCCTGAAAAGCGTGACCTCATAAGATCTTATATTATGCTTTTATGAGGATTTTCAACTCTTATGAGCATTAACGATGGCTTCAGCCTCTTCATCAACCACTCGAACCTGAAAAACTCTTAAGTATGTCCTGCTTCGATCTGAACACTGGGAGCATTTCTCGATGGTCTATCCTGGCTCTCACCCACCCATCTCTCCTCTCGTGACCGTACACAGCTTGGGAAGCAGTTGAGACTTCCTGTACAGCTCTCTCGCAGGACTGAGTATGAACAGAGAAAGCGTCCACTTTGAGTGGAGTTTTCCTGAGATCCTCGAGCTCAGTCAAGGTCATCTTGCAGGTGAAAATAGGCTCGTAAATATTCTCTGATTCCCAGTTGATGAGATCCTCAGGTGAAGTGGCTTGCAGATTCACTTTGGGATTTTTATGGCGCCTCACTATCGTATCACCAAAGTCTCTTCCTTCTCTGATCTTCTCTATCTGGCTCACAGCAAAAGCTCTCTGATGCTCATCCTCACTGCACAGGAATGAAGCCAGGATGTTCTCAGGATGTGCGTGGTAAGCTCCTCTTATCACTGCAGCAGAGAAGATGTTCCTGACCTCGGTAGTCTGGTTCCTCAGCAGCCTCAGGCTTGAAAAAACGTGTGCAGGACCAAATTTGAGGTGGTGCTTCACTTTGATGTCGTAGTACATTTTGAAGTAATACATTAGAACTACAGTAAAACAAATGTTCAAAATGATGTTTTGTTTTGGGACCTTTTTTTGTTGCAGGTGGATTAACACACTGGCTAATATGGAAGTGAGTTACACTCCTGAAGAAAAGGCCTGCGCTTTCCATATACCTCACTTCCATATTAGCTATTGTGTGTTATTCTACCTGCAACAAAAAGAAAGGTCCCAAAACAAGACATCAATTTGAACATTTGTTTTAGTTCAAATGTATTACTTTTGTAAATTTAATTTAAAATATATTTTCCTATGAAACCATACTTATGGGACACCCTGTATATATATATATACAGGGTGGGCGGAAAGTAGCTCCCTATTTTGGATTGGTAAAAAAATATGTATATTATCCATTTATTTCAGAAGAAATAATATGAAAAGGTAGGCATACATGGTAGGTTTTCTCTAAAATTCAATGTGGGCTCCAACTCTTTCCACCAGCTTCTGGAGCCGCCCAGGAATGGCGTCCACTGACTTTAGCAGGAACTCCGGCGGGATGGAGGACATGACTTCCCGAATTCGGTCCTCCAGTTCTTCCAATGTCCTCGGTTTGGTGCGGTAGACTTCTTCCTTTACCCACCCCCAAAGAAAGAAGTCGCACGGTGTCAAGTCGGGGCTCCTGGCTGGCCATTGATGTGGACTGGTATGACCTCAGATCAGGTTGTGGGCCCGTTCCTTCTGCGCAACACCATGAATGCTGAGCGGTACCTTGCTATGTTGCGAAACGAGGTCTGGCCGGTTGTCAGCACATGGGAGAACATCGACGATCTGATATTTATGCAAGATGGCGCCCCTCCGCACTTCGCTCTTGTTGTCCGTGAGTGGCTGGATGCCCACTTCCCTGGGCGTTGGATGGGTCGTCGTGGTCCACATCAATGGCCAGCCAGGAGCCCCGACTTGACACCGTGCGACTTCTTTCTTTGGGGGTGGGTAAAGGAAGAAGTCTACCGCACTAAACCGAGGACACTGGAAGAACTGGAGGACCGAATTCGGGAAGTCATGTCCTCCATCCCGCCGGAGTTCCTGCTAAAGTCAGTGGACGCCATTCCTGGGCGGCTCCAGAAGCTGGTGGAAAGAGTTGGAGCCCACATTGAATTTTAGAGAAAACCTACCATGTATGCCTACCTTTTCATATTATTTCTTCTGAAATAAATGGATAATATACGTATTTTTTTACCAATCCAAAATAGGGGCTACTTTCCGCCCACCCTGTATATAAATAAAGGAATATATATATAAATGAAAGACAGTCGCAGCAGTTTCATAAACTAAACTTCATGAACTTACCATGGAAACCAACAACGGAGTTTGGAAGGAAACTTTTATGTGGAAGCGTCTTTTCAAACAGTGCATACACTGTGGCAGTTATTGCTTTTAAGTTGAAAATTATGGGATATATATATATATATATATATATATATTCTGTAGTTTATAAATGAAGAAAACATGATGTTTCAGTCCTCACTCTACGCCGGTGACTCGCTGTTTATCTTAAATCTAAAGTATATTTAAGGAAGAGGCAACCAGGCCAAGTATAATAAGCAAAGGAATCGTAGAAACGCTCTTACAGCGGAGGAAGATCAAGTCAAGTCATTCCGACTTCTCCTGATTGGTGTTTACGACAATCTTTTGCTTAGAAGATCGTTTTTCAGTTTGTGAAGGAAATTAAATTAAAGTTTGATATATTATTATTATCTGCGGAGTAGAAGAGCTTTAATTTTTAATTAATTGAATAACCTTTATATAATTAATAATAAAATAAATACATTGGTCTTTCAATTTACAATGACATAAATAATTGTGAAGCTGAACTATTTATTTTATTTAATTTAGCCCTTAAGCTTTAGGCTCTTAATTAAAAATAAAACGGATAGTTATTATTAATAGTACATAAATTATGAATAAGAATTATTAATTAAGGTATGTACTAATCTTAAATTATCATTATTGATATAACAAATGCAAAGTCATTATTGAAGGTATTATTAACCAATCTCATACAAAGAAATCAATATTACACATGAGAGATAAGAGCTAAACAATCACGAGTAATGTATCTTTAATCCTAGATTACACACGAGAAATGAATAAACAATTGGAATGTACATTAATCTTAGTTTTAGTAGTATGCCATTATTAATCGGGATTTCAACTTGGTTTTAAACGAATTTACATTCACAATAATTTTTATATCAGCATTTAAATCATTCCATAGTTTCAATCCAATGAAAATAGATAATTTTTTACATTAAGACAATCTAAATTGGTGTACAACATGCTTTGATCTATGTATTTCTCGGTCTGATATGAGTGGATTTCTTGAGGAGTTCCAAACTATCTATTTACCCATTGTAAGTTAATGATTTTGTTCTTACACTTGTAAATAAAAATAAAATGTGCCAGTTTGATTATATCATGGAGCTTTAGTAGTTCTAGCTCTTTAAATAATGTGCTAGAGTGAGCAGGGAAATCAGCATCAGATAATAATCTTATTGCTCTTGTTTGGATGACAAAGATACTGTTTAAATCATTATTAGCAGAGTTTCCGCAAACAAAGGTGCAGTAACTAGTATGGTCGAAATAGGACAAAAAGGGTATCAACCCGGAATAAATTACCCCCCAAACAAGTTTGGTATCGTTGGAAGCGCAATTTTATGTAGATTAAGAAAACCATATGTCTCAATTTGCCTTCTTTGGGCAAAAAAAGGTATCTGCATTTGAACTGAGGGGGTCTAAGACAAAAATGAGTCCGAAATCCCATGTCAAAAATGACAAAACTATATTAATTGTCAATTTATTCAAAACTTCTGGCTTTTTAGTAGAACATATCATAGTACGAAAGTTGCATGTATCATAATATATATAATATATATATATATTATATATATAATAAAAAACAAACAACAAACAAAACACAAACATTATATATAATATATATATATATATATATACATTTAAGGTATCATATCTGAGGCAATCGGAAGATCCCGGGTTCGATTCCGGGTGGTTACCTCATTTTTTATTTGTTCGTTCTCCCTCCTCATCTTGCGCGGAACGTTCTTCTATACAAGCGTCGTTCTTTACGTTAATATATATATATATTAGGGTGTTTCACTCGTACAGAGGAAAATATCAAAGGTCAATATTTTTCTCCACTTTGCTTGTGCTTTTATTCCTTTTCATGTAAGAAATGTGCACCAATTTGAAAACGATTAAGTGATATTTAGGGGTTGCACACATTTGAACCTTTTATAATAAACAATTTTCTTCAGTGTTACGAAAAAATTCTCCCTTGGAACCACGGAAAATGAAAAACTCTAATAATAAAATTGGAAAATTCAAATCAATACACATTACACAATACAATGCAATTTAATAATAAAAAATTTTCTTCATTGTTACAAAAGAATTCTCCCTTGGAAGCACAGAAAATAAAAAACTAGTATTAAAATCAGAAAATCAGAATCAATTTTTGAATTGGTACAAGGACGTTCCCACCTTGGTTCTTTGCGGCACCTCCTTTCGATGATGTTCAACAATCCGCAACAAGATTTGTTTTTGCTTCTCGTCCTTGACTGATTCATTGAATTGCTTGATTAATGCAATTCCCCTCTCCGCTGTGTCGTTTACGACTTTCAGCGCGTTGATTGACTCTCTCAAGCCGTCATTTTTGGTGTACTCCTCTACGTTGTCGACATCCCCGACGCCGAAGTTGTCGAAGAATGTCTTCGTCCTTTGAGTGACGAAGTTGCTCAGATCCTTGCCTTCAAAAATCAGGTTTTTCCACTCGAGTCTTTTGAGTTCCTTCCTCGACGCAGGTTTGTTCAAGGCCTGGAACATCTTTTCTTTCTCATTTGGCGATATCCGTTCACCAAGGAAAGCCAAGCCGACTAGAGTCTCCGAGACATACCATAGATGCCTTTTGGCAACTCTCAAGGCAGCCTGGCCCAGGTCCTTGTTCGGATATGAAATCAACAGTTGAATCATGTCTAGGTCATTTTTCGGGGCCCACCTACTGACCACTGCCTCGTGCCAGAACAGGACATAAATGAAACACGTAAAAAGGGCCACGTCGTGCAATCCCTTCACCTCTCGGTCGGTGAGTTCCAGTTGCTCCCGGAACAAAACCATTTTCAGCACATAGATAGCTTTCGCCATCCATCTGGCTTGATGATGGGTTCCTTGAGTCCTGAAGGAGAACTCAGCTCCACCCCAGCCTCCAAGGAAAATGAGCAACACTTGAGGAGTTCCTCATAATCTTCTCTCGGATGACATGAACTTTCAATGACCACGAAGATAACTCACCATCCTGATTCGTTCATCTCCCAAGTACCTAGTGGCTGGCTCTTCTTCATCGATCATGGTTTTGAAACAATTTTTGTTAATAAAGTCCCAACGCTGCTGAAATCGTCGAAACAACAGGATTTCAGTACCACTTGTTGGCCCCAGGGACTTATGAAAGACCTCCTTCAAAATGAGCTCATAAATGTGGTGACGGCAAGGCAACCACAAGAGCGACCAGTAGCATGATGGCAAAAAGGGAGAGGAAGTTGGGGTGCTCTGAAATCCTGCCCCTGGAGGGGCACCCAGAAGGCCTTCGCCTTCTGTATGAGGGGGGCCCCTTACTTAAGTTCCTCACCCCATTTATGGGGTCTTACCGTCCTTAATGAAGGGCACTTGCCCCTTGAGGGCCCCTTGCGGGGCCCATCCTCCTTAAAAAAAAAAAAAAAAAAATCATTTTCACCTTCATTCAAAAAATAAAATTTTAAAACAAAATTTAAAAAAATAAATTTAAAAAATTAAATTTTAAAAAATAAATTTTAAAAATGATTCTTCTTCACCTTCCTTCGAAAGAGAAAAAAATTTAAGAAAGGATTCATCCTCGCCTTCCTCCAAGGGCTTCATCATAACCTTTCACGAGAAAAATCTTTCTGTGGGGTTCTTTCAAGGTTTTTCGAAACGGACAAAATCAGACAAACAAATATTCGAATACTTTGCTCCGACGTGTTCGCGGTCCCCGTTAGTTTTGTCTGCAGGTAGAGTAAGCATTCTCACACACCAGACTGATATTCTGTGTATATATATATATATATATATATATATATATATATATATATATACGTTAATATCCGTACCATCGATTTAAAATAGTATAGTTCCGCAAGATTATTTACATATTTACTGATGCGTCCTACCAACATGTTTTATCCACGACAAATATATAGTTCATGTATCACAGAGAAATACGCAATAAAGGGGTAAAAAACATAGAACGATGAACGCAATATGCGTAAAAGATTAGTTGATCTGACCGATGCATCGCTTAAGATAATCTAGGAGAATCTTCACTAGGTTTTCACATCATCTATAGTTCATGTTTTAAAAACTGTTTACCTATGAACCATTTAATGCTTGACAATCATGATGCCTAAAAACATTTTGATTGCAGAAATGTAGGATGCACTCAGGGTATTGCTCTCAAATTATTGGTAATCATCTTAATTCTGATGAAGCTAAACGTATGTCATTCAGGCGTATAGTTAATTTGTGGGGCTGGAATGTCACTAACGTACTTCAAAGTAATTCAATCGGATCCTTTTAAAGAGGCCAACTGCTTATTTTGTGTTAAATCCCCGTTAGAAACATTTATATCGCATAAAAGTATTGTCGAATTTCACGCGGAACCAGTTCTCTTTACTTTTAAATTTACGCTTTATCTTTAAAGTTCTCTATTTCCTTCCAATCTCTCTCCTATGCTATGTTTTAAAACTTTCACCTATCTTTTTTAATTTTCGTACATCTTTTATCAGAGCTTCCTAAACAGACATTCTCGTATAAGCCGTTGTTTGTAGTCTTTTGTGCCCATTGTAATATTACATATTCTTATCATTTGTTTTCGTTTGTGCAATAACCTCAGCAAAATAACGACATTGTAATGAGCTAGAAGATTTCAACATGCGACACATCGGTACATGTATAGGCTTCATCTGAAATTTGACAATGAGAAGATAAGCATCCAACTTATTCATGTAGACATATTTTAATTTTTCATACTAAGTGAATGTATAACTAACAAGCTTTTCAAACGCTTGCAGGAAGATTAAAACCTTGATTATAAAATGTCTTAAAATAATATTGGTTGTCTTAGCGTCATTACCGAATGTGGAAAGCATCATGCGCTTATACGGATCTGTAGGTACTTATTTGAATGGCATGTATTGCACAGAGCGATGATGGTGTCTACAATATTAATCCTTTCTATCCCAAATTATTGTTTTGACCTAAAAATTTTAACATTAAAAATGTTAAAATAGGTATGGAAACGAAACTTTGCTTAGAAATAACTAATTACACTAGAAATTATATGCGCCAATGACGTTGTCAAGTAATAAGAGACATAACATAACTTTGGTACTTTGAATGGTACAAATAATAACAATATTTGGCCTTTGCTAAACACAAGGGGACCATAGTGCTTCGATTCATTAAGGTAGTTTTGGCGTTTGTTAAACGTAATGGGGTATCACACTTTCTATTATAGACGAGAGTACCCTTCATATAGTTTCTGCACTCTTTTTGGATTCTAAATGTTCAGGGTAATGTCCAAAACTACAGATGTTGCTATACAATTAATTTTATACTCAGTGCCATAAGCCACCATTGAATCTAGTCTGAGGAAAATACATATACTTTTTGTTGATGGGCCATGTGGAATCGCTGGCACACAAAGGATTAATACTGAGACTAAGTTTACGTCATTAATAAGCTGTGGAGAAAAATACCGTGCATTATTAATGA
The DNA here is from genome assembly GCA_023014485.1 of Bathynomus jamesi. NCBI lineage: Eukaryota > Metazoa > Arthropoda > Malacostraca > Isopoda > Cirolanidae > Bathynomus > Bathynomus jamesi. Next base: position 631,304 of record JAJOZX010001238.1, on the reverse strand, counting down.
CAGGTGTGTAAATATACAACTTTTATTCCCATAACTAATATAATGAAGGTTGTTAGAATGAAAAGCAATCTAACACAAAACAAGAAATTTATTATCAGTACAAATACATACACAGAAAATGGTTAAACGTGCATGGCAAACAGTACAAAGAACATATAATAAAAAGGTGTAACAGGCACATACATAGTTTAAATACGGTAAGCATTACAAGGTAAGCATCTAGTTGATACAGTACCAAAGGGCACGGTATCATAGGTACCAGGTACCTGGTAGCGCTTCCTATAGGTGTTACGGCACACCTTTGTACCCCTAAGTTCCTTCACACCCCCTAATTTCTGTGCTCTGAAGTTGTGAGTTCCCACAACCAGGTGGGGGGGTCGGTCACCTCATCATCTTCCAATCTCACTAGCTCCTTCATCGAGTCAAAGTTAACCACCCGCCGATTCGCCTGGTTAAGCGTGATACCCTTTGCCTTCACGATATATTTCATATCCTCCCCACCCACCCGTACCCCATAAGTTTTGGTCCTGTTGAGACAAAAGAGTCGGCGTATGCGATGTCTCCATACTCATCCTTGATCTCGTCAGTTAACTCACCGAGGAATTCACCAATAGCGGGCATGTATTCACCCTCCCTCTCTGTGAATATCACGCTATCTGTATCGGCATACAATACCTCCGCCCAAGAGAATGCAATAGACCCCAAAGTTTGATACGCGTAGGCTGTTGTGAAGCTGGCTACAGGTATGTTTGTAACCCTGAGTTCTGTGGCCAATTCGGTGTTGTTGTACTTTATTATGTAAGTATTACCTACATTCACGATCTCCATGACCTCTTTATCGGGCGCGTTGGCATAATCCCAAACTTCACTATAACTTTGCGCCAAATGAACGTTCCCTTTGCTGTATTCTGTGCAAATTTTCCCCAAAGACTGTTTAGGCACAACTTTGCACTAAAGCGCTTGCCAGGGTTCTTTACAATTTGGAACGGTCAAGCTGTATACCTTCGTGTCACGGTAACGTTGAATATAGGCAGACTTTTCATCTTCGGTATCAACCCCTCGCGGATATCCTGATGCCTCAACCTTATCTTTCAAAAAGCTTTATATATGGCGTGAAAAGGTTGGGTAGCTTCTGAAACCTCCAACCTCATGTATCTTCAATATGCTGTAACCATGGCGAACGGCTAGTCCAGTTCAGGGCTTGTATATACGCCTCTGATCTTGCGCTGGTGGGGTGTATGTTCACAATCGCCATTGTTCTCTTCTGCACACTTCACACACAGAGGGAACATGAGTTTGTGGTCTATAACAACAGGCAAGATAGGCATCCATAAATCGCGAGGGGGGAGCACGTCTACGAAAGAGAGTCCAAAGTAGCGCTCATTCAAGTTGGCCGAAAACTCCTCGATGGTTGGTATGGCGGGGCCCACAGTTTTTCAGGGCGCCCACGGGGTACGGATTGTTCTTCATCACGTAGGGGTATAAAGAACAGAAGTCGTAGTAATGGAGTTTCACACCCTCCGTAGGTGGAAAGTATAGCTTGAAGGGATTTGTACGTCCCCAACAAGCTATCACCGCATTTGAGAGGATCCAGTACCATTGAACGTTTGATGGCCCTTATTTCTTCGCGGTACAGGGCATCTGTTTCCATCCGTGCATCATACTCATGCTCCCACAAGACTTTGTGAGTGAACTGGGAGCCTATAAGTTGATCGCGGGTGCGCGTCCACGCAAGACAGTCGGCAGGAGATCTTCCGTGGATATCTCCTGCGATTCCACACTCAGGACGGGGGCATCCATGCCACCAGCAACCGTTAAAGGAGTAACAGTCTTCTCACCAGTGGCACGGTTTTCACTTAGACCATCAACCCAAAAAACGGCCATTAACCTTAATGGGTACTTCACCCGTGTTGCGAGCGTGCTTTATGTATACACCTGTCTGCTGCTGTAGGTGTATGAGCCAGTAAATAGCCTTGTGCCCATAACTGCGGGGATTGTTTCTGTGGATAATGGCTAAGGTATCTTTAGGCATGAAGTTATTCTTGAACACCGTAAAACATAATGACGATGGTGGTTGCGACTTGCAACGGATCGCATTTGAAACGACATATGTACATCCTTCTAAAGGCCTGGAAACATACTCTAAGCACGCGCACATCATTCACGCAATAACGCTCACATTCATCAGCTATATTATAAGGATTACTTCATTAAAACTGTTGTAGTATCGGTCAAAATCTTCACGTTCACTCCATACATCATAGTTAAAATAATGTTTGGGTGGTGTGGGCCTACGTAATTTAAAGTTCGCTAGTGAGGAATGTGTAAGGGAAATATCCTTTTGAAACTTCAGCTGCTACCCCATCACCTTGGGTAGCTTTGCTAATTTACAAGGTGTGAATAATAAAGTGTCTTTAAATTGTACATTACCTCTTATTTGCATCTGTATTAGTTTTTGCCTCTTTTCAAGGGATCACCTGTAAATATCTCAGAGATCGTGCTCAAGCAACTCCTTATAAAGGAACTGTGTGTCAAATTTGCCCCGTTATGGGCGAGAATATACACAGTCATTTTTTTGAACTTGTCGCTAACTTGACAATATAGGACACAAATAGTTTCACAGGGCTGTCGTCAGCATTCGTTTTAAATACGTTTGTTCGTTTACCACATTTGTGACACTCATCACACTCGATCTCCATACATTCATCGCAAAGAGTCTGACTCACAAGTAAATGTGGAATAACCTCTTTGGTTTCAGCGTTCGTATATGTTTCTATATCGTAATACACAGTTATACAATGTCTATTTTTAGGCTTAGCGTCTTTCATATAACATACATGCTTTACTCCATCCGCCTTATATTTCTCATGACATGTAGAACAGTGAATTTCGTCACAACTATGCCCGAACTCGCCGCTACCATTCAAGGTGTGAAACATACCACACTCACAGATTCTCATTTTCCTGCACGTGCCAACTGATTTATGGAGCTCAAAACAGTATTATTGAAAAATGTGCGTCTACACACATTACAATCCCTCTTCTCAGCTTCAACTACACGGCTTTCACATTTGGGACTTTTACACTGCTCACATACCATGTGACAATCTTTACAATGTTTCACTATATCATCCGCAAACTCGATACACCCCTTGCACAAATCATGATGTCGTCCATATTTTCGACTTTTGTCATAACTCGCGTAAAGGCACCTTATATTACGGATGGGGAGATACGTTGCCCTGACAGACCTAAATAAGTAGGGGCCTTGTACGATCTCTCACACAGCTTTTAAAAACATACACAGTCCTACGATGATCATCCATCCAAACACAACTATACGAACATTCATTTCCTGTTCTACCATTCTCAGCTCTTCAGGGCCCATATTACAGTCAAATCAAGTTTACAGTCTACAGCTAGTTTACGGGCACGCTCCACTACCGTAGGCAGCCAAATTTTTTGAGTTCGTGTATTTTGTACAGTAAACATGAGCTAAGACTACTGCTATAAAGCCGCAACCACGATCGACGTTTATATGCCGTCTAAAATAGCTGAGAATTGAAGTTAAGAGTATAAGGTGTGGCACTATGACCCGCAACACGGAACACGTGGTCAATTTCAACCGTGAAATTCTCCAGGCTAAACTTTGACCCACTTTGAGAAGCTTTGCAAAACGTGAAAGGATGTAGTCAACATCTTCTGCCACCAGGTTTCTGTAAGGTATTACTACCAGAACTGATCGCTATCCTCGCTATTTGGCTCAATCCCAAAGCCAACCTTACTCGGGTCTCCCGATCATTA